>VYXC01000306.1:589610-757829 GCA_013397175.1 Platysteira castanea
AACAAAAACTAAAATTAAAAAAAATTGAATAAAATATATAACCATATTTAAAACACTATTAAAAGGAAAAGGAATGGAAATTCCACAGATAACAGGCCCACTGATCTCAGTGCAAAGTGAAAGTATTCTAAACTCATTCACTCACTATGTAATGAATGATTCTATATGATCTTATGTTTTCTCAATGGGCCTTCTAATATAATTTGTATTACACGGGTTTTCTAATAACAATCTCTATTATCATATACCCTAATAATAATATATGAGTTTTCTAATAATAACCACCTATATTATTAATTCATTATATAATCATTCTGTGATTTTATAATATGTTTTCTCAATGGGCCTTCCAACCTGTTAATGCAAATTTTCACGTCAAGTGTCTCACCACGCAGCTAAGTTCACAAAAACCANTTTCCTACAGCTATTAGCTGGACATTAGGGATGAGTGGAGGAGGAAAATTAGGGAAAGTCCTGTAGCAATCAACTAAACTGAGCTGCTGAAGTCAGAACAGACATTATTGCAGTGGGGAAAGAGCTTCCATCAAAGCAACATGAAACCGGTTTGCAATTTAAGTAACACGAAATGCACAAAAGAGCAACAAAATGTTATGATTTATATTATTATTTGTTTTCTCAACTTCCCTTGCAGGGGGACAATTAATCTCCCTGAAGGAGATGACAAGCTCAGCATATCAGACACTTAGGATTGCATTAATGGGAAGAGAGGGGGAAGGAGAGATGAGGCAAAGCTGATGAGTCCATTTACAACTTTACTTCAAAATGCCATGAATGCATTTTAAGAAAGTATATATTTTTGCATTTCTCACTGGAGAACGGCTTATAGAGCAAGTTTCAAAACACACTTCCATCAAGGCAAATCAAATATACAAATATATATAAAATAAAATAAAATAAAATAAAATAAAATAAAATAAAATAAAATAAAATAAAATAAAATAAAAAAAAAAAAAAATCAAATAAAAAAAAACAACCACCAAACTGTTTCTTAGGTTTGATTGTGGTTTAAATCTGTGTTGTGAAATACTACTAGACTATTAAAGCATGAGGAGAAGCTGAAAGCAGCAAGTGACAAGTTGGATAAATTCTTTGAGCAGGACTGATTCTGACCTCATCTACATCATTGTNGTATTCTAAACTCATTCACTCACTATGTAATGAATGATTCTATATGATCTTATGTTTTCTCAATGGGCCTTCTAATATAATTTGTATTACACGGGTTTTCTAATAACAATCTCTATTATCATATACCCTAATAATAATATATGAGTTTTCTAATAATAACCACCTATATTATTAATTCATTATATAATCATTCTGTGATTTTATAATATGTTTTCTCAATGGGCCTTCCAACCTGTTAATGCAAATTTTCACGTCAAGTGTCTCACCACGCAGCTAAGTTCACAAAAACCATTCCCACCAATTTTGACTTCAGGTGGAAGCTGACCCAGACTCGTTGGATGAGCAGCACTCCAGGAGAGGATGGCTGCAGCCAGGGGATGCTCCATGCGCTCTTGGAGCAGAGGGACACCAGACAGCATCTCCCTGCTGATGGCAGAGACAGCAGCACCTGCCCATGCTGCCGCACACCTGGCTGCAGTGCCAAAGGCAGTCCAAACCACCAGCTAATTTTTTTTCCCCTGGTCCACTTACAGAAACATAGATAGGTGATTACAGGGCCTGTAAAAGCTGTTTACAAGGCTTTCATTAATTTAGTTTTTAGTGGAAATGGTATATTCTGTCATTTCAGCTGAAAAAAGCTCAAATATTTACTTTGGAAAGAAATCATAAAGAGCCAGAGCTGCCACTGAAATGCAACAAAGATAAACATTACTTTATGGTAATAAATTGATAAGGCAGATTTTAAAAGTTTAAAACAAAATAAAAAAAGAGTCTTGCAGGCCTGAGGTAATTTTTATTTACTTCTCTGCCATGAATTACCTCTTTATCCTTCATGCAGAGAGAGAAAAAGCGGATTCTTTTTTGGTCTCTGGCACAACACACATGTTATAAACACTAGTTTTTTACAGTCTCTTTAGCTCATTAAGGTATCAAAAGTCTCCCTCAGCTTCCTTCTGTGTAGGATGCTGGGCACTGTTGGACATGGGATGCTTGGCAGAGGCTTCAAGTGTTTTACTTGCCAAACCCCTAATGCCGAGTCTGCCTTTGAAGTCTTCGCCTACTTGCCTAAGGACCACTCTGTCCCGTGGTAATCCCATTTCGAACCAAAAAGCTTAACCATGAAAAGATTCTTTGACTCATCTAATTCTTGGAGGCTGTGATTTTGTAGCCGTATGTCAGGGAAAAATAGTCCCCAGAAGTCTTTGATTAATCTGATACCTGTGTCAGGGAATGGGTGGGTTGTTGCTCTTCCAGCAGCTGTCTGCTGTGGAAAACAGCTCTAAATCAGTTGGTGACACGAGTTTCCTTGTTCCTTCTGATCTGAAAAAGGAGCAAGTGAGAGAGCCAGGTTCTCAGCTATACCCTAGAAAAATCTAGCAAGGCCTTTGTCACAGGGAGGCAGCTTTCTGCAGTCATGACAGAGCTCTGAAACGATGATCTTGGAACCACACTCCATGGACAAATATGGACTACAATTTGGGATTTTCTTTTACATTTTTCAAGAAAAATCTTTCTATTAGGCTGTTAACAACTAAGTTTCAAATATTCCTGGCCTGGAAATGAGTAGTGGTACTTCATACTTTGCCAAAATCTGGGGGAAAGCAGTTGGTCTTTGCATGTACTGTGAAGACATCCAGGAAGACAAGGTTTTTGAATGGGGTTGTGCTTGAAACCCAACAGGGAACCCTTTGGTGATCTATACTAGGGACTAAAACACCATAATGTTGCCTGAACAAAACTCAGGTGCCACTTCATTTCAAGGAAATTCATGTCAGGTGTATCTATTGACTTATCCGTGCTAAGAACGGTTGCTCTGTTGGTTTGTGCTGGAGATCTGGGCCACTGCTCATGTCAGACCCGAGGAACTGCGGTCTGTGAAGAGTGGGCTGCAGTTATCCACGGAAAAAGAAGAAATGTGCTATCCTGAAAACCATCTGAAAGCCCTTAAATAGCATAATTGAACTTTAAACTAAAAACTGTTAAATTGAACTTACAAACTAATTATTCCTTCTCTATTCTGGTTGGCCTTCCACAGAAATTCTACAAATTCTTCTCTAATCATCTCTGCTTATTTCTTCTGTTGAGCCTTTCCCATTTCTTTTTTACCACCTTTTCATCCTTTCTTTAATGCTCTTTAAGTCTTGGTCTTTCTACAAAATGCAAAACTGGTTTGATTTACTGAATATCCACTTATTTTTATGTTTCTGGATATTCTCATGTTGAAGCTTACTGCGGATCCATCCTGTCGCAAGATTGTTGCACCTATATTTATGGTTTTCACTTTCATAGTATTTGCATGTCCTAGCAGTGTCAGATTTGTAACAAATAGGAATTATTCAGAATTACTGAACAATGGAAGGTAAAGACTCCACTGTTTTATATCAGGAGAATTCCCTTGAATAAGCAAAAGATTTTGTGCACTGCGTCTTGAGAGAGTTTCCCATGATTGTTTTCCCCCAGGTGTTGAGTATGTAACCTTTGGATATTTGCTTTCTGAACCTACTCTGCACCTGAGGCCTCCACAGAATTTCTTTATGTAAAGACCAAAACCTGAGGCTCCTGTTGCCCTGATCACTGTCTTTCAGATTAGAGCAAGCATTAGCAAGCTTGTCTTTAAAGCTTTATGTCAGTGAAACCTGAAGAAATTGATTTAAATCATATTCATGGGAAAGACGTATTACAAATGGAATTTCATCAAATTAAAGACCAAACGTTAATAAAACTCACAGGAAACTGCATGAATCAAGAACATTTTCTCTCTCATTCATAGAGAAGATAATAGAAAAATAATAAAAGTTAAAATAAAAAAGGCCAAAGGTTTTGTCTGCTCTCAAATTAGTGCATAGATTGATGCACTAATTTATATGAAATCATGACTGTATATATGCATATCTATATATAGCGTCCTCAAAAGCCATGGGAAAGCTGGACTATAACAATTGTGCTTCTCATGTAGCAGTTAACCTTTTTCTGTTTCACAGACAGTTAAATATGCAGTTACTTCTCAGTCATCACATTAACATTACTGTTCCTTCAGAGCTTTCTTCTCTGGCTCCACACACTTCATGCTCTAGATACTGCAGCTCCCAGTACTTACAGATGATTTACACAGATTACACAATGCCTCATTTATGTATAAAAATTATACAAATGCACTGGAGTATGAATTGGCAAAACAGAGTCAGCTTTATGCAGTACATTTTCCAGTTTCCATAGTATTTTCCTAATTCTGTCAAGTTAATTCATGTACTGCGAGGCACTTGACTTTAAAACAGACTCTGATTGTTGGTTCAAGAGCATTATAATGAATGTTATTTGTTCCCCTTCATTATTATGCATTTGTAAATGCCAGTAGTCATATTCCACCAAAGGAAAATAGTTTCCTACCATAGGAGAACCTTGGTTCTTTCCCTCGAATCTGTGTGTTTTCCTTCATGAAGACAAGCCTCATAAAACTTAACCATCAGATGGCACCAAGACATACCATGGAATTTCTTACTCTGATCCTGATACTGTTGTTGATACACATTCTAGTTCTCCAGTCACATCTTTTTACCAATCCTTTCCTACTCTTCCATTTCACCTCCCACCATACTGGGTTTTATATTGCTGCCAGATGGTATTTCAGTTTAAATCACTGACCTAGCCAAAGATTTGACCATCCAGGTCATGCTGAAAAATACAGGAGGCTGTGGTTCGCTGGGATAAATAATCGCTGAGAGCTGCACCCCAGTATGCAAAGTAACAACCAGCAAAGGTCTTGGCAGCTGCCAGCCTCAGAAAGAAAAAAAATTGGAAACATATTCAAACTATTGTTAATAGAATCTGAATATTTTCCAGCTTTTCCTGAGTGATTATTATAAAACTGACATTTCCTTGTGTGATTACTATAAAACTGACATGTCCCTGGGTATTTCTGCCCCCTCTTTCTCCTCTGGTACAGCCAGGAGCGGCTGGATGCTGCTGGAGCCAGGATGCTCACCTGGCCACCAAAGCACCACATCCTGAACAGCATCAGGACCAGAATATTCCTCTTTCTCCAAAATTTTGGCATTTCCTTGCTGTTAAAGACCAGTGAAGCTCAGGGCTGGTGGTTCCACCACAGCTTCTACCCCAGCTCATAATTTAGCCACCCTCTCCATTGGTCATTACTCCTTAACTATGTTCAGTGGTTCCATCTGTGCAAAGCACCCTGGGTGCACTTTAAAGCATTATTGGAGTGTGTCAATGAAAATATTAGCAATGACCATTTTTTTTTTACTCTCTAATGGGTGCTGTATGCTATTTGCACTTTTGGAGCAAAGGCTATTTCAAATTTTTTCCATTATATAATTTCCTCCCCCTCCCCCCCAATGGTTTATAACTGTGCAGTAAAAATTCACTCAGTTTGAGTCTTGGCAAACAAGGTTTTAAGTTGGAAAAAAAGTCACTAAAGCCAAGCTGGAGTTTAAAGAGTGCAAAATATGAAGGAAACTGAATTTTCTTAAATAGATTTTTGTGCTTATACAAATGAAAAACAGATTAATTTTTTATATTTATGGAACTTTGATTGCCATATACAAAATAAGTTCACTGTTGAGTGTGTTTTTCTTGGTCCGAAAATACAGGCATGTCAGGTGCATTATTTATTGTCAGACTATGGAAAAGAGAAAGGTGGTACCTAGGAAAGAAAAATTATCATATGAATAATTAACTTAAGCTTGAAATAAAGCTCATAATAAAAGGTTTTCCCAAGGTTTTCCCAAGTAATGAGGCAAAGCATTCATTTAAATGAAATGCAAACTATGTACCAGTCTCAAAAACTCTGGGGCCCATTTTAACACATCCTGGAGGATGTATCATATTTTTATCTGATTTTTGTTCATCACTAGGATGCCTTCAAGGAATCTACTGAAAGAAAATGCTCTGATTCATTTTTTGGTTGCATTAGAAGAGAGATTGGTGACACATTGTTTTCATTGGTGATGAAAACATCCAACAGCTCTGGATGAGTGCAACAGAATAGTTAGAATGGCACTGTAACTAAAAGGAAACCTGAAACACAACATGCTGTTCACAAAACCTTACGTTGCTGTGACTAAACAAACCCCTTCTTGATGCCACAAAAGGCAGATTAATTATATTATCATTTTGATCTCAGTGAGGGAAGGTGCTGTCACCAGAAAAGCATCTCAAAGTGCTCAGAACTTGGTCATTCAGCTGTGTGAAACAGGTGAATGATATTTCAAAGCCAAGTAGATAAAAAGAGTCTCAGTTTGAAAATACACGAAAGATATAATGTTTGATATCCTTACACAGAATTCTATGGATTTTTCTTGTTTAAGCATAGGAGCTATGAGCTCTGAAATAATAACTGAAAGGATTTTACCTGAAATCATTGTAAAAAAAAGTGCCAGATCAGAGGTTTAATCAGAGATGAAAAAATTATACGGCATTTAGTTCTATTAGTAATCTTCACATATGAAAATAAAAGTGCCTGAGAAAGAAGATGAGGAGAAATAGGAGCAGAAAGCCAAGATCCAAAGTGAACCCAATGGTGACAGGCCCCACATTGAACGCCAGAAATATTTCTCTTGTGAAAGATGCTCTGACTTCTCCTCTGAGTGCAACAAGTTCTCCTCTGCCCAGTCATGCCAAAGACATAAAGAATTCCCCACCTATTCATTTGCTAGCATTTATCAAGTAGTTATATATGTTTCTGGTAGCTGTACGTTTCTTTCAATCAAAATACCTCAGACTTGGGAAGCTGAGGAAGACTTCCTCAATGCATTTTGATTGTGTATTTCCTCCCCAAAACAATGCCCATGTAGAATTGAAAACTACTCCTTAATGGTTAGAATAAAGGTCCAAGAGTCACAGTTTCTGATTTTTATTGCTAATGTTTCCACACAGTTGTTCTCTGGCTTTGGCAAGTCATTTCTAGCTTTACACTGATGTAAGATGTATAATATATCTAATATATATATTATGCAGCATATATTTTATATTTTATAAATATAGAATAAATAAACACACAGGGTAAGCATTGTAAAGAACTCTGAAGGCCTTCAGTAGAGGTGCATAAATGACATATTTAATAACCACAATTTCAATAGCTCATCAACATATTTCAATGCATTGTGTGCCACGGATAACAGAGAATTAAAGGAGTACAATAAAATTTCTCAAGAGTTGTAATCTCATATAGAGATCTCATAGACTTGGTTTAATCTTGAACCAAGAATAGGTTGGTGGAATATAGTCTGTACTTCTCTGGTGGAATATGGTCTGTATTTCTCTTCAGAGATTAGTATTCATGAGAAACTAAGAAATGTATTCCATTTTGTACTGTTTCCCACAACAGTCTGACACAAAATATATTAGGAGAACTTTGGCAAGCGTCTAATATAATAAAATATTCAGTTTACAAAGCAGAAAGTGTGCCCCTCGCTCTTCCATAAATCTACTATAATAGGCACTTGTGGCAAAAAATACATTTCTGAACACATAGAAAACACAGATTACCGCATAATCATGATGTAATTGGTTGAAAGCCACCACGGCTGTTTTCTGCTGCAAGCCATATAAAAACTTTCTGACTATTTTAAGTTCAGGGCGGAATGAAGTGAGAGGAAGCCTCCGCAGATTTAACTTTGCTGGAAGTCACATGAGCAGATGAAATGAGATCAACTTGTAAAGCGGAGGCAAGCTGTGGCTGGAAAGATTTCCTCATGGCTGCTGCCTTCGTAAGCTCAGAGGAGAGCTAAAGCCTTGTAGACCATTACTGTGTACTTAGTGACCACATCATCCTTATTTTCTACTGTGCTGCACTCTTACATCGAGTTAATAAGGTATGGATGGGGCTCCTTCACTGATCAGCACAGCAACGTAACCCTGAAATGTCCAAATTACCAGCGCATGAGTTCCCAACCAGTCCTGTACATCTGGCTGCTTCTATGAGCAAACAAGGGGATTTTTTTTCCAGGAAGAAGTATTGGAAATCACTCACAAATGTGCTGCATCGATCCAAAACATTTATTATCATTTGACTTTGGTTTTTGGGCACATGATTTACATTTGCACATGCACACAGGCAGACAGATCCTCCCTGTCTCCCTCCCTCTCTCACGCTTTCCTATAAAAGCAGTTTCTATTTCTTGACTGGCTTCCTTCCAAATTTGTGAACTAATTTAATTTGGCACCTTTTAACTCACTCCCTTATGCCCACCACAAACCTTGCCTAGGATGAAAAAAAAAAAAAAAGAGCGCAAAAAGCCCCCATGGGATAAAAGAAATAAGGTGCACTGAGAAGAAAATGGAATGATCGGGGAGCCAAGCGTATCAATGCTGGTATATAAAACATATGGGGCTACCAAAATTGTGCATCCTGAGTGCCATGCACTTCCACAGAGCCAAAGGTGTGAACTAGGAACAACACAACTCTGCAAGTTTCCCAATCTGAGCCCAACGTGGCCCCTATGTGACATTATTGCTTTAGAGCCCCAAGTCAGCATCTGTGCACAACCTTCTCTGGAACTGCCTCCAACCTCTCCAAGCATGGTTATGTGGGGCAGATAAATCCCCCACCAGGAGACTGTCCACACCATTACGGGATACTGCCACACTCCAGAGTGAATGGGTGGGAAATTCTGGGGCTTTCTGGAGGTTTCCAGGTGCTGTGGGGAGGCAAAGGCACCCACACCTCTCTGCCAGGTGGGAGCATCCCCCTGAGAGCAGTGAGGAAACGACAGGCAAAGTGTGACTGTCACAGCTGGGCTGCGGCGTCAGCACATCTGTGTGCTCCCCCTTCCCACAGCCCAGCTGTGTGAGTGAAGTGTCCCGGCATCACCGTCGAGGAAATGTGTGGCTGCATTGAACAGGCACTCTGCTTCTTTCCCAGGAGCTCTTAGAGCAGCTCAGAGTGGTCCTTCAAAAGGTGTAAGACATTTGGTAACTAGTATGAACAGTACAATTTTTTCTTGTACTACCAGGAAGAAAATAACTCAGCTTCTAAGTCTTGACTGTGTAAAAAACACCTCAAAGCAAAGATTCAAAATACCTAAATTAGATCAACCCAACTGCCTCCTCTCCAGGTAGTGGAGGATCAGGATCCTTCATGCAGCAGACGTACAGTTTATGTGGCACATCCACAGATCCTTTAAACACCTCCAGGGTTGCTGATGCCAACTCCTTCCCTGGGCAGCCTATTCCAACCCTTGACAACCCTTTCAGTGAAGAGATTTTTCCTGATATCCAATCTCAGCCTTCCTGGTGCAGCTTGAGGCTATTTCATCTTGTCCTGTCACTTGTTACTTGAAGGAAGAGATTGATCCCCCTCTCAGAGGAGTCTGGAACCCAATTGAAAGGATAGTATTTGGTTTCTCAGAATTACTACAGCCCTGTACTGCGTCTTCTGCACAGTTCATGACTTTGGGCTCAGGAGTGGAGTTACTTACTGTACCACACAACAAATTCAGGATTTTCAGCTGAAGAGGCAAAAATAAATGATCGACCCAGCAGAAAGAGAGGCTTACATGGAATTATCCATGAGCCCCCACCAGGATGAGGGTGGGAAGGTATGTGTGGCTGCGGAGGGAGTAACAAGTGTTCCAATGTTCTGCGACGAGATTATCTTGTATAAACAGTCACTTGAGATTCATCTCTGCATGTTATCACTGTTAGTCTTGTCAGAAGCAGTGTCTGAACCACTACAGTGATGTTATACAGGACTCGCACATTTTCACAGTTCCAAAAATCCCCCTCTCCCACAAGGACAACTCCCAAAGGAGCTAAGATTGTTGTCAGAGTAAACCAATAAGAAACCTAAACAAAACCCCCCAGATTGCTGCTGCCTTGTAACCAGAATTTCCCAGCGTTACCTATCAACACTGGGGATGGAAAAACCTGAAAGATTTTTTCCTTTTCTTGTCTGTATGGTGCTAAAGAAAGCTGGGAATAGTCCCACCCCACCTGTTGAGCATACAGTCATCCCACCTCCTGCCTGCATCAGCTTGACAAGCATGTTTATCCTTATTAAAATGAGGTTCTCTTTCTGCTTCTGTAAATTATTTTTATGAATTCAGAATAACAGAGTGGACAGGCAAAGTGCCTCAGGAAAGACAATGCAGCCTCTCTGAGAACACATTTTCCTGCTTAGAATATTGAGAGAGTTGGAACACATTGATGACAGTAAGAGCATAGGAAAATGGTTTTTCCTTCACTCAGGAGAAAAAGAATGCAGCTTTCAGTCAAATAGAGTACTGACACCACGATAACTAAAAATAAATGCTTTGCAGAATGTTGACTATATTTTTTCAAAATCCTGCTTAAGCTTTATTCTCAGATCATTATCCATTGAATCCTAAGCTTGTGTAGGTTATCAAAGAAGGAAATTTTATGTCCACTTGCAGGAAAACAAAAACAAGTGGAAATCTCACAACATCTGGACTGCCTAGCAAAGATGTAAAAATCATTTCCTTTCAATGTATACCTGCAACTTTTAAACTCACTCAAAGGAGGTCCTATTTAGGGAATGTCAGTGGAAGCTTACAGAATTTTCTGGTTTGCTTTCATCTGGAATGGCTACCTGAAAACAGACTAAACGGAAGCTCTATAGAATCTCTAAGAATGTGTTGGTTAGAAACTCTTGTTAGGTAATTTTGTTAACTGACCTCACTATCACCTTTGTCAGAATAGTTATCTCTTTCTTACCTACACTAACATCCCTCTGCTTTAGCAACACATCATTCTTAAACTTGGAAAAGGAACCCCAACTCTAAAATTTCTTTTCAATAAAGCAAAACCCACATATGTCTTAGGCACCTTTTCCAGTCACCAGCTCACAGTTGTCTCAGTCCACTGTAACCAACTCCTCCCATTAATCCAGTGACCCTAGTTTAAATTTCATCATTAGGAAAATTTTCCTTTTTCTCCTTAGATAGAAGGCAAATTGTAGAAACAAATAAAATAATTACAAAAAATATACTGTTAACAGTGCTATAACCTAATAGTTTCAAATTATATCTTGTACAATTGTGATACAGAGGCACCTCCTGATAAATGTGTTGGAGGCTATTAATAATCATAACTGAATACCCATCTATACACAAGTACACAAACCAGACAACCTTCTACTTTGTCTGCAAAGGAAAGCCTCTACACGCAGTATTTTCATATTGCCATATGACTAATAAACCCTTTCTGCCACTGTTCACAAATAAATAAATCTAAACTAGATGTCATACATGTATGTCTCTCCTTGAAATGAAAATTGAAATTTATTCCTCTCCACTTTATGTTGAAACTGGCTCTTTTTTTTTTTTTTCTTTAATTGTGTCTAGAAACAATTCTGCTTCAAATATTCAAAGCACAGGGCTGTTTCAAATAGATTGATAGAAGCTTTGTGGGGAATTCTCTGCCTTTACTGAAGCCTGGTAGGTCTGGCAAAAGAAATTAGGAGCAGCTGCAAAAACTACTAATGCAAAAGGGGCAATGCATCCTAAAATATGAAGTCAAATACCCCCTCAACTTGTCGAAGTTGAGAAGAGGCAGCGATTTACCTGCACCTCCTCCAGACCAGCTCCGAGAAAGGTGCAAGGGCATTGCAGTCACATGGACCCAAGGGAGATGAGAGACATGAGGTTATAAAAGGGAAGCACGATCACTTTTCTCTCTAGTCTGAGTACAGTCTCAAGGTGTTTGGTTACAGCAAAAAACCTGCTAAATCATCAGAGG
This sequence comes from Platysteira castanea, assembly GCA_013397175.1. Lineage (NCBI taxonomy): Eukaryota > Metazoa > Chordata > Aves > Passeriformes > Platysteira > Platysteira castanea. The sequence continues at coordinate 601,473 of VYXC01000306.1, forward strand.
GAACAGACTATGATGAGAGCCATAAATCTATTTAGATTAACTGAAATTTTCACCATTTGGCTTCAAGTATAAGAACTAAATATTTTTTCTTGCAACTAATCTGTTTTGACTCTATGAAAAATATTTTCATTGCAATGAAGTTATTAAAGTCTTAGCACTTACTGTTTTGTAGTTAATATAGGAACTTTTTTCTCCTTGCCTGCTAGTTTCTCTGCTATAAATTTCTTTGCACAGGTCGGCTCTTCACTCTACTTCTCTTATTACTTCATTTAAGAGAATGATTTATTTTAAACCCCAAACCAAACACAGGATCGAAGAGTAGAGGTTAAGAAATGAAATAAAAAGAAAACAGACCTTCACCTTTCATTATGCTTAAGTATCCGCTTTATTAAACTTAGTCAGTGTTTAAGTCTGGTTTATTAAAAACCATCAATGTTTAGCTTATGCTATTTTTGAAGCAGTCTGCACTGCGTAGTGTTTAATAGGCTGTCCAAAATCAGATTTTTGCTTTTGTTGTTTGAAAAGCAAACAAATTTAGAATGCTCCAGGATATCCATTTGTATAATGCAGTTAGCAGTCACACAAGCTTGGTCAATATCGTATCAAGTTAATTTTATAAACCAAAATCTGAAATGTATTTATTGCATCTAGTATGGCTACTCATTAAAGATATAATCTGGTTCCCTACTGGAAATCTCAGCACAGACTGACATTTACATCAGTGATTAACCACACTCTTTGCCCATATGAAAACCTCTTTACACTCTCAAGAATGTGTAAAGAATCACCTGCCAGTAGGAACCTGATTTTCTGTTCCACCCCTAAATCTTGTTGCTGGTGCATCAAGAATCACTCATAATCAGCTGCACTTTATTATTTATAAAATATATAAAATATGATTATATATATATTGTACTTGGTGTAATCAGTAGGAACACTGTTAAGAATTTAGATGAGAGGAGTGTTGATATACAGTGAATTTAGAAGCAAGATCCAGTAGCAGACACCACATTTAAAATGCTAACTCTGAGACATTGCTCCCATGATGTCCACAGGGACTGCTGTCAAAATAAGGGACAAGATTTTGGTTATCAAGTGTTATTAGCTCTGAAGCAGTGCAATTGTATCATCTGCACTGTGTCATCATTTTTAGAAATGGGGAATTTGGTATGAATCATGTGCATCTCTTTTTTGGTATTGTTTTTCTCTATTTCTATGTATGACACAGTTTGGAAAGCTACAGCAAGAAACATCTTCATCCAGCCAGGAAAGTCCCATTTTCTCTGGTCCTTTAAAATAAGAAGACTGCTTAAAACACGATAAGAACAGCTATATACGATACAAGCAGATCTTCCTCAGCTCTGAACAGCCAGCAACTGTGGCTGTACATACAATGGGTAGCACAGGATAAATTTATCTGTCTAAACACAGACACCTTGTGCTCTTTGAGATGCTGTAAGACACGGCTTTTCATGGCAATCAGACCAAAAACACAGAGCAATCTTTTAAACCATTTCCCTAGCTGAGGTGATGATGCAGCTGCATCAATCCCGGCTGAAACCTGTATCCCTGGAAGCCAGACAGCTCCTCCTGCCCTGGACACAAGTCCCTCTGCAGCCACCAGCGAGTGTCCCCAAGGGCAGCATGATCCATGTACAGGCAAGCCCGTGCACTGTCCTTTCCTGTAAGGAATGAAGCACAGCTCGCTGAAAGGCCGTTTCCCTTACCCTGTAAAAATATATCAGCATTTTGCAAAAGCAAACAAAAAGCCCCAAACTTTGCTCCATGTCAGAATGAAAAGTGAACATTTTTAAATTCCCAATAGATAAGGCCGTGTTTGAGCAAACCCAAATTGCTGGACCTCACAAGTTGCCACACAGCAGAGCTGTTGTTGCCCTTCAGTCAGCTCTAATTATGAACTAATTGAATGAGTTTTTGCCTCAGACGTTTCTGCGACGAGCCTCGAACTACAGAGTCACAACCAAATGTCTTCATTTGAAAAGCTGCTCCTGCCTCTAAACTCAGACATATTGCACACCCCTTTGGAATGCCCTGGAAAGCAGGTAAATAACTCAAAATTTGTAGCGCTCCATCTTATCCCAAATCTAATGTCTAGCACCTTATAGAAATAACAGAGAAGGAAAATAAATGCGAGAGAGACAGAAGTCATAAACCCAAATCTCTAGGAGGCTCCCATGTAAGGTCACCATAAGAGTTGAGGGGGTTGTTTTTCTTCTCCCTAATAGAGGAGCCTAAATTTAATTTCTCTTTTCATTTTCTACTTTACTCTGCTCTTTTCCTTTCAATCTCTGTCCTCCTTCTCCTCCTTTCTTCTCCTCCAGTCTGAAATTCCATTCCCAGCCATATGTTTCTCATTGTGATCCACCTTCCATTTTTGGTCATACAGCAGAATGTGGTTTGAAGATCCAAGAAAGTCAGAGCGTGTTGACACAAGGACGTTGGATTCTAGGTTTTGTCAACACTGAGCTGAAGAGCTTTGGGCCTTGAATCAATTTTAGCCTCCTTGACCAAGGAAACCCTGCAGAGAGTCAGACTAAGATCAACGAGAACAGATTTCCAAGTGAACAGAGCCATATAAGTATATCTTGCACTACAGGGGAGTGGTTTTTATTTTCTCTATGATCTGCCCTTGCTCCAGTATTAAATCCAAACACTACTCAATTTTGCTTGGCATGCAGCTCTTTACAGTGAGACCCTAAAATTTTCTTGTAGGTGATATTTGGTAATGAGAGCCTTAAGACGAACTTGACTTTCAAACATCAGATGGATTTTTTCTAGAAATTGAGATAAATATAAATAATAAACCCAAAACTACTCCAAGGTCTCACTGTGATCTATTCCGAAAGCAAGTGACGGAGAGCCTCACTCTTTTCCCAGATGACCCGGGGAATTTCCTGCTAAATTACTGTGCTCCCAGACGTCTGGGCATGTGAAGTGGGTCCACCAGCTAAAAAGTCCATCCTCGACCTTGGGATTCAACTAAAAACATGTGTATAAGGCGGGGTAATGGAAGAGGGTGTAAGGGAAGGAGAATTAAACTGATGTTGACATTATTTGAAATGTGCTTTAATTCATGCTCTGCCAGATAGCTGCAGATTAATCTCAAACTGTTTATTTTAATGTATCGTATTTCTGACTTGCAGCTAGCTATCAGCTGGTGTAATATAAGCTTTAATTTTGGCACCAACGAGTCGTCACTGTGTTTACATTTTCACTCACACTTTCTTTGGTTTTATCATAAGCAATTTCATGATTTAATGGCACTAACTTTCCTGAATAAGAACCGGTGTAGTTAATTTTTGGTGATGGGAGAGAGACTTTTTATAAACTACCTATTTTCCTTGTGTAGTTGCTTGCAGCAACAAGGTCTTGAAAGATCCCTTAGTTACACAGCCATTTCTGAGGAAAGTGAAAATGAAACAAAGGAGATCTCTTTTTAAATTCTAGATTAAGGATTTAGGCTGATCTGAATAAATCTGAAAAGTTTTAATCACTTTTCTAGCTAACACTCCAAACTCCACATTGAAAATATCATGGTTTCATTGAGCTCAAACAGAGCTGTATTATAATCCAGAAATAACCAGGAAAATGCTGTCAATATAAAATCATAGCAGCTAATGAAAATCAAGCAGGTATTTTGCTTAACAGAGTTACTCTAGCACAATCCAGTCTGAGAAAGAACTTGGATTAATTTATTTGTTTCAAATATTTTTTAACCACTTAAAAATATTGCTGCTTGAAATTAATGTAAACTTGGACAGGCAGACACTTGCAGATCCTGATGGCCATGGATAGGAAGTGCTCACTGGAGGTGTAGTCAAGAGTTGCATCCCATTTTTCTTAGGATAGGGCTGGGTTCTTGCTCCCTTCCTTCTGCCAAAGGACGAGCCCGGCTCCATACTAAATTTACAAGTGGTGGTCTGGCTTTAGGATCTGGGGCAGGTTTCCAAGATGACATAGTGGGGTGCTCAGATGCCTCCAGTGAGCGGCAGTGACACGTCAGAGAGGAATTTTTATAAAACACATGGATGTAAAGCTCAAGGACTCATGTTTTACATGAGGCAGCACAGTCTGAAGAATCAGCCTTTATAACCAAGTAATGCCGAATAGTCCCAAGCCATGCTCCAAGTATTACAACTTGCAAAACACTGCAAGACCTCACAAGTGTGGAGACACACAAGCAGGAGGCAAAATACATCATGACTCCTAGCCAGATTTCCTGGCCTGAGAAAATTTCCCAGAGAGAGAAAGTTCCTCTGATTCTGGAGCACGCTAGAGAAATTCAAACAGGAACCATACATCTTGAAGATGCATAAAACTGTGAAAGCAGAGAGAAGAATTTTGTACCTATATCTGCAGATTTTATCCTCTGGGGACAGAATTCGCATACAGCATCTCTGGGAGAAAATGAACTGTGGCGGGGTAACAGAAACAGAGAATGAGAAATTATAAAGAAGGCAATAAAAAGAGAAGAATAGGAGACGACTCCTAGACCTCACACAGCCTCTGTTAAACAATGGGGAGAAAATCTTCCAGGAATTCAGTAAGACCTGAGAAGAAATAGAGGGACTGCTGGAACAAATGGCTGCTGGCTCCAGTTCCACTGAATGACCTTGACTGTGCACATTAGAGCTAGTTGTTACATCAGGCACTGAAATAGAGAACAGACCATAAAAAACTCCGAACATTTCCTCCCATAAGGTTCCTTTGTTATAGGACTCTTTTGTAGCATTTAGTAATAATTTCCTCTCTGACAAATGTTCTTGTGCAAATTATAATGCCATTATGTTCTGATGCGAGCTTTTCCCTCGTTTCTTAGTTAATTCATCTTTATAGAAGTTCTTCAGCTGCCAGCCAGTACTGGAAAGTTATTAATTCCAAGTGACTTTAATAATGCATGGGAGCTGAGGAGAAGTTTAGCAAACTCTCAAAATATTTCTTTACCAACACTTAACTGAATATTATATTTGCCCTCTAATTTCTTTTTCTTTGCTGGAAAACCTTCACCTGGATCTCTGCCATGGTTCATGGTTTTTTCAGCTCTGACAAGATGGGTTGCCAGTAGGAAGCACGGGAAAGATGGGGAGTGAATCATCTCTTTATTCTCTGTTTACATGGTAGGTTGATCATAGAGTTACTGTAAAACCTCTCCTCTGTTCCTTTCTGCACTAAATGTGAATTTTGTTATGCACAAGGTAGAGCCAGGGAAGTCAGACAGAGCCACTGAGAAACAGATCCCCTCAGACTATTCCTTCCTGTGTGGCTGGCCATAGCCACACAGGTGTTTCAAGACAGCATGGATTTACTGCTCAACTAATAATCCTCTTCTGATTGTCCACATTACTGCTCTCACATTTTATTCCTCTGTACCCAGGTATATCCATAAGCCCTAATGCATGCCCTAAGTTGCACTTTAGTATTGCCAAAACCTTCACAAATAATTACTTTCTCTGCTTCACTAGCAGATAACTTGTGTTCAGTCTGATTAAAAACTTGGCAAAAGATGTAAAATGACTGACGCACCAGAAAAATTGACCTTGGGAATTCATCTAATGCTCACACAAAAGGTGGTAAAAAGACGTTTATAAAGTAATTTGCAGAGAACTCAGATTGCAGGAGGTACTGCATTATTGCTGTAGTGACACTCAGTACCTGGCAGCCACTCCACTGATCAAGAAGAAAGATACTGTCTTGTTCTGAACAACCTCAGAGGAACCCCACAAATGGGAGCTTACTCATCCTAAAGAATTTTTTCTGGGGAAGGGAATATTTCACCCTTTTGTAAGTTTCCAAAAGGATTCTTCTGACTGGCTGTGAAAATCAGCATGATCTCTCTTTTCTTCTGTTTAGCTTTGTTCAAGTTTAACACAAACAGCTTAAATTCTGTGTGGTTACTGGAACAAAATATACTGCCAAGGACTGAAACTATTAAATCTTCTCTTTTATCTGTTCCTCATGGATATCACATGCCCAGACAAATTAAATTGTTCATAACAGTCTGAGCTTAATAATATTTTCCCCATTAAAAGGAAAATCCTTGTGATAACATATGCAGGGATGAACCTCTCCACAGTGGTTTTATAGTATTTTTTCTCAATGAGGCTAAGGAAACACATTCATAAGGCTGAATACTTTCAGTCTTGCAAGACTTAGGCATTTGCACTGATGCTGTGTTTAGAAGCTTGCTCAGGAACTTCAAAACATAAAATGATGTATTTTCTGTTAAGAAGATAATTACACCATGGGACAGTTTTGGTAAAATTCAGGTAAAAATACAATATCTAAATGACCAGTTTTGATGAGTAGACCAGGAAGGGAGAGGAGGAAACTAAAATGAGAAAGCTTGAAATAAAATAGGTGCAAGCCACTAAAAAACATTATGAGAAGTTCATATGGGATACCAAAAGCTCAAAGTTCACCTCTCAGTTGAATTATAGGTCAGTCTGGCTGACTAAAGACACCTTCTGCATACAGTTACTCCTTGACTACTGTTTGTAAGACACTAGCAAGGTCTTAAAAACCTGAAGGAAAAGTAATAACTGCCTTTAACATTTTCCCTATTAAACAAGCTAATTATTCAGATTCTTTTTAATACCCATCACTACAGCCAGATGATTTGTTTGGTTTTGCTGTGTTATTTGTGCAGACATGAAAGTCCTCACAGCCTTACAAAAAGCTATGGCCCTCACTCATCAGTCACACCACAGCTGAGCAATAGCCTGACATACTGGTCGCTTCTTTCCTCACTCCAAACTGTGATAAGAAAGGACCATCTTGCAGTTTCTTGCTGTTTCTCTTTTTGTGCCAGAAAAAAAAGCCTGCCGTCTAACCTGCTCTCTGCTGGCAACCCAAGAGGGGAACAGACATCTTCCCAGCAGAAGAGATATCGTTTTTAACAATGAATACATCAAAGTGTAAATCTGACTGCACTGAACCCACAGCCAAACAGAAAGTCTGTTTATGGTGTTTTCTGTGTTACATAAGAGAATCCAGGCAAATCTCATGTATTTGCAAGTACCATGAAACTTTGTGTCACCCAAGGTTTGTCTGTCATAGCTTTGTCTGTCAGCTCTTGTGCTTGGATTCCTCTGAATTTTATCATGTCATAGTAGCACCAGAAAATCATTCCAGCATGTTGAGCCATCCCTCCATCGGGTCAGGGCAAACAAAACCTGGGGTTTAGCCACCCAAAGGAGGGAGGGAGCAGATCTGCTGGTGAAGAAGTGACTAAACTGCCCTCTTTTACCCCAAACCCCACCAACGTCTGGAGCTCTGCCAGTGACCCCTGTGCTAAACAGGACTTATTTTGAAAACCTGAGCTCTGCCTTTCAATGGTGAAGTTGCTGATTTGGATCATTTTAGGAGGAGCTTTAGGATATCTGGAGCAGAGAGAATATCCGCTGCCCTTGTTTAATTTTGCAGCACTTGGGTTTTTTGTATTACAGCTTTAACTTTATAGAATTTAACATTTATAATTTATTATTTATAGGGTGTTTCATTAATATTTCTTAAAGACCACCTACTTTCGCTTGCATAAATTAGTATGAAATTCAGTAGCCTTTCCTAAAACGGTGAAAAAAATCAAAGTGTTAAAGTGCATAAAATAACAATTAAATTACTATGTATCCACAGAATTATGCTTTCCTAAAGAAATGGATATTTACCAGAGCAAACCCTAATTTCTTTTGAGAAAAACTAGCAAGAACAAAAGAGATTGATGTAAATATTTTAATAGCAGCAGTATTGTTGCAGCTGTAACAGTCTAAAGGCATAGGAGAGGAATCACTAGCAAGAAGATGCAATAACTTTTTATTAGACTGACTGACACAGCTGTAAAACACGGGAAAATAACGGACAAAGTTGAGAAGAAAAAGAAAATCCAGAAATATGGTAAATCAAACATAGATATCCCCATGCCTCATAAAGGACATCTTCAGACAGAGCTCCACTGAAGCTTCCAACACCGTAAGGTTTCACCCCTGCTGGGGTTCAGACATTGCACAGAACAGTGTGGCAGCAGGGACCTAACTAAATACAGCTGTACCTGGGCATGCTTATCAGCTTAAAAGAAACATATTGATATGTCTGTTAGAGGAGGTTATACATCATCAGAGGCAGGACAATGAACTCCAGGGAACACGCTAAGAGATGTCACTCAACGTGATTTGTTCTCCAGGAATTTTATTTATGACTGCTCCACTTAAAAGCACACTGAAGTACAGGCCAAAGCAAGACCTAAATTTAAATTTGGATTAACCCTGACTAAAGTTTATCCTGAAGAGGATGAATTTGTATTTATATCCACGGCTCAAGTAAACTGTTTTCTCTCTCATCCTGTTACTGCACTTGAGCCATGTAGGAAAAAAATGAAGTTTACTCCTCTACTAAGGAAGGAAAAAGATTTGCAATGATTTATAATCAGACAGTCCCGTTAAGTTGTAATGAAATGTAGGTGCTTACTACTGACATAAAATTTAAAACCTGAAACTGAGATAAAACACTTTATGGGCCTATCCAACAGCTCGAGCACTTTGCACATTAAATCAAGATGGCAAGCTACAAAACAGTGGCCAAAACCAGGATTCACTGTGGAAGAAAAATGTGATGAGGGATCACTAGTCCATCAGTTCTGTCTAACATTACAAAAAGTCTATCTTTGAGTTCAACTGGCCTTTCCTTCCTATGCATGACTCCAGCAGGACTCAGCTCCCGTAAGTTTTCCAGTCTGTTTGACACACATAAACCTAAACAGTTATGGTATCAAATCAGATGTGTGCAAACATACCAACCCCCAACTTTCAGTCAGTCACATATTCAAAATCATTTGTTAATTTCACCGTCTCTACATATATACATAGACTCAAAAACCCCACCCTCTTTATACAGGCACATATTCAGTGGTGCAACTCTATTCCCGCCTTTAATTCTGGCAAAGATGACAGAAGAAACAAAAGAAGATACAAGAGTATTCTCCTTTCAAAGAGCTAAATGAAAGAAATGTCTCTGAATACCAAGATTAATTTAACCCTAATTGTTCGAAATGTTCTTCACAAGCATCACGTTGTCCCCAAAGAAACAAATGGAATTGGGATGTTGCCCTGAAGCACATTGTTTTTCAGCTTACAAAACCAGAAGTTATTGAATGCAATTGAATGTGTAAGCTGGTCACCAGGAACACAATGGAAACCTAAAACCAGGCTAGAAATGGGGAATTCAATTGAGGAATTCACCAACCACCCATTTCCATACAAGAAGGGAGGCTTCACAATGGTTTTTGTTAAAATATAGGTTGGATTTGGCCTCAGTGTAAAGAATTCTTTTAAAAACATGTTCCTACATTTCTTGTTGAATCCGTGAAGACTGTGTTGAGTAAGAGCAGTGTCTGAGAATAGGCCACCCCTCTAGGAAGGCCAGGCACTTATAGATACTTAGATCAAGGCAGCTTTTCAGACTACTTGACATAGTGAGTGCTGAGAAATGGTAGAATATTAAGCTTCTGATTTTTTTTTTTTAATATGGTTTTGGTTTTGTTTGGGGTTTTTTTCAAGTTGAACAGAGAGAATAGAAGAAAAAATACTATTGTAAGAGATGGAAAGAAAACATTTCCCTCTGAATGAGACTATTCAAGCAGCATATCTGACTGAAGCATTTAGATTCACATTTTTTAGTGTGTTGCTGTGGCCACTCTGTTGAAGAAAAATGAGTTTTGTGCTTTGTCAGATCACCACAAGTTTTGAAGTTTTCCTCAAAAAGGAGTGTGTCACAGAAAGAAACTTTGTTCTTTTCTCTCCCTTGTCTTAACAAAACTAAGTAGATCACACATTTTCTTGTTTTATTATAACCTCCTGTGTCAGGGGAGAGAAAACAGGAGAGGATAAACAAAAAAATCTCATTTTTGTATACACAGGTGGGTTTATGTTTCAGCTGTAATACACATTAATGTAGTTTCTGTGGAGCAACATATTAAGCATTAACAGAATTTTTCTAACAGTCTTTTCTGTCAAATAACTACAGCTGTAGCAACTTTAGGGTTTATTGTTCATGACTATGCAAAATATGACTGACCATCTGATAAATCTTCCTTTCTAAGCTTCTGAGTTACAAAAGAAATGGTTTAACTCTGTTACCTTCCTCTTTCCTACTGAATAAGTCGTAAAATGCTTAAAAATGAATTATTGTGTAAATTCTCAAGCTGAAGTCTTTATGTAAATAGTCCACACACAATTTATAACATTCTTGTTTGTGTAACATTCTAGCTTATTGGCATTTGTCCTATGAATATACTGTTTTGGAAATTAAGCACTAGGGTTATAAAACATTGTTTTCCCAATACACCATTTTAAGAAAAAAGAAATAATAAAAATCAGCCTTGAAAGACTTGTCTGGTAAAATATTTCAAATTTAAAGATCAGGGTGAATATGTACTTTCATGAGGTAAGGAAAGAGTAGCTCATTATTAGAGTAATGAACTTTGCAATTGTACAGGCATCCAGTGAAGGCCGCATGGCTTTGGGACAGGAATGGATATTATTTATATCACAGGGACCTTGGAAGTACTGACCAGCTCACACTGACAGCAAGAATAGCCTGAAATAAACAGATTCCAAGGCAGAAAAACATGGGTGGTATCGAAGGAATCAACCTCAGGGTGCTCTCCATGAAAAGCAGAAAGCTTCTTCATTCGTATAATGACAATTTTTTTGTTTGCTCCCTCAATCTTTCTTTCTTTGGATTCCCTCAGGTGTATCCTAGGCCCCAGAGAGATGAAAAATACCAGCAGGCAGCCACATCTTCCCTCAGGAGGAGGAGGTTGAAAGAAAAAAGAGAAGCCCTTATACCAACTCAAACCTGGACATAAAGTGATAAGAATGAAATTATTGCGTGTACTCAGAATAACAGGGGCTCGTTTCTGTTCTGTAAGGTTGACATTTGGCCACAGACTCCAACTGGATTGACAAGAGATAATGTTTTATCTTCCCAGTATATTAAAAACACATGTATCAGACTTAAAACCACACCAATCAACTCCAACAAACAAGCTAAATAATGGATGAAAAGGCGGTAAATGGGGGAGAAAAGTAAAATAAAGGCTAAACTAAACTTTACAGTAATTATAAATGTCATTACCATATATAAATAATTTGTCAGTTTCAAACTCTTATCAATCTCATGATTATTAATGCAAACTTTAAAAAAATCATTGATGTGACATCACTGGTTTGCATTTGTTGGTTGTTTATTATCTTGTGTTGGACTTGTGCTTTAAGTGCTCAGTATGGTCTTGATTCTGCAACAACAACAAAATAAACAGCGAAACTTTCTCATTCTTTGCTGATACCCTCCCATTTCTGCACTCCGCTGGAGATGGAAGATGTCAATTTGGATAAGGTGTTTTCCCCCAGAGAATATAAATTTCACCACAACACTGGAGAATCCCATAAAACAATGAAACCATTGAATATGTCATTCTCCAGATCCTTACTAATACCATGTAACTTAAACACCTCAGGCAGAATCTGAGTTGTGCTACAAGTCATGTGCTGAACAGAGGCTTCTTAAACCCCTTTGGCTTCAGGGGCACTCCACCATCTGCACAAGGCTGGGAGGGAGCAGGATTTAATTAGGAGTACAGCAGACAGCAAGCCAGCATTACAAAAGCATTCAGGCCCTAGGCTTCCTTCGATCACCTTTTCCCCCTCCAAATCTAACCCTTATGACTCGATCTTCCCAAATACTGACACTGCATTTTCCACATCCAACAGCCTATTATGGTCCCTTCATGCTTTTGCTTACCTGAAATTCATAGGGGAGAGCTGCCAGCAGGATGCTGCATGAATGAAAGAGAATTCCATGGTCATGTAATGAAGGAGTTATTACAGACAGGCATTGGAGGGAGAGTGAGTTTTAGATCATTACCCCAGAACAGTAATTTCAGTTTCCTCCCAACTTCCATGCTACAGTTGAGAAAGAAAACCTTTATAACACCAACAGACTACAAATAAACAAGACTTGGAAAATCAAGTAGACTCTTCTTTACAAATAACAACCAGCTTCTGAGACCAATAGTGAGGGGAAAATGTTTCTTCGTGTACACCACATCAGAATCTCTTTGGGTTTAGGTCTGCAGAAGAACCTTCAGTTTTTATCCCAACCTAACCTAGCCTGCTGCATCCATTTGTGTTCAAAATGAACGGTACTTGGTGTTCTTAAACACTTTCTCGAACTTCTCCCGTTTCTATAGATCAACAATTTATTGCATCACTACTGGCTGGGATTTCACGTGCATCTGATATTTTGAGTGGTGAAACATTAACTCTGCCTTCCAAGCAAACCACAGCCATTAAAATATTCCCAGCATCTGTAAATACTAAATTACTCTAGGAAGTCAATTTAAAAAGTATCACCATCAGACTCCTTTTTGCAGTCTACCATATCCATAAATTCTCATTCTTCCCTGGATCTCCTGGATTTTCTCCTTCCCTGTGACCATCACCTCCTACCACTCTCACTGTGGTCCTGTGCCTGTAGCATGGAGCAATTGGGTCTCAGATCAGGAAAGAAATTATCTCATGCTCTGACCTGGTTATCAAATCCTCACCTTGGGCTAAGGCTGACCTACTGAGGCCTGACTTTCTTGTGTCTGCCCTCACTCTCCTGGGTAAGACATGCTCCTCAGCTCATACTCTTTGTAAATCTCAAGAAACATGGAATGGTTTGTGTTGGAAGGAACCTTAAAGATCAACTCATTCCACCCCCCTACCATGGGCAGGGACACCTTCCACTAGACCAGGTTGCTCATGGCCCCATCCAGCCTGGTCTTGGACACCTCCAGGGATGGAGCATCCACAGCTTCTCTGGGCACTCTTTCAAATGTGAACTTTGAAGGACTGGCTTGAAAACCCCTTCCCCAGGAGGCTGGGGATTAGGCATGGGAGGAAGGCAGGCAGACAGCAGCACGGCAGGCATGGCACAGCACAGCTTTCTGCTCCCTTGCTCTGATCAGCAGGCATGTTACAGACATCTGCTCAAAGGCTCTGCCTGAAAAGACAGCCACAAACAGGGTTTTTCTCTCTTTCAAAGTCAGCTGCTTTTACTGAATCCAGACTTCGTGGCCTTATGCTCTTTGTGAGTTTTCTGACTGATGTGACGAGGCAACGTGGTGCCTTCTCTGTTCACCTCGCAGAGCTTAACGTCTGAATAAGCAAATTAAAGAAGTCTTCATTCTTCCCAGACATCAGACAAAATGATATCACCTCCAGCCCATGTATAAACAGATTTCTTAAATCTCTTCAGAAATTAATCAGCATCAGTAAACACTTAATTTCCTTCCTCTAGGGAAGCCCTCTATCTCAGACTATGCTATTTGCAACAGCAAAGGCAGCCAAACATCTTCTTGGGCTTAGTTTTTGTACTATTTTGTCTACCCAAACAGCATCCGGAGGGTTTGCTCTCTCCCAGCTCAGGAATAGCAGCGCTGGCAACCACCAGAGCCCTCAGCAGCAGATTAGACACAGCCAGCGCTGCTGCTACAGCAGCACAGTGCTGCCTCCGTGGCCTGATTCCTCAGACAGCCTTCATGGTGATGGCTTTGAGGCAAGTGTCTGATGTGCTTGTAAACCCCTGCCCCAGAGATTTAAGTGCAGTGTCTCATCAGCACCTTTGTTTGAATTGAAAAAGACAGACCAACCTTGCTAGCTAAAATTAAAAGCAAACTTAGCTTAAGTCAGGCACCATGAAAGACTACAAAGTTATGTTCCCCTTCAAATATCCCCTTGTCCAAATTACAGAGGTAAAAATCCTTTTATTTTAACCTGTTATTAAAAAAAAAACCTCAAAACCCAAAAGGAATTCTGGAAGAGAGGAAAGAAATGAGGAGAAAAGTGCTGGAGTTCCAGAAAATTCCTAGAGTGGAAATAAGGAAAAGACAGATATAAGTAAAGAAAGAAACAATAAAAATATTATAACGATAATAACAATGGCAATAATAAAGCCTCATTCCTTACAAAAGCTTAAGACTGAGCATCTCCCTTCCGAGGCGCTCCTGGCGCAGCTTCCTGATCTCCACGGAGGTGCAGCTTTTTGACACTTCTCGGAAGAGCCACTGGCCTTCATCACCCCTTCCCTCCCATGCTGATGGGCTGCAGGTGGCCCTGCTCCCTGCAACAGGCAGTTGTTACAAGGGGAATTTCCCTGGGAAGAGCTCATTTTTTAACCCTGCCCCTGCCAGATCCTTCTGTAAAGGAATTTGACCCACCATTTCCTTAGAAGCTGTGTACACCTGGACAGCACTTAAAGGGGAGGCAGAAACTGCAATCAAGCACCTTTCAGTGTTTGAGCTGCTCTCCTCAGTAGCAAGGCCACAAAATGACAAAAATTACCAAGCAAATGGCTTTTAACTGAAAGGGTGTGGGTTAAGATTAGATATTAGGAAGAAATTTTTTACTGTGAGGTGCTGGAACAGTTTGTCCAGAGAAGCTGTGGATGCCCCATCCCTGGAAGTGTTCAAGGCCAGGTTGGACAGGGCTTGGAACAACGTGCCCTTGGGGCACTCAGGGATGGCAGGGTCCATCTGGAGGTGTCAGCAGGATTCATGTCTGTCCACCCACAACTTCATGGTTTTAAATTTGGCCATGCCACGTACCATCACCTGAACATGTCTGACCAGGACTCAGAATCCTTTATTCATTAAGGTGCAAAGCTGTTTCCATCCTGTTACAATTCCTAGGTTTGGGCTGGCTCCTAGAGGGGTGAATAAAGCCAAGGTATTTTTAATTTAGAAAAATAAGGCAGCTGTGCCCACTTTCCTCAATTAACTGAGGAGCTCCCATACAGCTTATGAAACACCTAGACAAATTTACTCTTCTCCTTTCCTGATTTTGGAAACAGTCTTTTCGGTAACACCCAGCACTTCAAATCTGGTTCCTCACAGTCAGCAGTGATGGTACAATTGATGACAAATATTCAGGAGTCAGCTGAACAAGTAAATCACCAGGCACCACAAACAATGCATCCCCATATTTTTCCCACATTCCCATAAGCTCAGCACCAAAAGCTTATCTGACAGCAGTGCTTTCACACTGAGCCACTGAAAATCAGAGTAAGGCCCTTCCACTTTACATGAAATTAATTATACCAGCAGAGGATGGAGTGCAGCTCCATGAGGCAGGTGTCATGCCTGGAGGGTAGATCAAGGCAATTCAATCCCTTAATCCAGTGGTTATTTTTATTTTTATAGTATTCAAAATTCATAAGGAGAGCTATGCTGAACCAGCAGTTCCTGACTGGCCGTAAGAGAAAATCGGTGTGGCTTATTAGGACTGGAGTGACTGCTCATGCTTGTGAGCATCATTTCAAGTATATTGGGAATTTAGGCCTGGAGTCTTGGCTAAATACTGACCCATACAATTTACAAATGCAAATAAAATGAAATTTTCAGAACTCTGGTCAAGGTGGATTTAAAATCCACAGTTAACTTTTTTTTTAATAAAAGAAGTGTTTACTTTTAGAGAACCGGGCTCTTGGCAATGGTATTTCTCTGCAGCTTTTGTAGGTGTTTGGTCTGAAGTAATTTGGGGGATCATGCAGCCCACAGCAAGTCCCTGCCACTTGTTTGCACCTTTGCTGTGCTGCACCAGTGCTCCAGGGCAAGTGGAGAAGGAGGCTCATTCATGAAAATCAGTATTGCCTTGAGAGGTCTGCTCAGGCTCTGGCACTCATTCCTAATATAAACCCCAATGCCTTTAGAACTGCAGTGAATGGGGCAAAACTCTGGGAACTTTCACTGCAGCTGATTCCTTGTGTAGCTTCTCCCACTCCCATCCAAGTCAGGAGAGTAGAGAGTGGGAGAAACATCTGAAATATAAGCATAGAAATTTCCATACTGATTCAGAGTAGTGATCCACTTTATCCTTTCTCTCAAAGAGAGATCTCAAAAGGAGAATAAAAGTGGAAAAGAGGTCCCCAGAGAAAACACTGTGAATTAATAGTCAGTTTATCACACGAAGCATGAAAATCTCTTCTTCTTCTTCTCTTTCATTCCCACAGTACTTTCTAATCCTGCACAATACAGACAGGAATTTAAATAAATTTCTCAATTCCTGTTAGATCCTTTATATCGGGTAATGACTTCTAAGAATGACATTCACACATTTCTTATAACCTGCCAATACACATAAGAGTGTGTTTGTGTGTGCATATTTTCTAAGTTTCTAAAGTGCTGTCATTGTGTTCTGTAGATTCTGCTAAATAAGCCAAGAGAAACAGAGATAACAGCAACCAGCTATTTAAGGACAGAATAGGAAAAAACACCACTGATATATAAATCTGGAAAACAAGGGGAAAGGATTTATAGTTTTATGCTGCAAATTGCAGAGCCATACACCTTGGAGGGAATATAAACATTAATACCATTCTTTCAGCAGTAAAGTATCCCTCCCTTTACCTGCTCCTCTGGTGACTGATCAGCCATCTCCTCTCCCTGCTCTGTCTTAAAACTTGGGTGCACTGGACGCAGCCAGAGCTGTACAAAATTACCTGCATTTACTTTTCACCTCTCAGATTCTGAAGAAGAAAAGTAGGAATTTAGGCGCGCTCTTTCTCAACACCCCTCAGGGACAACAACACCCACATCTCTGTTTCTGAATAGATATCCCTGGCTGCAAAGGATTCCTGCCTGCTATTCCTGAGCAGTGGCTGAAGCCCGGCACATCAGCATATTATCAGTTTAAAAGCATTTTAAAGCCTACTTTCTCTTAGATTTTTGGGGGACTGTTACTGAAAAATCCTTTGCCAGGTTAAATATTTGTGTTTGGCTTTGTGAGGCCAGAGACCCAATTTGCTAATGTTTTATACTGATCCAACTCCCATAACCAAACAGAGATTAGATTGGGACACTCTCACAGAAGTATCACAAAAATTTTCTGGTGTTCTATCTCCTTCTGTTATCTTTGACGATCATTTTTCCCATACAAATGAAAGCTACCAAAAAAAACCCCACTCAGATTTGCTGTGCTTGAATAATTCCTATAGAATGCTCATCCATCAGAGCGCTCCGATGGGACTGGCAACAGTCACTGCTCTCCGCCCACTGGGAAGTTAATGCCAGATGAAAACTTCTCTTTATCCAAAACTCAGATGTTCAGTTAAATCATTACATATGTACTTTATATTACCTATTACACACGACACAAAATATTCGCCTGATTTTAATTAGACCGATGTTATTTGACCATCAGGGGGAGACCAGAATGAGATCAGAGGACAAAAAAAGAACAGGTAGTTTTTAAGCAATATCAGAGTGTGGCTGTGCTGTGGCTGAAGTGGCTGTCACAGTGCAAGTGTGAAGGTCCACCCTTAGTATCTTCCAGCAATTTTCACATTGAATTTGCTTGCTGTAAAGAAGTAAAAGTTAAAAAACCCCAACCAAATCGCTTCTAAAATGGAGCTGGACATGCTCAAGAATGATAACCTAGCCTTGTGACAGCCCATCCCACAGCTTGAGGAGGTCCCACATAGATACATAGATATATAGATATATGTAGATGTAGCATAAGCCAGCCCGGCTTTGCCAAAATCATTGCCTTGCTAAAGTCACAGCAGGAAAAAATTTGCCACATACTTTTCCTAATTGCCAGGTGTTCAAACCATCCAGCAGCAGCTCCGTTTCTGGAATCAGGCATTGAGTACTGAAATTTTATTAATATATTTTTATATTTTGAATCAATTTCTTATTCAGTATCTTAAACGAGGGAAGCGGCTTTCTTTTTGTTTCTACTGCCCCAGTGCCTTGTCTTCCAAATCAGGAGGACACAGCTAGCATGAATTTACTTAATGGTAAGTAATTTTCGGTGGAATCTCAGCCCATTCTGAAGTTGACAAGCACAGAGACTTTCATCCAATGACTGCCAAATTTCTCTCATCCAACAATTGCAAAATTCTGATTTTCAATTACCAGAACAATATGTTCCAGACCTATCTGTGTACTTCAGTGATTCCTGCTAGATTTGATGTAGGATGTTCTTTCCTTTTCCCCTACAGGTTACAGTCATTTTTATTCTGTTTAGAATTGGTGACCAGCAATTAAGTGCTGAACAATAAAGGATTATTTTTGTTAGGCTCGAGGTTCACAGATAATTGTTTTACACTGATCTGTGGAAAGTTTTAATGGAAGATGAGCTGACTTGGAAGGACTAAGCATGACGAGCATTTTGGCTGTTGACAGCTATTGTCTCTTCTCTCCTCCTTTCTCACTCTTTTCCCACTTGCTTTAAAGCTCCTTCTGCAGGAGATCAAAGCATCAGCAGCTGAACTGATGTTAATGGTTTGGGCCACAATTAAAAAAAAATCTGAAAGCTTTACTTTGTTTGTTTGTTTGTTTTTCCCCCTCAGAAGAGTGCCCAGCTGACAATGCATTTGACACTACTAGCAGAAATTCCATCCGCTTTCCTAGCAAACACACTTTAATATTTGTGAAATGGCCACCAAACACCTCATTACACAATATCCTTGATCCTATTGCAAAGTAGGTACTCCAAAGCAGGGACTTTCCACAGGATTAAAGCAATATTAGAGACATTTGGTGTCCAAATCCATCTGTAACCCTCCAGCCCCAGAGCCCCTCCGCCAGGAACAGCCAGACCAAACCCCAGCTCTGACTTTCTGCCTTTTTTTTTCCTTCGTTTCTTTTAGGCGATAACGTCATCGGATGGTGTTCCTCATGTCTAATTTTGACGGACAAAGACAAGGCTGGAAAGAGAAGCAGGGCTGAGGGAGCAGGGAAAGCGCCCGGGGTCAGGACGCGCTCGGGGAACAGCTGGATCGCACACACGGGGCAGGCTGCGAGTGAGCTCATGCAGCTGAGCCCGGGGGAAGGCAGCTCTGGGGCTGCCCAAAATGTCACTGCAAACAAACCCTCGCCGTTCCCAGCTGAATCGCAGCTGTGTGCGTGGAGACTGTGGTAGAAACACAAGGAAACACCAAAATGAGTGGCTTTGGTCATGAAATCACTGCAGCACCTCCGAATTCCCCTCCCAGGGCAGAAGACCTCGGCACTGCATCCAGATCTATTGCACATGCAGAGGGTAAACCTCCGGGTGATTTGTCAAAGGTTTAGCGTTTACATTTGTTTATAGAAATGGGTAAATGCTGGAAAGTTGGGAAATTCTTTCCAGTCTTATCTGAAACCCCATAAACTTCCTTAAAAGGTAAGTTTGGGACTACATTTTCATGATGGATTCCCAGGACTTTGAAGATCTTATTCTGCTTGGAAAGGTCCAACAGCTTCAGGCCTTACTGAAACACGGCTTTTCTCACTATATTTTGAAGTATTTTCCATAAATTCAACTAATTTCAAGAAATGCTGTCATGTTGGAAACTTAAATCACTGTAAATGGTCAGGAAGCAAACCCGTGCTTGTTCAGAGTGTATATACACATAGGTAAATGTACAGTTATTTGGGTTTGTAACACGTGTGCCTATTTAGCAAAAGCAGATTTTCAAAATAAAATAATAACTTTTGGTACTCTGATTTTAAAACATTTACCACTTCTTATTTCCTTCAAATTACCTGTTTTCTTCTGATGACATTGAATGAGCACAAATTGAATGAGGAAAACAGTACAAATTTTACCTGTAGCATAACAAAAGGTTTTTGAATGACATTCACACCTCCACTACTGTAATTCTACTTTTATTTCACTCTTAATTTGTAAATCAGATTCTGCTCCTGGTTGCCTCCAAGCATGTCTCAGACAGCACAGCCTGAGACACTCAGAACTACAGAGGAGCAGATTTAAACCCCAGCAAAGCCCACACTGTGAAAATTTCGCTGCCAGAGAGAGATTTTGGAGCTGCCACAGAACACAGTGAGAGTACCTGGCTTGCTGTGACACACTGACTCTACCAGGTTTCAGTTCTTCTGCCTCCTCCAGATCCTGCTCATTTTCTCTCTGATTAAAATGCGGTCAGTGTAACCAAGGTACTAGAAAAAAAAGAAAACAACCATACAAAAATAAGGAATGGCAAAACCTCAGTAATGTTTGGTTACGTTTAACTGACTGGGAGAAGTCAGTGAATCTCTGCAGCGCAAACTCTGTAGTGATAGAAACATTGTAGGGAGAAGCTGAGCCTCTGTCACTTTAAATGTTATTAATTATAAGAACAAGCTTGGCTGTGGAGTGAAGATGTCTTTTGGAGAAATAGGGTTTGCAGGACCAGCAGTGTAGCTTGTCCATAGGAGATAGACTAAAACAAGTACAAATAACCACAGCAATGCCGGCCTTCAGCACCAGCACAAACTATTCATCAGCAAACCCCATTTAGCTGACCGAGCAGATTTTCTTGTGGGTAGAACACCTCTCAAAGCAGAGATTAATTCTGCAGATGGACTTTCCTCACCTCTGTGAAAAAGGCATCATGGGCTTGATGGTGATGCCCAGCAAACCAGGGCAGTTTGGGATGATGCAAAATGTGTTGGTGCTTTGCTTCTCCTTTGTGGGCAGGTTACCGTGGTGCTGGATGGTGCTGCCAGGCAGCCCAGCAAAGCACAGCATTTTCCAGGCTGTTTTCACAGGATGTCACAAAACTGTACACAAAGAAAGGTTTCAATACATCTTGCATCTGATTCTGAGCTCAGTTATCTGGGCATCAATCAGAAATAACTACCATGAAGCCAATGGAGTCCCACTAATTTAAAAATAATGAGAAAGGAGACTCGAGCTGAGTTCTCCCTCTGCCTTATTTTCTGCCAATTAATGCCTTCTATTGGGGCATATTTTTCCTTATGAGGCTACAAGTCTGAGGTGGATTTAATACACCAGCACTGCTGGGTTTTGTCTCTGTCACTGAGAGCACCAGTGTGGCTCTGCAGCCACAGCCTCATCACTCCTGCCCACTGCACCAAGATGCTATCAGCCAGGGGACACCTGGAAATGGATGCTTATCAGCCAGGGGACGCCTGGAAATGGATGCTATCAGCTGGGGAGCATCTAGAAATCGATACCACCTCACACCATCCAGAGATCTCAGCCTAAGAAGAAAACCTGCAAACACATTTTCCAAAGCACTGAGGTCTGGGTAGGTGGTAGATTGTTCCCCTCACTCTGTGCCAATATCAGTTTGTCTCTCTGAAAAGGATTTTTTCACTTCTGTTTGCATTTCAAGACTAGAAATGCAAGGCACTTTGGGGTGGTTTTAGCTTGATTATCTCCCTCCCTCCTGAACCAAGTGTTCTGTGGCCCGATCTGATGCCAACAGATGCAACACAGGTTAAAAAAAAAAAAAAAAGAAAAGTACATAGGAGAGGAGAGAGTCACAAAAAATAAGGGAAAATGGGAAAGAAAGGGACCATCTGAACAAACTCACTGCAGTTTGCTAGTTCCTCGAGAGACAAAACTAGCTTCAAAATACTATTTTGGATGGTTCAGTGCTCTTTTCTCTCACCAGCATTTTGTGGAATGACTCTAGCAGAGGTTTACTGCTCAGACTGTCAATATATACAATGGTAATACAATAATAAACATCCAGAGTCATGACTGCAGAGCAGGGCTGTTGATAGAGGAAAGCTTTGGAAACACAATGGTTTACTGAGGGTAGTCCCCCTTCCCCCAGTCCCAGCAAGCTTATTTATTTTTTCAGGGTCTTCTTATCATGGAGTATTAAAAACAACCCTTCCCCTCCAAATAAAAGAACCACCCAGAAACACAAAGGGGAGTGTTCTTGTAAAGACAATGTGCAGATAGCAAGAATAATATTGCTATTTTTTGCTGCTTTAAGGTCGAGTGTTTGCTCCCGCTTAATCCATAATAAGTCTATCTTTATTTCAATGAACTCATTCACCGCATAAATGCCAGCAGACTCTTCCAACGGTATTTATGGAAATAAGCCACTTTGACAGTGCTCTGCTACATTTCCTGTTATTATGAAAGCAAACTAAAGTAATTAGGTCTTGATAACTCCATACTCTGGAATCACTGGATGCTGAGTTAGGTTTTTTGATTTTATGGAAGTTTAGCCAGGAACGACATAATTGGTAAGACATGGAAGGGCCCTGCTTTATGTACAAAGTTAGGGGTGCCCCACCCCTGGAAGTGTCCAAGGCCAGGCTGGATGGGGCTCTGGAATGAGCAACCTGGGAAAGTGTGAAGTGTCCCTGCCCATGGCAGGGGGTTGGAGCAAGATGATCTTTAAGGTCCCTTCCAAGCCAAGCCATTCTGTGATTCTCTATAGGGTCCGTGTGGACAGAGCGTGGGGCTCATGTGGGGCTGCGCTGAGAGGGTTAAATTTCAGTTTGGCTGTCCCTCCATCAGCACCTTGGTAAGTGCTACATGTTCTCTGAGGTTTTTTCTAGGTTTTTACAGCTTCTGGCTATATAATTGATCCTCCATATATAGAGCACATAAACTGCTAAAAGAAGTGTGATCTAACCATGGGGGAAAAGTCATCCCAGGCCAGGAAAGACTGAACAACAAAATGTAGATCAATTACCCCAGTTCTATGCAGACTGTGGAACGAGGATATGGGCCTAAATGCTACCCACATGTCACTACTTACATCCATGATTTAGAGAATAATTCTTTAATTTGAGGAGACACCAGAAGGATATCCCAAAAGGGCCCCATAGCCTGAGTTCTTCTAGATGAGACTTGCTCTGGGAAAGGCTGCTCCATCCTTCAAGTGAGGAAGATTTGGTAGTTTTTAAAGTGTCAGGAACTAATGATTCCCTTTGCTCTGGGAATGGAGTTTTCAGCAAGAATGTAGCGTTTTTTAAGTAGGGAGAGGAGAGGAGGAGAGGAAAAAACCGCAGCTGGTGTCCTTAGGGAAAAAAGAGAGTAGTGGCAAGTCTGCAGTGGGGAGCTCCTTAAAAGGGTCTTTCATGTGGTTCTGCATCAGACACACTCATTTACTGAGCTGTTTCAGCATTTTTGGTTAGTGGGTGACTGGATCATTATGGCCTAAAACATACCTTATATATATGTTTCTCTTTGTTCTTTATTCTTGACCCCAAATCCCACGGGCCCTGGGGAAAGCTAATTAGATATATTGATGAAGGTTACTGCAGTAGTTTTGTGCAGAACTTGAAGATGGGAAAGTTTCAATGCTTTAAGCCACATCCTTCTGCTTAACTCAATATCACTTCTTGTGTGCTTCCACTCCAGCCTGTGAATTTTCGTGGGTTCTCTTATCCCAAGGAGGATGTCTCAGCACCTATATTCAACTATAAACACTGTCATGTGAATGCATCTCTTTTTTTTTTTTTTTTTATGTGCCCAGGAGCCTGGATGTGCGATGGGGGTTGGAGCTGCAGCCCACTGCAAAGACCCCCAGGCACTGCAGCACACCCCAGAGAGGTAGGTCTTGGTACAGCAGGCATTGGTCTGTGGAATAATCAGAGGCAGACCTTGGTAAAGCAGGGGCTGGTTTGTGGAATAATCAGAATTTCCATTAAGGTAAAAGGCAATAGCATCTGGTTTTATTTTTTTAAAAACAAAATACAAGTTCTCCCCTGCCTGTTTAGCAAGTGCATTTGTCGTCGTGCACACAAACCTGGAGTGCAGAGTTTGAGCTATTTTTATAGCAGCTGCTTATTGAGAAACAGCACCAAATGAGAAGCAGCACACAAAGACACCCATTAGCCCGTTTGGCAAGGCTGAGAGTCCAAAAGAGACTTTTGCTAAGCATGGTGTGTCTTTCAGCACAGGCCTGGTGAAAACACTAAAACCAGGATCAGCAACTGCTGTAAACACGTGTTCCTTAAAGCATCCCAAGACAAGCAGTGTGTTTGCTGTCACTCCCAGTGCTGGAGGTCCTTCCACAGACACGATTTTTGGGATAGCAGACGACTCACAACTTCAGGAACATCGTGCTGGGATCTTGTACTGAATGAGATTCCCATGGAGCCTGAGTGCGTGTGCACTTCCATGCCCATAATGTAGTTTTGGGGCCTTATCACGCAGCAGCCTCACCTCTGCTTTATTTCTCTCCTTGTTCTGCTCTGATTCCACTCACAGCAATGCCCTGCTGTGCTGTGGCTCTCCACTGATACAGCCTGCCTCTTCCCACCAACCTGGCACCCCTTACTCTGCTCTGGGATCGCATACGGCTCTGGGCAGTCCGGGTCTGGGGATGAGGAGCCCTGCTGGTTCTGGTCTGTGAGTTCCTCTGAACACCCAGGGTTCAAAAGAAGCCAGGTTTGATTCTCTTCTGTTTGATTAGCTCCTGGGAAGCCAGCTGGGAAACAGGGATGTGGTCATGTAAATCGGCTCCAAGCGGGCTGCAAACATAAAAGCTCCGCACTGGCTCCAAAGCATCATGGAGGCGGTAGATAGCTTGACTCAAACTGTCAGGCATAACCTATAACACCTGACTGCCTCATGGAAGTTCTAAACTTTTGGGATCAGCAGAGTTTGGAAATGACCAGATTTTATAAGAAGGGCAGAACATCCTCAAAACATAGCATGGCCGTACCAGATTCTCATCAACAGGAGACCTCACAACTTGGCTTGTGCTTATTGTGTTTTTATTATTACTGCTATTAATTGTATTACTATTACCTTATTACCTTGCATTCTGTGATGAGCAAGTAGGTACAGAGTGCTAGTTTAACACGGCCAGCTGAAGAGCTGCAAGGTGATCCCTGAGCCCCAAGAGCACCCAGTCGAGCTCTGAAGGGCCATTTCCTCACTATAAATGCCAGAAATCAGGAATAAAGAGGAAGGAATTTGTCCTACCGCAGCCGCTCCCAGGGCAGCAATCCTCAGTGATGTATGGAGTGGAAAATATGTCAGAGCAGTTTAGCAGGAACGAAAAAAATCACGATGAAGAGAAGGGCAGCTGAGTGACAAAAAGAGTCATGAAACAAACATCCAACCACAAATAATTTGTTGGTTTTATTTGTTCACATTATCCTGCTGACACGGCATGTTTTCCCCTGCTGACTGCGCTGGCCATATCGGCACTGGAGCCCAGCAAACTTGGAGGCTGCTTTCTCCAGAACAAAAGGGATCATAATCCATGGGCAATTCCTTGTGTGTCACCTGTGTCTACAGGTGAGATCAGCATAACCAAGGCAAAGGGACCCCAGGACGAAGTAAAAAGATGAAACAGAACAGATCTGTGTGGCAGCTGACTATTTTAGCAGCACACTTGGCCTAGAAGAAAGGAAAGCAAAAAGAAAGGCTCACGCTGGAAGCTGCACCCTGGTGCCTCTCAAAGGTGGACAAGGATTTCTCTCCTCCATGTGGGTTATGTCAGTATGGAAGGTCATCTGGGAGTCACGTGTGACCCTCCCAATCACCTCCTAGTCCTCATTAAGCAGAGGAAAGAACCCACTAGAACCAAAAGAAAGTAAAGCATGACAGAGCTGTTAAGACCATAAAGGGCCACAGAACCCTTAAGAGTTTAGGAAAATGTAAAGGACCCCTTGAAAACATTAGGTTGCCTGCTGCTTTTTGTTTAGGAATCTCCATCCAGCCGTCACAGGAAAGATACACAGGCTCTTGGACGTCTCCCTAACAGTTCTCATTTTAGGTAATGTAAATAACATTTTTTACATTAACATCTTATTTATGTAGGATCTTCTGTCTCAGCAGATGTCCTACAGCTGTAGGTGTATAAAATACAAAGCAGGGCTGGGGGCGGCAGGGGAGGATTGATCTCTTCCTTGTACTCAGGCAGCTGAGGAGGCAATTCAGTAGTGCCACGGAAGTGTTATCAGCTAATATCACACAAGCTGAATATCAGGCCACAGCTGACTAAAACACGGTTTATCTCATCCCTTGATGTCCCACATACCGTATTTTTAAGTCAAAGATGTAAAGAAGTAATTATTTTCAGAGAAGCAATTTCTATTTTTAGGTAGAAGAGAGTAGACAGAATAGAATCACAGAATCACAGAATCACAGAATCACAGAACAGTTTGGGTTGAAATGGGACCCTGTAGCCCATCTCATTCCAAGCCCCTGCCTGCCATGGGCAGGGACACCTTCCACTAATCCAGGTTTCTCAGAGCCCCATCCAACCTGGCTTTGAGCACTTCCAGGGATGAAGCAGCCACAGATGCTCTGGGCAACCTGTGCCAGGGCCTCACCACCCTCACAGGGAACAATTTTTTCTACTAATGCAGATTTCCTCTACTACAACTACTCACAGATGTCTGTGGACCTGTGCTGCTGTTCTTAACTAACCACAGAGAACCAGCTCTTCAGCTGCTGTAAACCAGCCAAGCGCCCTTGTTTTCAGCAAAAGGAGGCCAGTTTTCCATGAGGACTAAAAACTCTTCAGAGCAAAAAACACCATGAGGCAGTTAGACCCAGGAATCTGCACTATTTAATCCTATTAAAATCATTTATGAAAGGCAGATTTTAGCTTCACAACCTGTTGCTTTTTGTTCAGGAACCCCACAGTTTCGCCCATTGCCTTTTTTTTTCCAGGCACTATAAAGTCTGCAGCTTTGTTTTCCACCAAGTGACAGTGTCTCCTGCCAAAGGGCAGGGAAGTGCTGATCAGACAAATTGGAAAAGGTTCTCTTAGTTTTCATACCACAGCTTTTCTCTTGTCACTGACATTTTCCAGATTAAAAATTCTCAGTGCTCTACAAAATTCATTTATAAGTGTAAAAACAACAACAAAAAAAACCCATTTCAAAACTAGCTACAGAAGAACCCGATTAAAAATCCAGGACATGGTGTACTGCACGGGCAGAACAGTTAGATATGTACATGCCTGGCTATTTCATGGATGGAAAAAGAAAAATTGACCCAATTATAGACCTGTCATACTCCACTTCTCTCTTCAGAGTATTGAATGTCACTTAAACCAAAGCAAACAGCCAAGCTCATTTCCCATGACAAACATCCAGGGACATCTTAAAGTCAAAACAGAAGCAACCAAAATGAGAAGGCAGAGGAAACTTTGACAAAGCTTCAGAACCTCGTCAGATGCAATTATTCAGTGAGTGCACTCAAATCAATGACAAAGAAGGGCCCCCTTTGCCACGAAAAGCATTGAAACGTTTCAGGAGGATGCCATTTGCAGCATTAGCTTCATAAAAAGCTGCCCTTGGTTTCAAGGCTAAGAACAGGTGAATAAAACCAACGAGAAAACCAAAATGGGGTACAGAACAACAAACAATAACAGAATTTCTGGTAACGGTAGGAAAAGAGTCAAAGTGAACAGAATTTAATGTAATAGCCCTCATAATAAACTCCCACCTCACTGCAATTAAAAACTTCAATCACAAAAATCACCTCTGTCAAAGTAAAAACATTTCTTACCTCTTTCACAAGACTCGAGCTGCAAACTACTTTGGGGAAAAAAATGGATCAAACTCTTAAACGTAACAGGATTAGAAAAGCTCCAAGTGACACATATACATAGTGCATGATTTGCCCCAGCTGTAATTTCCTAATAAAGCACTGGCACTTACCAGGAATGACCTCCCTCAGGAGCAATAGAGAGCAATTGTCATCCTCAGGGACCTATTTGTTCCATTAGGATCTCTTTTCTATTTGTTGTGCTTTGAGTGATTGGGTGGTGCTGTAAGTGCAGTCAGGACACTGGAGATTCTGTGGGTAATTCTAATAGAAGTGTATTTGACATGGATAAAATAATCTGGTTATCTGGCTTTTCTGTGGCATTTCTGGGAAGGCAAGAGTTTTATGCAATTCCATAAAACAATTGTTGAAATGTCAGGGTGCTCCAGTAGATTGGATACACTAATTTTTGGCTTTCAAAGGATTGCGTTCTTACATCCCGTTACCTTTGAGTGCTTTCAGCTTTGATTAAATCTCAAAAAAGCCCCCCTAGTTTCCAGTCTGTGTTGCTTACATAGACTCTAATTCAAAACCAGAACAGCAGTCAGGTGAAACCATGATGCCCCAGCCCTGGAAGTGCTCAAGGCCAGTTTAGAAATGGGGCTTTGGGCAACCTGGTCGAGTTGAAAGTGTCCCTGGCCCATGGCAGGGGGATTGGAACTGGGTGATTTTTAAGGTCCCTCCTAACCTAAAGCTCTTGCCTGTCCTTTTTCCTGGTGACAGTAACAGGCTCGGACTGAAATACCAATTAATTTCCCCTCTACAAAAGCATTTTCTCTCTTGCAAAAGAGCGTTTAGGCAGAAATTCACAGGCAGTTAGGAATGTTGTCCTGGCAATATCAAAAGCGATGGCTGCCTTGGGACACCAGCCTGGTCCAAGTATTCTGAGGCTGAGGGTGGGTTTTCTTTATCAGAACTCACTGCTCTTTCTCAAAACTAGCAGGCTGCCTCTGGCAGGAGTTCAGAAGAACTTGTCATGTTGATTACAGCCCCTCCTGCAAAGCAGGGAGGTGTCACCATCACAGAAAAGGCATTCCCTGCCACATGGGGTTACACAGCTCTACAAAGTTCAGCCTGTTCTGATGATTGTGATGAATTCTACAGGTGTTTAAAAAAAAAAAAGTATATTAAAACATTATTCATTTTCCTTTTTAATGTGCTTAACATCAGTTGTTTTAAGAGAGACAAACCATTCCAGCTCTCACTTAGCTTTCTATGAACTACAAGGAATTCTTGTAAAATGATGCTGTCACATAGTTTCTTTGCCAAGGTTTAACAAATTGTTTTAATAAAGACTTGCATTATTGAGAGAGTTGTATTTTAAAGGAAATCACAATGCTTATTTGTAAGGATTCTAGATTATTGCACCAAAATGTGCTTTTTGAATGATTCATCAATATCCATTTCTCATCCCCTATGTTCTTCTATATTAACATTTGTTTTCTATATTAATGTTTATTTCTTATTCCCTAATTTGCTGTTCTAGCTAATTGCACAAGATAAGCAAGGAGAAACACTAATTACTAAATCAGACTCTGGCTTTTAAAAGGCTCAGGGGAAATAAACCAACAAATGGGAAGACAGGGACCTGTTTATTTTCCCTGCTCCTTGTCTGACGGGCTGCACAAAGAGCCACAGAGCTTTAAGGGAACGCATGGAATCACACGGAACAGTGGCTTGGGTGTTTATGGCTGGGGGGAGGCAGGTTGCTAATCTGTTTTCCAAACCTGGAGCCCTGACAGGGAATTTGTAGGGTATTAATTGCCATGTGGAATGAATGTCCACGGATGTGTGTTGTTATGCATACGTGTCACAGAATCATTCAGCCTGGAAAAGACTTCCAAGATCATCCAGTCCAACCAAGATCATCCAGCCCAAGCACTGCCAAGTCCGCCACTAAACCATCTCCCCAAGTGACACATCCTTTTTTTGAACATCTCCAGGGATGATGATTCCACCACTTCCCTTGAAAGCCTGTTCCAGTGTCTGCTCCACTTTCTTCTCCTGACTGAAGAGACAACATGTGAGTTATCTGAGATATCACACGTCATCCTTGGGGCTCACTCTAGAAAGACTAAAATGTTTTTAACCCCTTTGCTGTTGCTTTGTCCCACCTGACAAAATTTTCTGATGTGGGGCTTTCGTCCTTATTTTCTTCTAGCTGACACTCTTTGGTGACTCCCTGAAAATGCTCCCTCTGAGAGGATGTAAACTAAACTTAAATGAATGTAGTTCAGCATTCCTGTTTCCCGGGGGTTAGGAGGAGCCATTTATACTCATTCTCCATCTCTTCCCAGGTGTGCTTGCCAGCTGGAAGGGAGGAAGGAAAGCAACACCTTGCTGGACCCTCATTTTGCCCCACACTGAAAGGAGTGGGAAGATTGTGTAAGACTGAGATGAAGTCAAGCTCCAAGCAGGGACACTGTGATCCCTATCAGTGCCAATGGAACGCTGCCATGACTGGCTTGAGCCTTGACTGGCTCAAGGCACCGTGCAGGCCTAAAGCCCTTTGGGTGCTCTCAGTGGAAAAAGTGCTTGGTGGAGACTTCTGAAAATTGCAGAAAATTGCTCAGAATTTCTGAAAATACTTCCTTGGAACCACAGATGGAGAGTCTTTTTCTTCCCCTCCAAAAATAGCAACTTAAAAGAACAGATACTGGTTATTCATGTGGAAATTACTATTTTTTTTTCTTTTTTTTTTTTTTACATGCTCATAAATGAAATATACGTGGCCCTAAAATTGAAGAGTGAGTCTCTTGAGGATTTACTTTGTGAAGCCTGGAGATAAAGGTGCTTTTAAAATCACAATCCAACTGAGAAAGACTCTATGCACTGCTGATCATGTCAGTACAGAAGGATGATGAAACCTAAACATCACTAGAAAAAGGCTGTAAAAACTACTAAGAATCCAACCATACTTTATTATTGGAAAAAGCTCTTGTAAGATGGCTGAATGGGAGATGAGGTTCATGCAAAATGTAGGAAAGGCCAGTTGAGTGCAAATATCTAAATTCTTAAAAGGACAGGTTGTGATGCTGACTGGCAACCTAACCACGTGCTGTCAGTCATCCTCATTAAGTGCTATTTATAGAAAACCAAAGGGAGCACATTGGGATGAACAAAGAGCAGAGGGAAGGATGGTGGAATTAATACATAGATGGTCATGGAAAAGAATAAAACGGTGAACAGTAAAATGCTAGGATGATAAAGCAAAGAGATCAACCTTTTCACTTGCTTCCCCAGCCCTACTTCATAAAATAGCAAACTTTTCTCCTAATCAAACTCCTAATTATGGATCCTTTGAATTCGAGAAGGAGAATGAGGAGAAGATTTAATCATCTTTTTCTCCTCATTCTCCTTCCCAGTTTCAAAGGATCCATAATTAGGAGTCTCTTCTAGAATTCAGTTAAGAAAATACCATTTACACATCCTAACACTGAAGAAGAATACTTGAATTTTGTGCTTCAAAAACACAATCTACCACAAAAACACACAGTACTCTGAAAGAGCTTCCACCACATCCCACTTACCTTATGAACACTGGCAGCTCAAGTCCTTTGGCTGGCTCCACCTCCTGCTTTTGAAGACATCAGTGAGATCCCGCACGCCTTTCTAGCCCCAAGCCCTCTCATTCCCAGACTGGAGTAACATGGCTCCAGCTGGATTTTGCACTGCCAACTGATACTCCCAGACACAGGCTGTGGTCTGCAGCATAGACTCATGGTCTCATTCTTGATAGGGAATGTTTTCACCAAAATGTGAGACTTCATGTTACTTTTCAATGTAACCTGTTTTATTATTAATTTTGTGGTTTTAAAGCTACAAAACTTTGATGAAAAATACTGAAAAGTCTTGAATCAGATAAATCTAGATTTCACTCCTTTTATTAATTTATTCCTCTACCATAAATCGCAGTATTCTTATATTTCCCTTTTCATAGGTAAACAAGAGAGTGCCACGTAAATCTGCCATTTCCCTGTCCGTAGTCATCTACTCAGTAACATCATCAGGAGAAAACATCTCCACCTGAGATGGCAAAGAACATTCAGCAGTCTATGAGCAGAAAGGCAGGTCAGAGACAAATTGCTGACATGAGATGTGTTTGGAGGCTCCTGTGCACTGCAGTGAGTGGTGCAGACTGTTTTGCTTTCCACATATTTATGACTTATAATACGTCCCAGATCTTGAAACGGGACCGTGTAGTTCTGATGATGAGCCATGGGAATTATGCAGCTCACTCCCTCACAACTGGTAACTTCAGATGATTGCCTCGCATGATTCACTTGGAATCCTTTGCTGATCCTCACCATGAAAGAATTATAAAAAAAGGGCAGAAATGGATCATATGTTTAAGTGTCAAAAACATCTCTACGCTTCTCAGAAACAGAGAAACAAGGAAACCAGTAAAATATACATCTGTCTACCATAAAGTGTCAAAATTTAGAAGAACACACTACCACTCGATAAATTGTAAACTTTGCTAAACTTATGACATACATTTTGTGTAAGTCCACATTGTGTATTATTCTCCTTTAGCAAAACTTTTTGATAATTTCAGAATGTTTAACTGGCATAACACAGCCCTCAATATGTTTAGTGTTACATTTAAAAGCTTTCATTTGTTAAAGTTTTCATGTGTTATTAAAATCACTGCTTGGATGTGGTACAGTTTGTATTAAAGGATAATATTCAAACTCAACATACAGCTTTTTAACAGATGTTTAATTAAGCAGCTCCTCAAACTCTGAAATCACTTGTGGATCTCATGTTATTTCAGATGAAACTACTTACATACCAATGTGGGCTACTTTGGCCCATTATCTTTTCACTTTTGTGGGGCATGATGAAGCTGGGAGCACTTTTAGCCAAAAAGAGCTGGTTCCTAATTGGCAGTTTTGAGACAAAATAAACCCTAAAACAAACATGCAACACATAAAACCCTCTTGAATCGTTGTCCTTTTTCTAAGTTCTCTACACTTACCACTGATTCAAAGTGTAACCTCAGAACTCACCTCTTGCCTGCAGCCTTAACTTTTTCACTCTCTGCATTCTCCAAGAAGCTGTCCAAGCTCTGATTTATCCCTTTGTAAGTATAAAAGAATGCAGTTATTTATTGTTCAACTGCTGCTTTATGACAGAAAGCTCTTGTTCTCACACTCCTCACTGACTGTGTACTGGAAAGCTCCAGCTTGGAGCAGAGGTGGAAATCGTGGTTAGCAAATGTGAAACCAGTTGCTGCTGATAAAACCCAATCGACTAAAATGCAGCTTTTATTATTTTATTAGAAATATGAAAGTAGACTTGGCACTTTTTGACATTATCTTAGGCTCAACAACCTCATGATACTCTTCTCCATCTCCCTGAGATGGGTACTTGCTTCTTAAAGCCTGTTTTCTGATTAAATAGTTTATATAACTTAAAAAACCTTCCAACTTAAACCCCAAAAGTGAAGAGCAAGGAGTGAAAAATAGCGAGAAAAGACAAAAAGTTTCCAATAACACACACTAAAGATTTTAAATAAATATTTTAATTCTATTATTGGCATTTACAGGTAGAAAGCATACAGTATGTTACAATTTTATCAAAATGTGAAAAATATGGATGTTACATAAGTAACAAATGTAAAAAAAGTATTTTTCTTACCTTCCCTGAAAGTAAGAAAACTATTCAGCATAGGAAAATATTGATATAAAAACACAGCTTAGGTAAAAAAAAAAAAATGAAGTTTTTACACAGTACAATAGGTTCATCAGATCTGCATGAAGACGTAAGAACTTTGTGAGGTTCTATTTTACCTACAACTTTAAGGAACTGGGGGCAACTGGTAAGCTACATTAATGAATCTACAAGTAGTTTTCCCTCATATCCGCTCCAAAATGCTAGAGTGCAGTAATTTTCTATACAATAAATAATTCTTCAAAGTTTCCATCATAGAAAATCATAGAATGCAGACCAACCCACTCCAAGGTCACAGAGGCTAGGCAGTGCTTTAATAATAATTATGATAATACTTATTATAGTGCTTTATAATGTCGAAGCACTTCAGACAAGTTAACTAATTAGCCCTCACAACACCCCTGTGAGGCAGGGAACCACGGTACAGATGGGAAAATGGAATCAGGGGACAAGCACAGGCTGCAGCAGCAGCACAGCCAAGCTGAGAGGCCAAGAGATATGGGAATTGAGAGGTTTGTCCCTCGCTCCTGCTGCTGTGACCCAGGGGGCTGGGCTGACAAATGACCATTAGGAATCACTGTGGGGGGGGAGGCAGGAAGGGACTAGGATTAAGTAAGCATCCCCAAAAACACTTCATAGAGATTCAGAAGCTCTCACACAACTTTGTCAAAAAAAACCCCCAAACCAACCAAACAAACAAAAAAAAAAAAGAGAGAGAAAGAAACCTGAAACAAACAAATAAACAAACTGAAACAAACAAAAAAAAAACTCCTAAAGTGCTGACTGGCTTGAGCTGCTTCTAGCACCTCTTGTATGGAATAAGACTTACAGCAAGCACTGTTGCCAGCAATTATTCAAGCTGATTTCATCCATAAAGTCACATGTGAGCAACTGCAGGATATGGTAACTACATTTTCTGAGACACCTCACTACTGTAATTCCTTCATTCACCATCTTACTTCCATGCGCTTCTTAAGGAAAACGAAATCCTCAGTACTCTTGCATTGTAAAACAT
The DNA here is from genome assembly GCA_013397175.1 of Platysteira castanea. Taxonomy (NCBI): domain Eukaryota; kingdom Metazoa; phylum Chordata; class Aves; order Passeriformes; genus Platysteira; species Platysteira castanea. The sequence continues at coordinate 635,493 of VYXC01000306.1, forward strand.
GTTAGTAGCTGGAGACAATATGCACATCCTTCACAATTGAAACAAAAAATTAGTTCATTTTCAGAACAAAGCATTATTAATTTAAGAATCACGAACCAAACAATGGTAAATAGGAAACCCTTTCCAAAGGCTGCATGCCGAATATCTGGTCTGCAAATACAATGCATGCAGGAGAAATAAATTCATCCAAGCATAATTAAATTAAAAATGTCTTAAGTCTCTTTCAGCAGCATAATGGTTATTATTTTTAAAGTCTCCTCCAACCAGACTGGCCTGGGGTTCAGATGCTGACCTTGGATTTTCTACAACCATATAATGGTTGGAGCAGTCCCGGCGGCTTTGCACTGCGGCAACACCAGGAGACAAAGCCTATACATACTGTTCTGCTTCCCCTTCCTTGGGAACAGGCTTCGCTGTACTACCTTTACTGTCTTCACTCACTACTGCTGCTGCTGCTGCTGCTGTTTTTTCAGGAAGTGATGCCAAATCTTTGAAAACATCCACATAATGCCCAAAGCCCGGGCCCCAGTTCAAGAGGTTGTCCCAATTGAAGCTTCCCGCTTGCTGCCCCAGCTTCCCGGGCAGGGAGCTCTCCCCGGCGCCGGCTGCCTGTGCCCCCACGGGCCCGCCCTCGCCACGGCGCCCCGGGTACCGCCGGGGCTTCAGCCTGGAGCCGTAGTTGTCCTCGTCATCCGCGTCCGACTCGTTGACCTGGGATAACTTGGGCATCCTGGAGGTGTACGCCACGGGCTTATCGCGGTCGTACTCCATCTCGGAGCAGGTGAAGGACTCGTGCGAGTCGCTGTCGGAGGAGGACTCGGGCGCGGGAATGCCGTCGGCCGGGTTCCTCGTCCGGGACAGAGGCCTCCTGCAGTCCTCCTCCGACGAGGAGCGGCCGTGGTCTGCGCTGCAGATGCTGGGGTTCCTGGGGCGAGGGGTGTTCAGTCTCTCCACCTCTTCGATGGACAGCCCCACCGGAGGAGACGTCTCCAGCGGGATCTGCCCGATGGGCTGCTTCAGGCGGCTTCCCGGGCGGGAGCTGTGGCTCGTCATGGTCTGTGGGCTCTTGCTTCTCCTGCCCAGCCGAGTGGCGTAGTTGAAGATGCCGGGCTGGCAGACATCGCTGTGCATCTCCAGCGGGCTCCCTTCCCTGATGGCGAGGTGCAGCTCCCTGGCCGGGCTGTGCCTGTAGAACGTCGAGGACTTGGAGAAGGGTGCGGGGCTGTGCCGAGACAGGGGGTTGGGAGTGGGGCACGCCGAGTGGCTCAGGGACGTTGTCCTCAAGCCCTGCCCGTAGGCGGGCTGGTAGGTCAGGCTGCTGGCGCCCAGGGGCATGGGGGACTGCCGGGCGAAGCCCAGGGGGCTGTGCCTCTGGATGGAGAACTTGGGAGTGTGGCTCCGGAACTGCTTGTAGTGCTGGATGATGTCGGCGTCAGAGGGGGCGATGCTGCTGGCGTTGTCGATGTCGTAGTGCTCGATCTCGGGCTCGGGGGATGCCAGCGGGGCGCTGGGGATCGTCTCTGTGGTGTGCGGGATGTCTGTCTCGTCGTAGATGAGGTAAGGGTTCTCCCTTTCGATGATATCGGGTTTCGGGTTTCCTTCGGGCTGCTTCCTGACAGTCATGTCATCACCATAGGGCGGGATGTTGTCAGGGTCATCAAACGCCACATTCTCGCTCCCTTTTTTCTTCTTCTGCTTTGTTTTCTTCTCCTCTTTCGGCCCCTTTGACTTCTTCCCTCGGCACTGGTTGCAGAGGATGAGGCTGAGGACCAGCAGCGCCAGGACCGTGGCGCAGCTGCCCACGATGGCCGGCACGGCCCAGAGCGGCAGGGACAGCTCGGTGGGGTGCGGGGACGGGAGGCACACGTGGCTGCCGCCGATGCCCGCCCTGCACTCGTGGCCAGGGGCACACAGGACGCCCAGGCAGGCCACCACGGTCTCGCACGTCCGTCCCGCGTACGCCTCGGGGCAGCTGCAGGTGAAGCCGGCGTGGGGCCCGGGCTCGCAGCTGCCCCCGTTGTGGCAGGGGCTGGAGGCACAGGCGCCCGGGGGCACGCACTGGTAGGCGAACCAGCGGTTGATGCACATCAGCTCGCCCCAGCAGGGGCTGCTGGCGCACACGTTGGGGCCGCGGCAGCCGATCTTCACCGAGGGGTCCGTCTTGGACAGCGTGGCGAGGCTGTGCTTGCCGGCGAAGGGAAGGCTCTCCCCGCCGTACTTGATGTAGGAAATGCAGCCGTCGAAGCCTAGGAGAAAAAGGGACAGTCATGTTGGGGGGCTGAAAGTTGAGTGTGCACTGTCAACAGCGCAGTACTGGCTCCACTGTTCACTAAATAAGCCGAGAATTCACACGGTTGCCATAGGGAAACATCTATTGTAACGGTACTTAATGTTTTTAAATTGGATTTGAATAAATATGCCTTCTAACGACTTCATTCAATATACTGAAATGCTTTTGTCTCCTGGTTTTCCCGTATTTCTAAAACGTCTTATCATTCCCACAGAGAAACCTGTGGGCAGCTGGCTTGGCTGTGCTAGCACCAAACATTATTGGAGTTTGCTTACTGTGCTTCAGCTAAGTCTCCAGTCCTACTATATCCTAAATTCATGGCGATGCTTTTATATCTCTGAATCTTGAGTAGCCTTTTCCCAAACTTCCCACACCTTGGTTGCAGTTCTACCCTACAACAACTTTTAGTGCTGTGAGAGCCCAGGGAGACGGAATTATCCCCAGCCTCTGTGCAGTGGCTGAGGTCACAGGAAAATCCAGTCTTCTGCCAGCCTAATAATTCTCTGTGTTCCCCAGACTAAATCCTTCCTGGAAGAGTTTTGAGCTAGTGCAACCTTACGGTGATCCTTGCTTGGAGCTGTAGCAAAATGGTACACAGATACCACTCTGTCATGAAATAGCAAATATACTTGAGTTGTATGAGATGGTATTAAATGTTTATCATCCTCAGGACTGAAGATACAGGTTCAGGTGGGAGCCCAGGCAAAAGTGATGATCACCTTGCTGCATGCGTGGTGGTTCCTTGCAGCGGTGATGTAATAAACAGCAATGGGGAATTTGTCACATCTACCTGGATTTGGAAATTTTACTGGACACACCAACTTCCCAGCCCTGCTGCCATCCTCATGCGTTGTCTGCCTTTAACAGCACTGCAGAGATTTTTGACTCTGAGTTCATGCAGAGTTTTATACCAGCGCCTTGTAAATCCGTGGTATGTTGTACACAATGTAATCCAATATTAAAATAAAATAAAATCATATGAATAAGAGATTTTGGACTGTGTGTGCTTAATGGAAGCCAGACATTCCTAATTTGTCTGCCACAGCATTGGGCAGTGGTGAGAGGTTAGTGTCCTCAATTTTCCTTGTTCCAGTTTTCCTTTAAGCCTCTGCTTTTTCCATGCACACACTGCTCATAAAACATACATGTAAAAAAGGATAAAGGTCAGCACAGCATCCACATGATTTCGTACCACATTTCATACATATTCACAATACACAAGTGTAAAGTGTGAATTTGCTCCACTCAAAAATACTTTATCTGGTCACAATTCATGAAGCCAGGAAGATTTTTCAATATAAAAATATGTGAAAAATACATCTGTATTGTCTGGAGTATCTCACGTTTTGCAGCTAAAAATCACTTCCATCTTTACTTAGCACTTGGGAAATGATATCAAATATGTGTTATCTATTTCTTTTGCCAGGGTTTGAGACAGTTACTTTAACTCTTAAGGGAGACTGATTTACTTCTTAACAGCTAGACATCAGTCACAGGGTGGTTCCTTATTGTCCTTGCTCAGAAATAAATCCTATTCCTCATGTGACAGCAGGATAAAGTAGGAGTAAGTTGGAGTTGCAGAAAATATTTTAATCATATTAATAACCGGCTAAATCCAGCAGTACTTACCAAATCCCTACAAAGTTTTTGTTTAGCATTTTTCCCCAAATGAAAGATTTGCCTTGATTTTCCAGATTCTGACTCAGGTAAAGAATAGATCCTTTCTTCTCTATTAGGGTAACAAAATTATATGAACTGATGTACAGACAAGCAACCCTCCTCTCTCAAAAAAGCCCTGCAGATGGAGTGCCTGCTTTTGGAAACATGAAGCCTGCAGTGTCTACTAAAGGAACAAGGTCTGTAATCCTTGCTCATTCAATTTGCATTTTTTCTGGCAAACAATGGAAATATATTGATTACTAATAAAGAATTACACTACTTTGTGCAACCTGAAAGCAAACAGAGATTCTTTGTCTGTTCAAATGTGCTTATGTGCACTCTATTATAAAAAAAAATTAAAAAATTACCTGCAACTGTGCTCTTGAAAGGTTGGCTGGATGGAATTCCTCCCAGAGAAATGGTGAGGACATTCAGCCCACCGAAGTCTTGTGTGGTGTGGAGAATGTCCCGGCTGTGAGTCCTGTCCACTGACAGGACGGTGGCAGAACCGTTCTTCTCCAGGAGGACCGAGTGCCACTGGCCGTCTGCAGCATACACCTCAGGGATGTTCCTTTCCACTTTCCCAGCAACTCCAGCGTCGGATATGTAGTGCACCTTCCCACCTTTTATCTGGTCAGAAGAACACGTGAGGCGGAATGTTTAAATGGCATCACATAACAACTCCTACACACATGTAACCAGTGCGATGCCTACTCGGTACAGCTACACTAACATGTAGCTTTGGTGCAATAGAAAGCTGAGGGGGGTATATCTTTCCCCAAATAACTGCTTTATACCAAAAAGGCATTAATTATTTAGTACTAAAAATTCGGCCAGAATTAAATACATCATGTTGTAGAAACTTCTGCAGAAAAATTGCATCTTAGAGCTGCCACCCACTCATTCCCTGGCTAGTCTTACTGAGAAGCCATCTATAGGACATGCACATGACAACACATTTTAACCAGAGAAAGAATAATTCTTCCTCCTTCTTCAATGCAAGTGTGGAAAATGCTTTGCAGAGTGAACAGATGTTGTCCTTGCCCAAGAAAATTGCAAACAGTTTTTATTGCGACACAGTAGGAATGCATAAGGCATGGCAGGGCTTGAGCAAGAGTCCCATTTCATATCTCCTTTTCCTGCTAATTGGTATTTTGCAGAAAACCAGCTGTATTTCAGAACACTTTCTGAAGAGTTGCAAAGTGCATGATTTTGTGACAATTTTCAAACAGTGCTTTCTTGAGCAAACTACTTTAAAACTTGTGAACTGCTAGAGAAAAAAGGAAGAATATTTTGGCTTTTTCTCTTAAGAATGACTCCTCACAATTCTACTGAATCATGAGATGTGGGATTTCAAACCTCTTATTGATCTCAAAATGACATCAGTACAAATTCTGCACTTAAGATGTAGGAGCTTAAAAAAAGAACCCCCAACATCCAACCCAGCTGGTTTCCCAAATATTGCATGGATTTGGGTATGTTGGCTGACCTCCTGAGGGTGCACAGACTTGTGTAAGCTCATGAAGGATGGCTCTGAAACTTGCTGCAAGTTTCCTTCCGTGCTCTGCGTGTTTGGTCACACATACTAAATGGAACAAGTGCTCTCCATCCCGTGTTTCCCACCGCGGCTCGGTCAGTCCGAGACCCGTACCACGAGCGTGCGGGACGTGCACAGGCAGAGTCCAGGAAAGGTCAAAGCCCAAGGTTTGCTGAAAGCTCTCAAAGCCTTGCATCCTTTGTTCCAGGAAAAATAATGTTCACCTGGGAAGAGCTGCGAGGTGACACACCGGCTACAAGAATGCTGCTCTGGTTTCCAGAAACTGTTAAATGCTCTGGATTTGCTTCTCCGGTGATGCAAGCTGAGGACTTCGTTCAGACACTCCAGCTTTAATAAGGCTGTAAGACCACGCTCATGTCTTGGCAGCAGCCTGAATGAATGCATCTAGCACGTATTCCATTTGGATGGAGGATACAGTGGTTAATATGTGCATCCACTTCACTTATGAAGGCAGTAATTTGGACTCTCTGAAAATGTATTGTTTGGTAAAGCTGCCTTCGGAGACAGGATGCTTTTGTTACTGATAAAACACAAGTGGCACGTGTCTAAACTATCACACAGCCCAGGGAAAATCCCACATTTACAAATGCAGCCACACAGACTATTAAAACATATTAAACACCATTTCCCATAATCACTTATAAAAAGGTTGACTGAGACAAATTTATACATATATTTATGTCTGCAACCTGTAATTGGTTTGTTATGTCTTATTCTGTCTTTTATGCCCCATAAAAAATACTGCCTTGTATTTTGGTCTTTATGTAAAGAGAAAGGAAGACACCATGCCAGACAATACCCTCCAAGCTTCAGCCAAGACCAAGCCCAGAATCAAAACTTTTAATTCCACCTTAGAAAAGAACTGTAGAATTATTTACCTGTCAGCAACTGATATTTTCCATACTGATTTATAGTTTAACCCAATTTCTGTTTCTTTAAAATTGCACGTGACTAATGCTAACAGACTCATAAATAATATACCTGGGGCATCTGGAAAAGAAAATTTCCTGAGACAAGACTGGTCCATGACTGCTTCAGCGCAGAAAAGATAAGGAATGTTCTTCTTGGTGCCTTGAAGCAGAACACGTTTCTAAATTTGAAACAAAGGCTGATGCTGACAGTATTGAGTAACATGAATTTCTGGGTTTTATTTAAATGGCTGAGCAACTGACAAGTAGAATATAATGAAAAGAACGAACTACTAAAGCAAACATATTCCTAACTACAGGGCTGATTCAACTTTACTAATATTGTGAGTCTCATTTACTGAACAAATTGGTTTTTATTTGTCCTAAAACTGAGCACTAGCCTTTACAGATTTATAGTTCATCGAATGGGACGTCATTTAAAAGGGTTATGTTCTGATTAATTCCTGTAACTTGATATGTGCATAGAACCATGGGCAGGCACACCTTCCACTAAACCAGGTTGCTCAAAAACCCATCCTGGCCTTGGACTTCCAGGGATGGGGCATCCACAGCTTCTCTGGGCAACCTCTGCCAGTGCCTCACCACCGTCACAGGAGTATGTTAGCTAATGTAGGTTAAATGTAATCCACATCCTCTACCCGTACAACTCAGAGATCTTAGAGCTCCATTTATGCTAATTTAATCCGATTGCAGATAAGATTTCCAGATAAAGGAAGACAAGACAGGCAATTTCACCTTTAACCTGCTGTATTTATCCCATTTCTTCTAATTGAATTACTTGCAATGTGCATTTGTAGGAAAATAAGCTGTGACAAAGAGCCTCAGTAATAAGGAATCCCTCACCTTCTTTGTTGTGGATTTTGGAGGAAGCATTTCCTATCTGAATTTGGCCATTATTTAATGTAACCTGAAATGTTTTCTATCTTTCATGGATTAAGGATGCCTTTATATCATAAAGCCCCCTCTTGGGTTCTTTGGGGGAAGTTTACACCCATCATTTAGTGACTCAACTGCTCACAATCTGAGTGGGTCTGAGATTCTCTGGTTTTACCCCAGTCCCAGCTACACCAAAACCAATTAGCTACAAGAGGAAAAAATGTGAAGGCTTGAAAGTAGCCACAGGACTCGTAGCTTTTCTCTAGCACAGGTTAATATTAAAAACAGATGGCAGGTTTTCTCTGAATGCTAATACTTTGGAAAACAAGCATATCAAAAGACCCCAAAATCAAGTTATAAAATTGTCTGCTTTGAAGACTGACAAGAATTGTAAAGACGGGCCCCTAAAGCCCAGCTTCTGCACCAGGAGTAGATGGAGATGACAAGAACACCTTTGCTGCGTTGGTTTCACTGGCATCTCAGGCCACCACTGAGGGGAACACTCATTGTGATACCTGCTCTGGGAATGAGGAGCAGTGCAGAGGCCATACTGTACTAGCTACAGTTAAATTACTACAGTTTTACTAACTAGCATCAGCCAGGCACGCTGATGTTACCTCTCCTTCCTCAAACTTCTGCATCTGGTACTAGGCAAACCTCTGCTCTCTGCTCTCGCACAGCTGGGGCTGGGACTTGACACCCTCTGCTTGCTTGTATAACTTCACCAATATTAACAAAAACAAGAGTGTTTGCATAAACACAGCACCAGTGCTTTCAGCCAGGAAAGGCAACCCTGTCTCTTTTTTTTTTCAATAATGCTTGGAGAGCTCACCTAGCAAATTCTGCTAGGAGGGAGAAAAAGGTTTTTTCTCTCCAGAAGTCAAAATAATGAGATCTTATCTGCTAATATGAGTGAGGCAGAAACTTCCTATGAAATGATGTGGTAAAAGCATATGCCAGGGAAGTAGTGCAGACTTGCTTCTTAAATGCAGCCGGTGTGTCAGGAAAGCTTCGTAACTCTTGACTAGGCAGGTGGAGAATATCCATGGGGCTGAAGCTTAGAAAGTGCGAATTTCTGTACGAATTTCTCTAAAAGTCAGGGAAGAAAAACTTGGAAAGCCTTGCAGCAGTCAAGGAAACTTGGAGCTTACACCAACCCAATAAAGGGGCTTGCCAACATCACTGCTGTACTCATTTAGAGTTATGAGTAAATGGACTGAGTCATCGCCAGGAACCGAACCATCGCTTTCTCTTGAGGAAGGTAACTTCTGCAGCAATAAGCTCTTTGAGAAAAACACCCCCAAAACTCCCCCCAAACAGTGTGGCATTTGAAGCATTAATTCAGCTACGTATGCCAAAATAACTTAATATTGACACTGGTCTGTGAGTAACCTCATGAATTCCAGTTATCCCTCACTTCCTAGTTTGATAAGCTTGAGCCATGTTGGTAGGAATTAATGAAAACTTTTTGGCAATCATTTGCTAGCTTAAGGAGGGTTCAAGGCTCAAAAAATCAGAAGATAAAAGGCCAATAACAAAATGATTTGTTCTGTAAAGTGTAATGATGATAATAACCATGGCAATGAGCACCGTTCTTGCTGCCTTAAAACAGTCACTATTTGGAGTCTAGACAAAACTGATTAGATACAAAACCATCAAGATCTTCTGATACCTTGGCAAATAGGAAGGGAATTGTTGAAAAGATGGATGATACTGGAGCAGTGCCTAGGCTCCGTTAAAGACCTAATATTTTATAAAGGAAACAGCAAGAGTAATGGAAAAACGTGATTTTGATCACTGCACACGAGGCAGTCCAATCAAATCAAACTCGGCATTAGCTGTAATCTTACCTTCACGGTAGTGAAGTTGCTGCTTTCTTGGACATGGAGTAAAACTCCATTCTCGCTCCTTGTCCTGAACTTCACTTCCAAGCGCTCCACGCTGGGGGGGCCCTCGCCAGCACCCCGAGCCCCAAGTCTCATCAGGTAGTCCCGCTTCTTGTTGGGGCTCATGTGGTAGTCGAGCCGTCCCTTGCCTTCCAGCGACAAGGCCGTGTCAGCAGTAATATCTGGGACAAGGACAGGCAAGCACTGAGCATGCAGCTCATTACAGCTCCAGCCATCATCTGCCTAATCGCGACCGCTTTCCCTCGGAGCAGAGATCAAGTTCAGAGCAGGTCAAGGGGGGGAGCAGGAGTGAATGGCAATCACAGCCCCTCTATTCTTTGGCTTCCACCAGAATGTGTGCTTGAGAGTGGGAGTGTGCGAGAAATTTACTGCTGCTATCAGTCAATAGTAAATTAAAACTCACTAGGGAACAAGTGAGGGAGTAGGGAAAAAAATTTGGCTCTCAGAACTGTAATTCCTTCCCAGGGATGTTACTGTTTCCATTACTGCAAGCAGGGTTTCATGATATATCGAACTCTAAGCTCTTCAGGGCAGAGATAATGACTTTCTATTTGTTACGGCATTAAAAAAAAGTGAGTAAAAAAGGCAGCGCATTGACTACCAAATGCTGTTAAAATTAGGGCTAAATTCTTTTGTAAACCAGCGCAATAAAAGCATATAAATCAGCTAAACAATAATGGGACATGTAAAAAAACAAAGCCCAGTCATTATACTACAACTACACATAAATAAATCACTTTGCTCTCCTGGACAATCCTGTATTGGTTTACAGGGCTACTCCTATGAGAGTTAATCACCCCTGAGCGTAAATGCCTTGTTTTCATTTACATTTACAATATTTTCTTGCATATAATCCACAGTCAATTTGATGAAAAGGACTTTAGTTTGGAGAAGCCATAAGCACATGAACTCAATGTTTACGTGAAGGGGTTTTCGCTTACCCTCTTACCTCCCCATAGCAGGCAAATCCCTCCTATGGGATATCTTTATTTTAGTTACGGATTATATGTTATTGGGAAGCAGGACTTTCAATGAGTGCAAGTTACCTGAAATGTGATATACAGAGCAGAAAACATTATGCATTTAAGTTGTTGCCATTTTTAGCTCACAAAAGGACAACAGTCCATTGTGGACATTTAAACTGCTTAAGAGGCAACATGCTGCTTGTTTTCATTATTTAATAAAATTCATTATCCCGTGGCCCTGAAAAGAAACTCTTAATGGCCTTTGGTTGAGCCATAGCTAGGTGTGTGTTGAAGACAGTGAAACCTCCTCCTCACATTTTTCACAGTGCTTTCCCGTCAGTCCATCCTTGCAGTGACACTGCTGCCACGACCACTGATCCACACAAGTGCCACCATGCTGGCAGGGGCTGGTTGTGCAGGCACCTTCCAGTCTGGGACACCTGAAAGAAATCGGAAAAGTAGATGCTGAAGGATGTGCACACAAATGAGCAGAGCAAACATGCTGGGAAGCGTCCTGTGTTTAAATGGTACTCCTTTTCTTCCCCTCAGAGATTCAAAAACGGCTCTTCTACCCATGTCTGGAAGTGTTCAAGGCCAGCTGGACTGGACCCTGAGCAACCTGGTCTAGTGGAAGGTGTCCCTGCCCGTGGCAGGGGGGTTGGATGTGAGTGATCTTTAAGGTCCCTTCCAACCTGAAGCATTCTGTGATTCTAAGAATCTCCATAGTCAGCTCATGTTTCTAAGCAGATCCCAATTTTCAGCATCAAGTCTTCATAACCATCTTACAAAAGAGAAAGGAATTCAGGGACAGCCAAACTCCTATTATTTGTTACGTGAGAGAGAAGAAACATTTTTAGGTATTTTTTATGCTGCAGACTGGCAGAGCCTTTGTATTACAATGACCAGCACAAACATGGGGGTTGAGAGAGGAAGTGTGAACGAGGACTTCTGGATGGAAAACTGACATTACTGCTACAACTGTGACTTCAAATACTGAGATGGAAAAAACAATAGAATCAGATAGTCCATCATTTCTGAAAGACCACTCAGAGGGTATGGGGGAAATTCAGTGATACTTGAGAGGCAAAGTGAGAGAACAGACATGGTGGATTAAGAGGAAATAAAAGGGAGGAGAGGGTTAGCAAACAGTATGAGTCCAGCCAAACCCAGGTGGAATTTATAAAGAAACCCAAGAACAGGGGCTACTCAGTTTCAGCCTGCAAAGGAACTTGAATAATCATTGACAATAGAAATGTAATGATGTTGCTTTTTTTGAAGATTCTGTAATCTTTAGTGAGCCTTTCATCCAAAATCACTTTCTTCCTACATTTTTCTCATTTTACAGTAGGTTCTATAGTAATTCTTTTCTAACATGAAATATCTGTTGGTGCCTGAATGGAATAGCATTCATGACAGCTTCCTTTATTGCAAACGGGGTCCATTTGATCCCATATATAGCAGACGTACTGATCTAAGATTCCTTGAGCTGCCAAAGCCTGGCTGGGCTCCAAGGGACGTCCGTTGACTGCGAACTCCATTATGCAGCCCACAAAATCATGGCTTTCCACCTGTCCTCTCCTCTGAAGGATGGGCTCTACGGACCTGATGCCACCAACAGTAACTCGATTTGGTTGTACATCGAGAGTCCTGTAAAAGAGAAAAATAACTAATCAGTACCAGACATTAGAATAGCGATGACAGCACAGGAACTGCAACCATCAGCTACAGCCTACGGCTAAAATTCCTCTTCCCAAACTGGTATTTTACATTTAGAAGGGGAGACAGATCAATAGCACTTGAGCAGTTGTAGTGGGTATGGCTCTAAATTCACACTCAGTTTGCACGTTAAAATTTCTATTCACTTGACTGAGCAGTGTGCTTGAGATCACAACGAATAAGGTTTTTTACCCAACTATAATTTAGATTGTAGATGATACTTAAATAGCAGGAAGATGGACTCACTGTTTTACAAAGATATAACACCTCTGCTAGCAGAGAAACCTTGTGTGGCAGGAAACATGACCGTGATTATTGTAAGAAATTAGCCAAAGTAATTTGGATTAAAGCTACTGCTATCTCCAAAGATGTGAGCCAAAGACTACTGAGTTAGCTACAGTAAAGACCAGAAATAAAGTTTGCTTTCTTTACAGGACACTGTTTATGAACTCAAAACTGTAACAGAAAACACCTGAAAACAATGTCAAAGTAATTATGTTAATACTTTTTTAAAGACAGCACTAATCAGCTGATTTTATTTCCTATGTCTTTATGAGAAATGAGAGGTGCAGTTTAAATAAATATGTGACCACAAATCCCTAGGTAATAGATCCTATCCTCATTTGCACCACATCCCACCCAACTCATGGCCATGCATTTCTGAACTGCCACCAGAGCCTGGGAATAGAGATGGTGTCGAGAACTGGGAACTTCTGAGCAAACTCCTTGTTATGATCCAGTTCCATGCAGAAATGTAGCCTGAACTAGCAAGTAGCAACACACCTATAAAATCCAGTTTGCTTCTGCAAAGATGGAAGAAACTGACACTTGGCAGCCTTATCATTATTCCAAGTTTCTCTGGCTTTACAGGGAAATTTCTTTTCAATTTTACTCCAAAAAAAAAAAAATCCCACCCAAACCCCAAACTAACCCTACAAAATGAAGAAATATTTACCAGTCAGTTGAAACAGCAACGTTGCTAACAGTGCAGTAGCCTGGCTCCTGATCCTCAGAGCAGGAATCCACGGTCAGGGATGCCGCCTGCAAAAGGCATGCACACAAATATGCTGAATATTACAAGGCTTTAGTCCCCAGCCACATTAACTATTTATGCTTAAGTGTACTATATCAAGGACTTGGCTAGAAGGGAGCACTTGTGTATTACAATGTCACTCAGGATTGCAGGGTGCTTCAGAGCCACTGCTCAACTCCATGCTCCACCAGCACAGGCAGGACACCACCAAGGTCTGGATATGGACAGAGATGGAGCTAATTGTTGCTTCATACAGAGAAGCAGTTAGACACCAGTTTTTCACATTTGGGTAGGGTTTCTTTCATATTAGTTTGCTTCACTCCTTGAAACTGCAGTTATTTTGTCTTGTACTGTATCCTATTCCTGATGTGGTTCAGATAATCTGAGCAAAAACCTGCTCCCTCCAATCACAGCAGGCGTTCTTTCAGGGACTTGACATTAAACATACTGAACTTGATAAAAAGCATGTTACAAAAGCTGGGAGTACAAAGTGAGATTACTAGTTAAAAAGAATAACCCTGGGAGTAGAAACACTGAGATTGCTAGTAATAAATAATAACCAACCACTCAATAAAACTCCAAAAGTAACCAAATGGACCTGCTTAAGGTAACCCCTTGACTGAGAGGTCCTGAGGGATCTCGACTTTGATAACAGAGAAGCATCTGGAGACCCAAAGTGGGACTGAGCTGATGTATAGAGAAGTAGCAGGCATTATCAGTACTTACAGCAGTCTTACTCTTTATTATTACTATTATTATTATTTTTACCCCGAAGCCATCAAGTCCCAGACAATGAGGTTGCCTCAGCCTGGTCTAGTAGAAGGTGTCTCTGCCCATGGCAGGGAGGTTGGAACCAGATGATCTTTAAGGTCCCTTCCAACCCAAACCATCCTATGATTCTGTGACTACCCATCCAACTTATTTACACTGAAGCTACTCATGGCACTTCTATTTGTAATCTATAAAAGTCTAACCAAAGCTGTCACTAAAATCATGAAATAACTCCTGCTGATTTAAAAAGGAGTTTTTATTTTATTCCTTATTTAGCAAAGCATTGTCCCCACAGTGATTTATTAATAACAGATGCGCTGAAAAAAAAAACAAACCCAACCAACCCTGAAGGTTATTCTTTAAAACAAATTTTCAGAAAAATAAACATAATCTCCACATTGTACATCTCCTCATGTTTCAGCTAGATGTGCGGTACAGTTTTACAGCAAATTTAAATCAAACGCCACCTTTAAAAATGCCTGGGTTTATATTTTGATTTAGATTACTCTATGGGAGCTGAGCAAGCAGCACTGGCTATCAGTACATCATTACTCTGCAGAGGTTTTTTCTACTGCCTGCAAATAAGTTTGCTCACAACAGCCTGTTGAAATCCCCACAGATTGTCCATGCTAGTTCCAAACACACGCTGCAAGCTGACGCACTGTACTGACCAAATAAATTCAGAGCTCTTAGCCCTAAAGCATGCCCTTCAGTACGATTAAATTGTTCAATTTGCTATTTTTAATGAAAGCTTATCTTGAATTTTTTTCCATACAAATGAGCAAAGCGCTTCTCCCAAGAAATGTCAGTCTGCAGTTCCAAAGCAGATTATAGCCCTGTGTAAATGAAACAATTCAGAGAAAGAATAATAAGCTGGCTGCTCTGTATGCCACCACATGCATACATATTTTCCTTCAGAACATCAACAACAAAAACTGAAATGAGTTTTTTGTTCTTAGCTCAATCAGCATAATCTCCCTAACTTACATTGCTATGTGCTCTGCAAGCCAAGCTCCAACCCCAGCTGAAGGGCTGGATATTTGAGAATATATTTTACTTGGACCAGAGTTCATACAATTTATTTTCTAATGTTAGTCAAATGTTCCTGCTTGTTACTTAAGCATTACTCTACAGTTACCTCGCCACATTATGAGCCTTTCTATCCTGTCACTCTGCAATAGCTCAGGACTGACAACTTAATGATTTTACCAGTTTCCGATAAAATCCCACTGTGCTGTAGGAAATGACAGATTTGGAATCCTGAAGGGGGCCTATTTTATACAGTTTTGGACACCTGGGAGACATTTTTCCTGCAGCAGAAATATCTAAGACAAAGGCGATTCTCTTCACATATTGTTTGTAAACAGCTGACATTACTAAAAAGGTTTTAACATTAAAGACAAAAAAAATATCACACAAAGGTATAGGCTGCCTTAAATGTTTGCTTTCAGCCTGAAGCATTCATAGCTGAAATTTGCTAAAAATAGCCCTTTTTATGTTCTCTCTTCTTCTATAGTCCTCTGGCACACCGACAAGTAAAACATTTTCTTTCTCTGTTTTTTTTCTTCAGTGTACTTCATCTATTTGTTGCAACTTTTACTGTGTGCCCCTAGACTTAACCATTTAAATCTTATTTATAGAAGTAACATTCTACTTCAGTTACTAAAATGGGAACCTGGTGCATCTCAAGATTAAGGTGCATCTTTGGGCTTAGGAAGCTGCAATGCAAATTATTAAATTTGCAAGATGCAAATTAATATCTGATATCAAGGAACGTTAAGCCAAAGTCATTGCTCAACATCACAATTATCCTTCATCTTATTTGGATATCTTAAGTCCTAAAAACACACACAAATTGGATTTGCAAATCCAGCTGAAGAGTGGATTTTATAGAACCATAGAATCCTTTATGCTGGAAAAGATCTCTAAGAATCCAACCACTCTCAAGCACTATCAAGGCCACCAATAAACCCTGTCCCCAGGTGCCACGTCTACACATCTTTTTAATACCTCCAGGGATGGTGACTCAACCACTTCCCTGGGCAGCCTATTCCAGGCATTGACAACCCTTCTGGGGAAGAACTCTTCCCTAATATTCAATCTAAACCTCCCCTGCTGCAACTTGAGGCCATTTCCTCTTGCCCTGTGGCTGGTAACTTGGGAGAAGAGACCAACACCCAGAACAAAGGGAGATATCAGGTCTTGCTCCATGAACTGAAATGGAGTTTCAGGCTCAAGACTCTGCAAAGACTAGAGGGGAGCCACACCGGGTAGAGGAGTTTATTGCTTTTATTCCCTACATCACTTCTAGCTTGAAATATACAAATCAAAATGGGCAACCCCACCATATATTACTGTTCTATGACTTTAATTTCAAACATGGGAAGAATATGGAATTCCACGCATGCTGGCCATTTCTGCCTGAGAAGGGAACTGTTGGGCAATAGTTACTGATTACGGATGGCAAATAGATTTGGTTTCATTTCTAACTCAAACAGTGTGGAGTCAAAAAACTTGGCTTGGATTCAAAGAGCATTTGGTTTATGTTCTGCTTTGGAAATATTATTAAAAAATGAGAGAAGAGGAATAGAAAACATTTACTGGAAAAAAAATGAAGGCAGGAGAGGGGTCAGAGTGCCAGGCATATGGCAATCTGTTGTCCCAGCTTTTGGCAGAGTTCCTCACCTCAGCTGCATTCTGGGGGACAAAGAGAAAAGTAACTTCTCTCCTTCCCCTCTAAAAATTCTCTTAATGTAGCACCTTTTAACTCTTTACATGTATGCTACTGAGGAAAACCAGGCTCCCAGTCTGATGAGGTTGGTAAAATCTCTGAATTAGTTCAAGGAGGTCAAGGATGCCTGGAATTTTAAGTTTGTCCACTCCTATTCTCCAAATGTTGAGAAAAATTATTTTGAGGCTTTTTGCAATTACTGTGGTTAATTAGCATTCTCTGATAATCATCCCTGTAATCTACACCAGTTAATTAGCCCCGTGCGTAGTCATCTATGTCATTAATTATTCCTGGCTCTCATTTTTCACATTGAGAGTATGGGGGCATTTCGCACGTGTTTTTTTCATTATACTTTATCATCATCATACTAAACAAACCACCACAGGGTTTTGAGTCAGTTGGAATAAGACAGAAATGAAGGAGGATTTTCCCAAAGTTGGAGTTTCTGCTAGCAAACACAATGTCACTAATTTACGTTTCTCTGAGTTCTCCTGGAAGCCAAAGTGATTTGGCTGAACTTGCCTTAAAACCTCATTTCAGCATTTCTTACCATTCCAGCCCGGCGGGCAATGACGGTGTGGAACTGTCCATCAGACACCTTCTTGGCTGTGGTGAGCTTGTAGGTGCCACTGCCCAGGTTGTAGGAGAACCTCAGCCTCCCTTCTGCTATTTCCAGGGCCAGGAATTCTGCCCGCTCTCCGGTTTGGTTGTCGTGGTTATAGAGCAGCAAGGCGTTACTCTTTATAGTGGCAAACTTTATATAGATGTAATTATTGTTGGGATCCATACTGGGGAACTCCATATAGGACAGCTCTTCAAATCCATAACTGTTCAGCTCACAGTGATTCCCAAAAACACCTGCAAAATGAAAAGCAAAATGTGGAATTGGGGAGTTTTTTCCTCACCGTGCACTCTCCCAGGAGCAAAGTATGGATGTGCTCTGGACACAGCTGTGATGCACCGGCTCCTTAAGGTACCTCTAATGTAAAATTAAAAATACACAACCAGCAGAAGAATGCTATTACCCACAGCTGGGTGCTGAGGTACATTCTATTTAAAGTTAAAAATTCAAATCACAAAGGACAGGTTACAAATAGATACATCTATTGAAAAACATTTCATTGAGCTCTATGGCTTCTTTGGAAAACACCAAAACAAGTCAGTTTGACAGCTCTGTCAAGACATCGTTGGTAATTATCATCAGGCATTTATTAATCCAGTTATGGAAATAAATGTGCAAGTTCAGTTTATTTTTCGCTCTGTGGCTGTTATCTGAACTGTTTCTCACTGCTGGTTCATTTTTAATACCCATGAAATAAGCACGTGTGATTAAAACATTATGCCTTTTCATGTTTTTACTGATACGAATATTTTGGTGCATTCTACATATTTCTTTTCAGATCTCTGTCACATAATTTCCATTGATTTTTCTTTCATTGCAGTGACAGTGGAAAAAAAAGATTTAATTTATGAATATTAGTTACATTTACAATGGACTGTGTTTATACAGGAAATTAATAAACCCTGAGGAAATGTACAATAAAGGAAATAAAAGGGAATAGAGAAATTATTCCACATGTTATTAGAAAAACTTATTCTGCATTAGTTACAAATTCTGTAATATTGAGAACCATTTTTTTTGTTTGAGGTGGTTTTCAGCAACCTTAAAACACTGTAGATTATTTCTTTACATTTCTGGGTTTTTTATTAATCTGTTACATTTACTGTCATACTTTTCCATATGAACAACAACAATTCTGGATTAATCTATATTCAGACTCAATCTTGCTGCAATTGTGTCATGATACCTTAAAATATCCATGTTGTTCTATGTTTTTATAGAGTTCGTTCCACAAACCAAATCTGGGATAATTAAATTTTAAAAATTATGAAACTATTTTGGCACTACTATATGCTTCTCTGATGTAGAATACTGATGTTATTTACAGTGGTCTTACTCTTCAGCTCCACTAAAAGCACCTGTTATTCATCAGGAGAGCTTTGTTATCATCATTCCTCCTCCTTCACACTGAACTTTTGAGTGTTCTTGGTGGTGAAGGTACTTTAGCCCTGATCCAGCTGTGGTTGGGCTAAGTTTCTTCTTTAAGAAGTCAATGGTTTTGATCTAAAGATTTCAAGCATCCATTCTTACTTTTGGTCAGGTACCCGTATCTATCTATCCATCTATCTCACTAGAAATATTCTTTCTAATTTTTAGGCACTGAATTGTTTGGCTGGATCTTGTTATGTTTTTGTGCGAGAGAGAAAGGAGCTGCTACCAGGAATGACAAATAAATATTTGTAGCGGCCACATCACTTTTTAATTTTCTTTTAAAGAAGAGTGAGTTAATTAAACCTCCAGTTTTTCCAAAACTTGAATCATTTTCAAACAAGAAACCATTTATGCAGGTAAAAATAAAATAGAAATATGAATAGGGAAAGGGGAGATGAAGAGGAGAGGAGGAGAAGGGTACTCACCAAAGGGACAGTGGCAGAAATACCCCTCCAGGCCACTTTGGCAGGACCCACCATTGAAACAGGGGTTGCACTCACAGTGGTTGACAGCGGAGTCACACGTTTTCCCTGCGATGAGGGAACAAAAGCAATTTCCAGGTCACACCAATCAGGGCAATAGGAAAGTCAGGCTGGTGGTGTAGGTAACGAGGTTATGAACCAGTGCTGAACACACGGCCAGGAGAGAGGGTGCCAGGGACTGGCTCTGGGATGGAGAGAGGAATCACAGACAGGATGCTGGGCTGCTCCCAGCCCTGTCACAGGCCTAATCTGTGGCCCAGAGAAAGCAACTTTATTTTTCAAGTGTCTCATTGTGATTATAGGTACTGGTGGACTGTTATTTTAATTGAACTGAATGTTATATTTTATTTTATTTTATTTTATTTTATTTTATTTTATTTTATTTTATTTTATTTATTGGGGTCTATAGAAGAGAGATCATGAAATTAAAGGCAATGTTGAACTAAAAAACTGTAAAAACATTATCTTTTTTTTCCTCCCTGTTGAATGTAATACACTCATGAGTGCAAAGGAGATACAGATAGCCCTTGCTGGACCCTGTACAAGCAGGTCCTGCTGAACACAGCCCGCTATTGTGCATTATATGATTTCTCTTATTTTTCCTCATCAATTACAACCTCCTTCCTGATTCGGAGAGACCACAGTTCTCTGGACCTAAAATAAGCTACCCTGGATACAGTCCTTTCCTAAGCAGACACTGTCACATGTGGTAAATATTATTCCCCAGAGAACAAACTGAAATCACATCATTCATTTCAGCAAGGAAAGGAACCAAGAAAAAAAGTGAAGATTTCAACAAATGCCAAATACAGACACAGGGATTCTTTGCATGAAACTAAAATTTTCTTTGTATGGAAACACTAACTACAAAAATATTGGTCTTCATTTCTAAGGTTTTCATTGCTTGGCTTTGATGAGTTTAGCAACACTTCCACTACATCCCACTCTTGGAACTTGTCTTCCTTTTGCCAGCAGTGCCAGCCTTCACTGCCTGTGCTCAGCAAAAACTTCAAAGTATTGTTGTTTGTCCTCCCTGTTTCACTGCAAAAACTCTCAAAACCAGCCACAGTCTTCCAGACTTCTCCTGAACTTCATCTCAGCCAGGAAATATGCACAAAGCAAGGGCTAGGACTGCCTTAATGCTTCTCTCTGCATTGATAATGAATTATTTTATTTCTTACACCATATGCACATGTTTAAGTTAAAAGTACAACATGAGCTTGCACAGAGGGTGTCCGTTCTTGTATGTCACATATATCTTACAATTTTACATCTCCCATGACAGGAGTGCTCAATAGGCAGTCCTTAGAGGTTGCTGGTGCTTAACAGTGTAGAAAATCAGGACTGTGCTTTATGAACCCTGCTACCTTTTTCAGAGTTTCACAACTTGAGTGACCTAAGCAAGAAAAGCCATTTTTTCCCCCTCTTCTACTTTTCTGTTTAACCTACAGTTTGCAAGCAGCTCTTCCATGTGAGCAGCAGCTCTCCATGTGTGACTGCAAGCAGGATGGAAATGGAGCGCTGGAGGATTCCTGTGGTTAATACGTCACTCGTAGATGCACCATAAATCCAGGAAACTTTTCCAGTGTCTGAATCTAATTATGCTTTGGGGGTATTTATTTATGTTTTATTCTCTAATGGGCATGACTGAAGGATGAGCTAACTTTTTATGTGAGATTTTGCTGTTTTCTTTGTTTTCAATTTATGGTCCGTAGTAGGGATCTTTGACTTATGAAGGAGAGCACACAGCAAGGGTGAGACAGACATGCTTAAAATAGCTCAGTGATGTTGCTTAGTTTTCACAAAAATCAAGTGTAGCTAATAAGGCTTACTCAGATTTTTGCAGTTCAATCTAACTAAATACTCTTCTTTTTCTCCGCTAACATGAAAGCTGGCACATTTGCTGAGTCAGCAAGAGAATTTGGATGTTTATTTCAGCTGCACTTACTTTAACCAGTGAATAACAGCATCTGCTTCATGCTTAACTATTGTTGGAGGAGTTCTTGAAACCAATCGAAGTGTGTTTGGAATAACAAAATTATGGAATCATAGAATGGTTTGGGTCAGAAAGGGCCTTAAAAACCATCTTGTTCCAAACCCCTATCATGGCAGGGACACCTCCCACTTGACCAAGTTGCTCAAAATCCCACCCACACTGGCCTTGATGAAAATTGCAGTTAGCTGAATTCATAGCTCAATTCCCAGCTGAAATTCTGAAAGATGCAAGGTATTCACTTCTGCATCAGAAAGATCTTTTTCTGAAGACCATGAAAATTAGAAGAATGCTGGATAATTGGTAACAGACAGCATTCAACATTTATCATTCATCGCCTCCAGCTGATGCTATCACAGGCAGGGGCTTATGCAAAAATCTGAAGTTCCTCAGACTTTTTTAATTGAAAAATGTAACAGGAACAGATACCAGCTCAATCTCTTGAGTTAAGATTTCAGCTGATTTAAGAGTTTTAGTTTTTGTGGTTCTGTGTGTCCATCTTTTAAAGTGGTTGCTCTAATATTCTAATTTTGCATTTGAAACAACTTCACAAACCTACATTCCTTCATCTTAATGAATCCTGGAAAACAGGAAATGAAGGGTTCAAAGGAAGGGCAGACAACTACTGTAAATCACCAAGCATATTCCCTCCAGAAAGTGATTATTTTAAAAACAAAACCTGTTCATCATTAAGAGATATAATTATAACAGATTGTTTAAACCCTAATGATGCTCTGAGGTAATCAGTCTTTATAATCCTAGTCAGTGAAAAGAATGACATTACCTTTTGCAGTATGATGAAGTGAAATGCAGCTGACAAAACTAATAAATCAAGGAAAAGTAAGACTCAGTTTTCAGGTACACCATTATAAAGGTCTGCAGCTCATGTACTCTAATTTACAGTGAACAGAGCATCTATCTCAGAAAACACTAATTTCTACTTGCAGTAGAAACTTGCATGCAGTACCATGTAAATATTATTTTTTTTACCAAGCATGCAAATTCAATTATGGGACTGTATTTTCATTCCAACAGAAGCAGCAAAGCTATGTATATGGCAAACTGAATTAGAAATCCACTATTTTGGATGCCCCTTTTTTGTTGTTGTTGAGGCACTCAAGGCTTATATTCATGAAGAAACAGTTTGAGGCTTTATTTTTACATCCACTGTGGCTATCTTTAATCACATATGAATGCAAATTAAGAGCCCAAGCAGCTGTGTTCTCTTTCTGTTGGCAGTATAATAATGACATAATAGCCTCTATGTCAAGCATTCTCAAACAATCAGTACACTGACATTTGTTTGTAGAACCTATTGAATATTTAATTTGCAGAATTTCAAATATGCTTTTGCAGACATAAAATGTCTAAATATACTGTGTGTTAATTGTGATCTTATCTAATAAGCTCTGTTGATATTAAACTCTAAAGATATTTTGTCTTTTAATTACACCGGTGCCATTTGTTTTCTGTCTTGATCAATTAATCTCAGGACACTTTAATAACTCTTGACTCTGCAATGGCCAACTGATTAAACAACATCTGACTTCCAAATAGAGATGTCTGCCTCAGTGGCAGTCTATTTTAAGGTTATTTGTGTTGACAAGGAGTTTAAGAAAGCTCCTATCAGATGCCACATTTAATTCATGGCATGAAAGAAATCCAACACTTCAAACTCTAAGAGTCTCTCATCACATTCTCTTCGTAAAAATACTCATCTTTTTTTGAGCTTGTCACATGCAGAGCTTGATTTTTAGCTGACATAAAGGTTGAGCATTAAAGTATGAGCTTTAAAGCAGAAGAAATCAGCTGGATGTTTCATAAATGTTTCAAATTACAGTCTAGAGGCATACACTGTAGTTTGCTTGCTAGAGTTAATGAAGTGTTTTGCTTCACTGCAACAGCAAACATATGCCCATG
This sequence comes from Platysteira castanea, assembly GCA_013397175.1. Taxonomy (NCBI): domain Eukaryota; kingdom Metazoa; phylum Chordata; class Aves; order Passeriformes; genus Platysteira; species Platysteira castanea. Next base: position 658,376 of record VYXC01000306.1, read on the forward strand.
TACTTTCTGGTGATAATGACCTCAAGAGTTACATGGCATAGGTGCCCTAGAATTATTTTGCCATGCTCCTGGCAAAATAATTTGATGTGCTAATACAACATGAAATAAAATCCTGAACTGGTAACTTAATTAGAACTGCTTGTCAGTTAACAACAATTGCTCCTGACCTGAGGCTCAGGAGCACATTTGTGAGGTTCACGTGAGAGATCTCATCAGCATCCTTGATATTGCACTGAATATGCACCCACTGCTGCAGCTGTGACTTAAATTCAGTAGTTAAACCTTTACTTTGAAATTAATTAACTTTCTCCTCTATTCTCTTCTGCACTGATCTGTTTTAAGAAAAAAAACCAAAGGAACAATGGATCCCCGAATCCCTCCATGGGTTACAGGTGAGTTATGGTGGTGGCAAGTCCCACACCAGAAAGGACACAGCTGTGCTGAGCTGGCCTGCCCCGGGGCATAGGCAATACAGAAACATTCCTTAGAAAAGGCACTGAAAACCTTACCTAATCTGCTCTGGTTAGATTTATTTTTTTCTGATTTCCATAAAAAGTGGCTATAAGCACTGGTTAAAATTGTTCAGACCTTCCTTAAATATCCTACTCATGGCAGAAGCAAAGACCAGCCTGCTTTTCTAGGGTTACAGTGCTGCTGTGTTTGAATGTGCAATAAATATTAGAGAAAAAATACTCAGAAGGGGTAGGAATGCTGCAGACATTTCTGTGCCTAATGAAAAAAATAAATGACAAGGGGACAAAATACAGAACAGAACAGAGAAGTTGACCATTTTGCCCGAATTCTCCCATATCCTTCATCTGTTTTCTGTTCTGAAAGTAATTTGGGGCAGAGGCTGGTTTTCTTGCTTGGCACACTTCTAGCAGACTTGAAACGCTCCCACAATAGGCATGACAATAACATGTACAGAAAAATCATACTTAAGCATTGGAAATGGTTTCTACACATTTAATAAATTTAAATAGCTCTTGTAAAAATCTTTCTAATGCAAATCAGGTAAGTGAGATTTGCCTGGGGACAGAGCTAAAATAAAATAATATTGTGGGCACCTAATCTTCTGGGTTTTCACACTGTTAATACCTCACTTTGCATGGCATCTTCATCTACTGGGGATGCTTGTATTCAGACAGCCTTGGGCTAAGAAGGCACATCTCCACACTCTCGCCATCTTTTCTGGACTGTAAGGTATAGAGGAGTAAAAGCATACCTGTGTACCCAGTTTTACAAATGCAGTTGAAGCTTCCTGGGAAGTTCTGGCAGGCGGCACCATTTTTGCAGGGGTTTGAAAGGCACTCGTTGATGTCCCTCTCACAAGCCATGCCAGTGAAACCCTCTGGGCAGCTGCAGGAGAAGCCCCCCACCAGGTTGTGGCAGGTGCCGTCGTTGTGGCAGGGGGATGGGAGGCACTCGTCGATGTCGGTCTCGCACAGGCTCCCGTCGTACCCCGGCAGGCACCTGCACACGAAGGGCCGCAGGGGCTCGTTGGCCACGATGATGACGGGGACACTCTCGTGGGTCCTCAGGGCCGGGCTCACCGCCAGCCTCCTCAGGCAGCTCCCTCCGTTCTGGCAGGGGCTCTGCAGGCACCAGTCGTGGTCCACAGCCTCGACCCGCACCCCGCTCTGGCGGAAGAGGACATCCTTGATGCTCTCAAAGAAGGTGGCCACGCCGCTGGGGCTCACGTACTGGTTGTTGCCGCGCTTGATGGCTGCCATCAGGAAGGTGTGGTTGCTGTCCTCGTACAGCCCGTAGAGCTGGATGGCCGTGCCCAGCCCTGTCAGCTGGGAGCTGGCGATGCGCAGGAAGTGCAGGTAGTGGTTGGTGAGGAAGTCCCGCACGCTGTGGGCACTCAGGCGAAGGAGGACGCTGTTGTCGATGGTGGTGTTGCTGAAGCCCGCGAAGAAAATCCGGACGCTGCTGGTGACGGCGCTGTGTAGCCCGTCGTTGCTGAGGACAGCCAGGTCAAATGTGCCATCTGTGGACCTTGCCTGTGAGTGCAGCTCACAGGTGCCCCCGGGAATGCTGAAAAGGCTGGTGACTCCTGAGGTGAGGGAGCACTGGAAGCTGTCTAGCACGTCTGGATCCTGTGGCTTTACATTGCCCAAAATTCCACCTGGGAAGAGGCTGCCATAATAATGAACAAAGATTTCTACTGTTCTGGGCTGAGATGGGTTGTCGTTTTGGTCTATTACTTTGATCTGCACAGTTCCTGTGGAAGACATCTGAGGAATGCCAGAGTCTCTCGTGATCACTGACAGGTAGAAATCGCTGATTTGCTCCCTATCAATTTCCCTTGTTGTCGTCAGGACACCAGCAGTGCTGAGGCTGAAGTAGCTGGTGGCAGGTCCAGTGCTGAGCAAGTAATATGTGAAAGGACCTTGGTTGGGAGGGAGATCAGGATCTGTTGACTGAAGTGTCATCACCAGAGTTCCTGCGCGGTTATTCTCCAGGACTTCTCCTTGGCTGGTGGACAAGGTAGGGCCGTTGTCATTGATATCTTCCAAAGTTACCAACAGAGAGGCACTTCCTGTCGCAGACGGCGTTCCCGAATCGATGGCCAGCACAGACAGATTGTAGACAGGCAGGGTTTCTCGATCCAGCTCTGCAGTGACTGTCACCTGTCCCGTCTGTGGGTTGATGGAAAAGGCGCTGTTCTCATTGCCAGACCCGATGAAATAGGAAAACCTGCTCCAGCTGGGGACAGAATCTGAATCAAAGGCACTGACGAATGTGACGTGAGTGCCTGGAGGAACACCCTCGCTAATTTGTATATTGTAGGTTCCCAAGGTAAAAACAGGAGGGTCGTTGGCATCCAGGATTGTGATATTAACGGTTACTTCATCTATATCTGCACCACGAATGCTCCCCAAATTTTTTGCAAGGACTTTCAAAGAGATTCGTTCTTCTTTTTCTCTGTCAAGAGGTCCTGAAACATAGATCTGGCCACTTTTCTCATCTATCTGGAAGCCCTTCTTTCTGCTGCTGCCAAAGATGAGGTAGTGGACTTCTCCATCAATTCCCATATCACGATCACTTGCAAAAACTTCACCTACAACAGTACCTTTGGAGGCTGCCTCTGAAACCTCAAAATAATAAAGCTTGGACACAAAACGGGGCACATATTCATTTGTTCCTTCTAACTGGATGTTGACAGTAGCAAAGCTGCACCTCTCTTCATCTGGAATATTAAAAGCCTTTACTGTTAAATGGTAACTCTGTTTTGTTTCATAATCTAAAAATCCCTGGGTGGTGATGGTTCCCGTGTTGGGGTCAATGACAAAGAGGTCGCTGTCTGAGGACTGAATGGCATATGCAATCACAGCGTTAGATCCGGAGTCCGCATCAGTGGCATTTAAACAAATAACAGTTGTCCCACTGGGGGCATTTTCTAACACGGTGGGAAAGTAGTCCTCAGGGCTGAATGCTGGGGAGTTATCATTGACATCAATGACATTAACAGTGACACTGCAGTAGCCTGTTCTGGACACCCATCCTCCATCTGTGGCAGTAACAACCAGCTCGTGCTTTTGGTGTAACTCAAAATCAAGTGGTTTGGCTAGTGTCAGTGTACCAGTGGTTGTATTAATAGCAAATATTCCAGCTTCATTTCCAGAGGAAATGTTGTATCTGATTAATCCGTTCATAGCAGCATCTCTGTCTCGTGCTGAAACCGTTCTGACCACTGTTCCAACAGAGTGACTCTCCGGGATAGTAATGCTCATACGGCTCTGGGAAAACTCAGGAGTATGGTAATTTTCTTCTGTCACTACTATTTCAACAGCTACCTCGGATGAGAGTGGGGGATTACCCTTGTCCTTGGCTTTCACTTTAAACAGGAAGTTTTTGTTCAACTCAGCCATTAGTGAAGATGACACAGAAATCCAGCCTGTACTCCTGTCCAGTCTGAATTTATTAGTTTTGCTCTCATCAGAGATGAAGTACTCCACTTCAGAATTCAAGCCAAAGTCCTTGTCATCCACCGCAGTGACTTTAATTAAGTTTGTGCCAACCCTCACGTTCTTAGTAACAGGAGTGAAATATTTAGGAGCAAGGAAGAGCGGTGCGTTGTCATTGCTGTCTACTATGTTTATGGTGACGGTGGTCTCGCTCACTAGTGGGGGACTGCCCCGGTCTGATGATGTCACGATGAAACTGTGCCTATTGATGTTGACATTGCTGGAACCGCTGGAGTTTTGGTACCTTAAATACTGCTTGTTGAAAATCTCCCCCGTGGTTGCGTTAATGCGGAAGAACTCGGACTGGGATTTTATGAAGTAGAAGACTTGGCCATTGGACCCTTCATCGGGATCAGTGGCTGAAACCTGGGTCACCTTTAGCCCAATCCCAGGAAGCTCGGGACACTCCAGGTAATAGGACGGTTTTGTAAATCGTGGGGCGTTGTCATTGACATCCGTGACAAATATGGTGACATCTGTGCTCACTGTCCACCCCGAGTCATGTGCAGAGACCCTGATTCTGTAGCGGTCGGTGTCCTCCCTGTTCAGTGGTCTGCTGATGGTGATGTCCCCAGTGCTGGGATTTATGGTAAATGGGAGACTTGTATCCCTTATGGAGTACCTGCTGACTGCGTTCACCCCAATGTCCTCATCTGATGTTGTGACTCGCGTTACTGTAAAACCCAGAGGTGCATTTTCAGGCACAGAGGCACTGAATATCTGGGAAAACCTTGGCGCATTGTCATTTTCATCTAAAATATTAATGATAACTTTGGCAGTCGTGCTCTGGAGCGGAGTGCCTTTATCTGAAGCTTTTATGGTTAGTGTGTACTGAGACAGTTTCTCCCTGTCCAAGGGCCTGACACTTCTGATCTCACCAGTGGCTCGATTGATACTGAAACTGTTTTCGGTATTGCCCTCGATTATTTCATAATTTAGCTGTCCATTTAGACCACTGTCTCTGTCGACAGCAGCCACCGTCAGTATCTTCCGTGGGGACAGGTTCTCTGCTACTTCTGCAATGAAGGGATCTTGCTCAAACTCTGGCGCGTTATCATTGACGTCAATCACTGACACTTCCAATTTCCTGTATGAGGAAAAAGGGGGAAAGCCCGTGTCTCTGGCCTCAATCCACACCACGTATTTCTGTATGGCTTCGAAATCTAAAGCTCGTCCTACAGAAAGCTGCCCTGTCACCTGGTCCACCAGGAAGGTGCTGCCCAGGTTACCGCTGGCGATGTAGTAGGACAAGGAGCCTCCTCTGGCTGAAGATCCAGAGACCGTGGTGACAAGTGTCCCAACTGCTTGGTTTTCAGGAAATGTGAAGGTCTCCTGATCCGCCTGAACACGAGGAAATTCGGCTTTGTCCACAAACCTCACAGTGACCGTGGTGGAGTCTGTCTTGGGGTACCGGCCCCCATCCCTCACGTGAACAGAAATGGTAACTTCGGACTCTCCCGCCAGTGGTTTTGCAGCCAGGATTGCCCCCCTTGCTGGATCAATGTGGAACTTTTCAGAGTTCTTCCCCATGAGGGAATAATGGAGCTCAGCGTTGGAGCCAGCATCTGCATCAGTGACAGTCACAGCAAACACAAATGAGCCTGAAATGGAGAACAAAGTTAGGTCAGTCCTTTAATGAATGCACTGACTGTGAGAAACACGATGCCAGCTTTTCACTTGGAAGCACATCCTGGAGCAGCATGCTCCTTAAACTGCCCTGAAAATGAACTGCTTTTCTCATAAGATGGTGAGTTCAACAAGGGACAGGTGAGTCTGTGAGTCCACAAGACACGCACGCAGCCAATGTTCTTCCTCACTGGAAACAGGACTCTGCATTCAGAGAGATGAACAAAAAGATCTCAGTAACTGCCCTGGGAAATGGACCTGCACCATTTTAGAGCCCTGACATCTATTTCTAGAACATTCCCAGTATAAAAGCCACAAACCAAGTAAGATTGAATGCTATTTTGATTTTTAAAACGACTCTTAGCTTATTTATCCATGAAAAAACTCCACCCTGGAATTCAAGGACTATTAAGGTTATTTAAGTGAACAGATAGCACCCATGGACATTTACCCTACACACTCACCATCCTTTCCAATCCGCTCTCTTCCTATTCCCCAGGTGCTGCTCCTTTCTCCCCACTAGCCCCTTACTTCTAGTTTTCTAAGAGTATTCCAAGGACAGTAACTAAGAGGACTGCATTTTTAAAAGCACACTGGTCCTCTGAGAAGGGGGTAAAATAGAAATACAAAACTATTGCACACTAGTATAATACCATGATTACACTCAGACTTTTTAGATCTTTTGAATTTACGCTTCACAATAAGCTTGACTGTAAGGGCAACATTTGCATTAACCTCTACATTTGCCCATCTCCAAGGTGTTCTTCCTCACTGGACTTTACAGATTGAATGCACGGCACATCTTTCAAATTTGACACTGTCCAACCAATTTGCAGAACACTGTTGATGTTTTAGTGTTACTAAAATTTGGAAGATACCCAGTTTTGTACAAAAGTCATGCTGTTTTCAACCTCTTAAGGGAAAATCATTTACAGGCAGGAATGACTTTGACAGCATCCCTTAAAACTATAATTCATGTCACTATTTGTCATGTGCAGTGATTTGTACTCCAGGGGCAAGAATATTTAGACAAGAACAGTATTCAAATCCATGTGAGAAATGTGATAGGAAGAAATGAAGATTTTTTGCTTCAGCTATTCAAATTATATTATTAATATTACTACTAGTTCCCCCTTTTAAACTTGATTAAAAAATACCAAAAATAAAAGAAAGTTGTAAATAAAAAAGTGGATGCATCCCTAGGTTTTTGCTAAGTTAAAAAAAAAGTAAACATGGCTTAGGTTTCTAGTTATACAAGATTTTGTACAAAAAAGCACCCAAAAAGATATTGCCAGAAAACATCAGGTCAACCTATGTGAAAAAAATTTAAAGAAACACCCCAAAAACAACCAGACAAAGTCACTGTGCCCTCATCAGATTACACAAAGTTCCACCAAGACAATTATAGAACAATTTTATAATGTTGTTCTGGAAACAGGGAAGAACTGTAAACAAATTCATTCTTCCATAAAAAGGAGAAGTATTTTCAATTGTTTAAAATTTAGAGACAAAATCCAAAATATGAAAATAAGCCTTTTTTTCTGTTAGAAGAAAATTTGTTTTGTAAACCATTTGTCATGGAACCCTCTCTGTAGGCATCACATATCCATGTATGTGTATGCATGTGAAAACATGAACTGAATTGGAAATTAATTCCTGTGTTGAGTGAAGTAAGTTTAATTTGGGTGGAGGTTCCACAAAAGGAAGATTGCTGCTTGGATTTACTTTTATTTTGTTTTACTTCACCACTTGGCTCAAGGAAAGGCAACATAATTAACATCTGATATAGACACGGCATTTTTGGAAGAGGTTGTCAAAATCCTCTTTAAGAATTGCTCAGAGGAGACTCTCAGAAATAAAAACAGACCATTGTCTTCCTAACCCTGGCAAAATAATCACTTTTTTGAGTGGGTGCACATTTACAGTATGTCTACTTTACGTAACTACAGGAACATAATGGAATTTGGATAGGAGGAACACAATAGAAAAAACCTGCTAAATTATGGATAGTAAATTGAGGTTTGTTTTCCCTCATTCCCATGGGACACAAAGATAATACCAGGAGAACAGCTGCAGAGGAACATCTCAAACATTTCTGGTGGCAGAGATTTGCATTTCATTAAGATGTTGCCTGGAGAAGCTGTGGATGCCCCATCCCTGGAAGTGTTAAAGGCCAAGCTGAGATGGGACATTGAGGAATCCAATTTAGTGGAAGATATCCCTGCCCATGGCAGGTAGGTTGGTACTAGATGATCTTTAGGCCCCTTCCAATCCAAACCATTCTGTGATTCTCTGTTTATGGAAGTGCTTTTATCCCAAGCACTGCCAGCAATCAGGTTACCTGAAGTGGTGGGCGATGGCACGTGGGTGACGTAGGGGTGGTGCTGGAATTTGGGTGGGTTGTCATTGACATCAGCCACGGACACGAGCACGCTGGTGGAACTGGAGAGAGCCCTGGGGAAGCCCCCGTCGCTCGCCACCACCACCAGGGTGTAGTTCTCCCTCGCCTCTCGATCGAGCAGTGCACTGGTGATGATCTGCCCTGTAGAAGGGTTGATGGTGAATTGTGAATTGCCGCCCGTAAGCCTGTAGCTGTTTGAAAGGAAAACCAAGGAAGAAAAATTGGATTAGTATTTCAAAAGGCAGCCTGCTGCCTTAAGATAATAACCCTTCCTATACCCTTCAGACCACCATGCTGATGGGTATCAATACAGTCAGATTTTCTTTTGACTCTCCATCTGTTCTCACTGTTTCTCATATTTCAAGGCCTGTCATAAATGACATTTCTGGGGATTTCTAAGCATAGTTGTTTAATACACTTAGATTTCTAATACATGAGTAGCTGACTGAGCCTTTCCATATTTGAAGACACCATCAGAAATACTCTCAAAACTGCCTACTGGATGCATCCTCTAGTGCTGATTTCCCTGATTTAGTGTTACTTCAAAAGACTGATGTACCTCTTAACTGAACCTGCAGAATATAATTAGAAAAAGTACTGTTTTCTGAAATAAAAGAATGACAGCCTTACAAAATAAAATGAAGATTTAGTATCCATACTGTTTCCTGATGCTAAGTTTTGCTATTCAAAATTTCAATGTTAATTTATAGTAATTCATAGCAAATTAGTAACCAGAGAGCTCTGCTAACAGAGACTAATTGGGACCAGAGTTTGACCCTTGGTGGGTGTATGTGTGTGCACACATCCCTGTGTCATTTGATAAGAACTGACTGTGTGCTCACTGTAGTGCATCGTACAGGCTACCTCTGGCTCTCTACCACACTCAGTTTATCCCTTCTCTTGGAATGCTTATCCAGCTTGTGTTCATACAGAATGAATCTCCAAGATGTATTTTTAAAGGTACTTTTACTTAATATTACCTTTTTTAATAATTCAGATAATGATTTTTTGAGAAAGCTATGGAAACAAGAACTGGCTAAAATGAACAATTCTCATATTCAGTATTATAACCCAACATAGCTGTGATTAGCATTGCTCCTCTGGTAGAGCACAGTAGCAGCTTTTTTAGGTAATTCTGTGAAAGATTCAGAAGAAAGTGCCTTTAATGAAAGAGATTAATATTCCTATCTTCACCTCTTTAAGACCATAACAAGTTATGACAGCAATAATAACACAGCCCAGAAGCTGCACCAACAGGATTGAGAGCCAGCCTGTGTAATAAGCTGTGGCAACATCTCCTGCTCAGTCATTAATCTCTACACAATGCCATGAGCATAGTTTAATTGCTTAATTATGATATAATGTGATGGCCATATGCAATTATTCTCCAGCCACAGCAATGTGCATCTAGAATAGAAAGAATGTGCACAAAGCCCAAAGCACCACTTAAATCTCCCTAAACAGCAGCAGCACAGGCACATTTCATCTGTGATTTGCAGTGATTTAACCCTGAGTGAGGTGTTGCAGAGACAGAAACTTTCTCTTCTACGTTTCCATGTATACGTAGTGGCTCAAATGGTAGCACTGGCAAGATACCATGAATTAATTTTTTTTAATAGGAAATATTAAAGATATATTTGTCATAAGATTATTTGAATGATAGCTGCATGTAAACCAACTGGACAATGTAAATGTGTCTCAACATAACTGCAAAAAATCCAAACTCAACCCAAAAAAACTAAACAAAATCAAAACCCCCTGAAACTAAAAGGAATTTGATCCAAACACTTAAAATCTGGTCTTCTGACTCTTGTGTCTACTATTTTTAACAAAACTGCTCAAGTGTGCATTGCCATTTACAATCCCATCGCCCTCCTTTAATGACTTCACAGGTTATCACCAGAAACAAGAGAAGAAGAGTTGGCACCTATGGACAGGTGACAGTTTTCCAGAAGGTTAACCACTTTTTTCAAAACACAGCACATTTTTTGACTTTACATGAAAATGGTAGCCAAGGATTTTAAATATCCCTTTTGGAAATCAAAGGTTTAATTTTGAAACAGACTTTAACAAGACTGAAAAGGAGCTCTGAGTGCTCAACACCTCTGACAAGACGACCTTGCATGTTCTGGTCCTTCTGGCTTTCACCAGTTTTGTAATACCAGTCATATTTTAAGATCTACTTTAAATGCTGAATCTGGACAAGTTCTGTCCAAGAAAAACAAAGTCTGCTCCTGAACCTAAAGAGCGTAAAACAAAACCTGAAAACAAATTTTTAATAGCTACTTATGAAGGAAAAAAAAAATTATCAACTAATTCTATGATGAGGTATTGAGTGAATGACAAAGACTAATGGCAGAGATATTAAAGCAATTTAACCAGAGTAAAGAAATCCAAGAGCACTCTGATAATTTCTGATTATGGGACGCAATCATTACAGTTATTCATGCTTTGCATGGAATTCTTTTTTCCTAAAGGAGCTTGCCAGAAATAGATTCTTAGACTAAGAGTGAATATAATTAAAAACGTCATTGTTTCACAGTTTAATAAATGATAATTTTGGATGATTTTCAAATATCCAAAGATGTCTAAACATCAAATTTCTACTTTTGGCTTGTAGCTATAGTTGGAAAGAAAATATTTCAGTATTTTATAGATATTCCTTTGCCATAACATATTTCTGTTTCATTTTACTTCCTTTAAAAAGAAGTGACACTGTTGTATTCTTATGCTTTTTGAAGAAGGACCTGAGGTGAACTAACAAAGGTAAATAAAGAAGCTACTTTTATATCTTGCTTTGTGAATTTGGAAACAGTGATGTTTGCAGCCACAACAGTTAAATGTGGTAAGATTAAGAACTAATACAAATTTGCTTTGCATTCTGTTCACAATGTATCTGTCCTCAGTGGATAATCTTCAGCTTGTCCCTGCCACTCAGCATCTTCATTACTCTTGTCTGTGGAACTGGGAATGGCCAGTGCTCAGCCCAGTTCCCAGTTAAGTTCCATCAACTGAGCCCTGCAAACCCTTTGGCATTTAGTGCAAAAATGCCAAATTCTAACTTTTTCTGGTTTTCTGAATGGCATAAACTTTATGCCTATCCTTGAGTGACTTCTATGTTAAATTGAAGACATTAATTGACCAAAAATTTACTCAAGGAACATGCTGGCTTGCAGTGAAAAATTCTCACTACATGAAAAGGTGCGAATGCAGCAACAAGGCAAGTAGTGGGTGCAGGTGCACGTTAAACTGGTTTGCTTTCACTCAGTAAAAAATTAAAGTAACTCCACAACTCTATTTGTCCTTACTATAACTCTAAAAGCCTATAAACAACAAAAAGACAGTTTTGCCCAAGTAATTTAGTTACACACATAAAGCTGTTCTATTTTGTCTTACAGCTTTAAGGCACATTGGTGATGGGCACTGGGGAAACAGAAAACTTCAGGCATGATATGAGGCATTATTCCATGGAGCAACAGTAATCGACCTACCTAATAACAGCATTTGTAGAAGCATCAGCATCTGAGGAGTTTACGAGCAAAATATCCGTCCCTGTGGGAGCATCCTCCGGAACAGTGGCAAAATACATGTTAAAGGCGAACGTGGGGACATTGTCATTGACATCATCCACTGTGACAGCAATGGTTCCAGTGCCAGTGAGGGCAGGAGATCCTGCGGGAAAGGGGGGATACAAAGTGCTAGAGGTTACAAACACCAGCATGCTAATCGGAGGTCTGCCAGCCCCGATTTAGAGCCGAGCGCTTGAGCATGTCACAGTTCACAGCGCAAGAAAGCCAGCTCAACAGAGAGGACAGGATCAGGTTTGTTTCAAAGTCATCTTGACATAAAGTACAAGTTGTGAAAGATAGAAAAAAAAAAAAGTTATTATTTCTCTTGCTCCATCTAATTCCAGAAATATTTTGTAATACAAGCTCAGTGGAAAAAGATGGTCTTGGAACTGCTCAGAAAGCCTTCCTGTAACAATTAGGACCAATTTGAAGATGTGGTTGACTTTCCTATTTCTCTGCGAGAAGACCTTCAAAAGGTGGCACGCTGACAGATGTGAAGACTCCAGCCCTCAATTTATTTGCCCGCAAAACAAATAGAGTGGAAACAGTGGCAAAACCCAGCTTTCTGCATGGCTTTTCCACTGCCGGTTGCACCCCTGACCTGGGGAGACCTTCTGGGAGGGGGTGAGAAGGTTGCAGTGAGTGTCTAGCCCTGTTCAGACTCATTTTCTCCATAGAAGCAACCATCTATAGCAGCAAATAATGCTCACTCTGATCGGATACTGGCTTATGGGAAATCAGACTGAACTTATTTAACCCAGGGCTTTCATCCTCATTGTTATTCTAAACTGAACTCTGATGAGCAGCAACAGCATGAAATAGCATGTTTATTCATGTGCAATCTCTCAGTATTTGTCCTCTTAAGCTTTTCCTTTGTCAAATCCAAAAAAAGACAATGAAGACTTTTACAAGTTCATGTTAGTTTTGTCAGTCCATTCATTACACTTCTTTTCAGCCAAGAATCAGCAAGACATCTTCTGCTAACCAAATGCTTCACTGAGGGTCCCCTAGAAAAAAGGGATTATTCCTTTCTTTGAATACATAGGAAGGAGAAGGAAAAAGTGATAGCAGAGCATAAAACGCGTAAGTCATGGCCCCTTTTACTCAAAACACAGATGATGACCATGCCTGTTTTACTCAATATTGCATTGCTTTCCCCTCCCATCTCAGAAACAACAATTCAGCATTTGCTGGACTGGGAAAAAAGCAACGGTAATGAAATGCTTTGGGCCAGAGACTGGTGGAGTCCTTGCCGTGAGGCAGGCATATTACACGGAGCTGTCACTTGATGGAAGGCAGGCCACCCCGTGTGACCGCCCCAGTCCCTCCAGCCCGGCAGATGATTGGGTCACTGCTATCCAAGGTTATTGCTGGAGCTCAACCTTCGGGCTGGGAAGGAGGCAGGCTCTGCTCTTGGGTCTCATCTGCTCCTGGCAAGGGCTCCAAACACAAAGTTCTTATATAAAAGGAGAAATAACAACCCATTTCCCCACAGGTTAACCCTTGAAGACTGAAGAAGCATCGCACTGCACCACAGGAAGAAGCTGGGAGCAGCACGGGAAGGAGGATTTTTCACCACAAAATGCTTTGCAGTAACGTGGTTTAATGCCCAAACGGGCTGAATGACAGAGGTTCCAATTGAAAGGTGTTATAAATCTCACACGGCTGGATTTGGAGGCTGCTGATCAGAGGGGAAGGATCACAACGCCAAGGAAAGAACATGCAAGCCAAGGAGTATAGGTTTCACATCACATAACAGAGGCCTTCCTCTGCTCTAGTCTGAGGTAATCCACTCCGCCAATTAATACGCTTTCAGCCAGGAAGGTTACATTAAGGCAGTAAGTCTGACTCATTTTTTAGCCTTTTTTTTTTAAACTCACGATTTTGTCATTTAGCCAAACACATATAGATAGAAAAGCCTGCAAAAGTGTTCTTGATTGCTGAAATATTGCCTGTGAAGTGTTTATTATTACTACATTAAACGAAAGAGAGTCCTCAGCGGCGTTTGCTGCATGTGTCATCAAGCTCTGGCCTTCCAAACGCATTTTATTGACATTCATCTCACAGTTAATGAAATGAAAGGTTGAAAGTTGTAAAGTTTCGCAGCTGATTAAACAATTTATATATAATTCAGAAATTAATCTTGGGTAAGTCACATTCAAAGAGCATCAGTAATGCAATTCGGCCTGGAAAAGAAAGCTAGCTCACAGCTAAAACCTGAAACTCACTGTTTTAAATGTATTTGCTAAGACAAAACCAAGGCCAGAAAATTCATGCCGTGGGTTCAGTCACAAAAATGAACAGAGTTGGCAGCGCCTTTAGATCCCAAGCTTTGCCTCACTGCCCAACCCCTTATTCTCCAATTCCCCTTCCTCCCTGGAAGTGTCTACAAGGCACCATGCAGCGCAGTATGGGCTCATTTGTGTCAGCCTCAGGGAAGGGACTATACCAGCCAAGGCTGAGCACCACACTAACAAAATTAGCTGGGGTAACATAAGTAACCCAGGCCTCATCAAGGCTAGCTTGTGGCTGCAGAGTGCTCACAGAGACATCCCAGAAGTCCAACATTAATTCAGCTGTTTGTAACATCCCAAGCCACTGCTCCTCAGTTCAAAACCCCAAACCTTTCTCATCTTACTTAGATGGAAAAACTCATGTATTTACATTGGTTTCCTGTCTGTATAGTTATCCAAATATGTTTTTTTCCGCTAAGTAAAATATCACGTCCACAAATTTACTCCTTTATTCTATTACACTGAAAGATAAAGTTGCAATTTCACAGAGAGTCCTCAAAGCTTTTACTCAGCTGAAATTAAACGACTAGCTCACATTTCTGCAGTTACTGAGAAATATAAGAAGAGGAAATTACAAATGAAGTAATTTCATATGGAAAAGAAATAGCTCGGGGCCAAATCCTACCGTCCTCAGTGAACTTCCAGTGAAAGCTGTGCTTGCATAAGGACCACAGAATTTGGCCCTTGGTAATAAGCAGGTTTCATAAAATGTACATGTCATATTTGTGGTGAGAGAAGTAGTTTCCATGGCCAGGCTGAGTTCCCAGATTTCTTAGTTTTGCTTCAATAGCAAATCTTCGCCAAGTCAGTTATTCTTATTATGGTAGAGCATCACCCCTATTTTATTCAAACTGCTCTTAATATTCTGCATAAATAAGGACAGTAAATTTAGTGTAAATTCTGCAACATTAGCCAAACACACAAGATGACCCCAAACCATTCCTAATAAACCAGACATGTTACAACCTATCTAAAATTGCTGTACACAGCCACACAACCCTCTGAGTACTTTTAAAACCAGCCCTGAGGGCTAAAGTCACAAAGAAACATACACTTTTCCCTCAGTGAACTTCCATTAAAAATTTCTATGATTTTTCATGATAGCCTGACTATTTCTCACAAGAAGCAGCAACTATTTCTTTGTCAGACACTCCTCATTTAGAGCATTTCTCTAGTGTTATACAACTAGTAGGTTTTTTCCTAAATCCCAAAATATCATGTCTCACAGAGGCTTAGAATATCCATGCTGGAAAAAGGTTTTCTAGAAGGATTGAGGAGTGAAGGAACCATCAAATGATGAATAACCAGAGAACATCAAGTTGACTATGTGAACTAAATGGGAGAGATCGAATTGGCTGCTCCTGTTCAGCGAGTATCAAATCTTTAAAATTTATAAGATGGTGCCATTCATACATTATTATCATTACTATTCTGAATTTCCCATCTCTGTGTGCTGCGGTCTGTTTCTGTGAACTGTACAGTTTATTTTCTAGATGGCAGCTGTACATATACACTAAGCAGATGGTCCCACAGACGTCCACACACGTCATTGTTGAAATAGAGATTAACCTGGGATAGTGTCAAAATAGTAACACTGAGTTCAGGGGGAAGATTGCTTCCCATGGATGTTCTCCCAAAAATTTCAGCTTTTTTGCTTACATCTGCAAGTAAACATGTGTCTGGGGATGAAGAGAAGGAGCAGACCTTGGGAGCCTGCTCCTTGGAGGCCCATGGTGGAGGATGAGTTACAGAGAGAGGTTATGAGAGGCCACCTTGGGCTTGGCCAGCACTGGGCTGTGGCTCTCCTCTCTGCATGGGACACTGGAGGAAGTGACATGGAGAAACAGCCATGGGGAATGTGGGTCAGGCGGGCAGCAGCATGGGGCAGGATCTCTCTTGTCCCAGCAGGATGGGACTGGCAAAGAGCTATGAGCAGGTTTTCTGCTCCAGTCACCCATGTTTGCTTGCAGCTGATCAAAAAATACAATGATATTTGTCATTTGTCACCTTAGAAATGATAACAAGCCCTCTCAATTTTTTCCTCTCCCTGTCTAGGAGAGGTGGGATGAAAAATATTGGCTCTGTGCAGCAGTGCAAGTAGAAGAAAGGAAACAAAATGCAGGAAGGTGACAGTGGGGAAAAATACCATTTAACCTGACAATCTCTACTTTTTAAATGCTAGATAACCACCAAAGAGAGGACAATACACCTTTCTGGATGAACTCATCATAAGCCACTCATTCCCCCACCTTACGCTGATGCTTTGAAGCCACAAAGTCACCCACAAGGGATGCACCTGAAGACTGCTTTTACTTTTGCCTTGGTCTATCCATGCACCCTTGGAAGAAGGGAGCACCATGTGCCTGTCCCTTTTCCTGGGGAATGGGGAAGGGAAGCTGTGTGGGCTCCCTGGAATCCCCAAACACATGGCAGCGTCTACTCTGGTACACGTTCAGCTCTCCACACCACGTCTGGGTGAGTGAGGAATGATCCGAGCACTTAGCGCACTGGAGCAGCAAGAAAAAAACATGGAAGGAAACTTGCAAAGCCATTTAGGTTCTTCAAGAAAGCTCAGGAAAAGATGATGCTATTGGAAATTATCTCAGCTGCGTGGTGCTGTTTGGCTCACAGCAAAAATTAGAAATAGGAGAATGTGTCCAGCACACCATCCACATATTGTTTGAAGCCTTAATGGCTTCTAGGTCCTGTCTGCACCATCGTTAGCAGAGCAGATAGTAAAACCATCATTCCTTTCAGAAAGCAAGAACTCAAAAGTTTTTGCCAGCACTAAAATATCAAAATCACGTGCTAGAAAACTAACAATAAACTTAAGCAAAAAACTCACAGATACATTTCACTAAAGTGAAAGAAGAAACAGATTTAAATGAAATAAAATTAATCTAAATGACTAATCAAGACTCATACTGCAGGCAGTTTACCATGTTTTGTGGTAAATTAAACACATCATTATCCTGAAAATTGGAAAGCGGTTTAACAGAAATGGAATTTTTGCCCCACTGAAATGTGTTGCTTTGCAACAAAGCGGATTTTACTTCTCCAATCAAACACTCAGTGAATGAGTCCCAGGACTAGGACCTATATGTATTATCACAGAGAATTAACTTTTTCACTCAAGTAAACAACGCCTTTCTCACAATTAAGTGGCCGATCTTTCTAAATGCATTTAAATGCACACGGAGTGTGCTAAGCCTCACTCAGCTGGTAAGTCCTAAAATAAATATGGAGCTAGATTAAGTGAAAATGCAGCAAGCCTGCATTACACTTTGCATTCCTAGTGCAAACGAACCTTGATTTGGAACATGGATGACTTTAACTTATTTTCCAAGAACACAGAAGAAACTGCGTATGTGAAATGAGAAAAAGAAGCAGCTCTTTTTACAAGATTGCACCACAAATATTTGTCCTGGCTGGGTATGTTGGCTGTGCTTTGTTTTCCTCTTACTCAATTTTTCACCACAGGCTGTCATGCTAAGTCTTAAAAAAACTGGTGAGCCTAGATTATTTTGAGACAAAAGCTCAATTAAGTGGCTAATAAAAGATATTAAAAAGTTAGAAGCCATACTCTCAGTCAGGTCAGCTGGTGACTGTGGTGAATGAGACCATGCAGGAAAGTCAGATTTTCAAATGTGTCAAATTAGAGTTTTTCTCATCATTAGTACAAAGTAGTAGTTGTTCCCAAGCTGATTTAACAGAAATTGTACTTCAAAACCCAAGGGAACAGGTTGACAGCTGGGACAGATCTGTACTTCTGCAAGGATTATCTAACAAGAAAAAAAATAAAAAGGGATTTTCTGTACTACATCAGGTATTAGAAATCATCTCCCATCTAGCAGCCTAAATAAGCTAGGAGCAAACAAAACTAAATTTGAGAACATCAAAAGTGAAAACAAAACAATAAATTAATCACTAGATCAGGGTCCAACCTTGTCCAAGCAACATGTCCAGCCACACTTAGGCTGGTGCCTGTGCCCAAACACAGATATGCACATTTGTTTCAAGAGTGCAAAAGAAAACTTTGTCCCAAACAGTGGCGCACGATGGGATCTCTCATCTGGTTTTATCCACATGGGTTTTAAATTTGGATGCCAAAATTCCTGACTGACTGTGTCCTATGAATTCATTAAACTTTGGAGCTTCAGAGCAGAGGCAACATCACATTACAATAGATTTAATTTGCTGTTGAAAGAACAGGACTTGCAGGCACACAGAGAGGCAGTTTTAAGGCCTCTGGTGTAAATACACATTTCCCTATCCCTGTTTTCTTCCTCTGATCAGGAGGAGTTTCCTGCAGCTGTTAACCCAGAGAGGTAAAAAAAAAGCTGGAGCACTGTTATTGACCTACAGGAACACAGACACTGACTGAGAACAAAACACAGGCAATAAAGAAAAAGAATATATATTTAGCACCCCTTCAAGGTGTTCAACAATCTCTCACGAACGTACTGCGCATTTCTTAGCCAGAAATGCATTTATTTCCAGAGCAATCAAATGTTTCAAAACAAGACCAATTAAGGAAAATGCTGAACTTAAGGTTCATAAAAATCGTGGCATATGACTGGTTGTAAGGGTGCAAGGAAGAAATTGTTCCCTGTGAGGGTGGCAAGGCCCGGGCACAAGTTGCCCAGGGTAGTTGTGCCTGCCCCATCCTTGGAAGTGTCCCAAGCCAGTCTGGATGGGGCTTGGAGTGACCTGGTCTAATGGAAGGTGCCCCTGAGTGTGGCAGCAGGTTGGAATTTGATGGGATTTAAAGTCCCATCCATACCAAACAATTTTACAATCTCCCTGTGCCACAAGCAGGCGGTGCTGGGAGAGTGGGCATGGCCGTGTGCCCCACCCAAGGCCTCTGGTGACCGAAGGGAGATTGAAATAAAGTAGAACTGCAACTCAGAAGACAGGCAGGGCCATTAAAAATACATTTTCTTAAAATCACCAAATTACTCCTCCTTGTTATAAGTAATTGCTGTAAACAGAAAAAAACAGAGAAGCTGGCTCCTGCAGGGACTGCTGACTAAAGCAATTTTTGACGCCTTGTGACTCCTAAATATCCCACAGCGAAATTCCTGTAATGCACAATTTTGAATTACACTTTAGAAACACCCTGTATAAATAGAGAAGATTAACCAGCAGGCTAAGTGTTCAGGCCATATGTGCACGTTTTACTTGTTTTATCCTTGCAATTAAGGCTTCCTGAAATTGTAGCTTTGTATTTGAAGATTGAGCTAGCAGGCTTACAATTTATAAGGTGTAATGTTTAATTTAAAAAACGGTTTAAGATCACCAAGACTGGAAAAATCTTAGTATTTCTGAAAGGCTGATAAACTGCTTAACAACTACTGTAAGTATTCTTCTGCAGAACAGATTACATTCACAGATCTCATTAGCAGATATGAAATTGAATTTCATAGGTAAGTGATGTAAGCAGAGCAACAATTTAAAATTAATTTGGATGTAGAAGTTCCAAACTAATCAGAGCAAGACAGATGAATGAAGAGGTCAGAGGGGAAGTGTAACAGCTTGAAAACTGAAAAACAGACAATTCTTTCTAACCCAAATTTTTTTATATATATTAAGCATTACATTCTAGCTTGTTTTCCAGTTTAAGTAAATGAGCCTGAATCTTTTTTTTAAAGAGATATACCTGTTTTTTTCCAACCCTGAAATTAGTTTGAGTTGGTTTGAAAATGAAGTGCTATGCATTATTTTAATCCGGGTGAAAATCTTTCATTGTTTTCACAGATATTTCAGCTTGAGCTGGCCAGCCCTGAGCCCTTTGCCAACCTGAATTTAAGTCTCTCCTGCACCCCACCCCAGAGAACTTATATGCTTGGATTTAGCCCAGAGACTCTTGCTGGACTATTTTAAAAATAGTGATCTAATAATGAAGGTTTAAGTCCAAAAAGAAGACTAAATCCCTCAAATGGCATTCTGGGGCTGTATAGTGCATCTTGTGGGGCGGTTCTCTGAGGGGATGGGCCAAAGCCCTCACCTCCTTTGGGGAGGAAATGTGTCACATCCTATAGACACTGATATGCTCTCTTCCTTGATAATAACTCCTTAGGGGATATCAGACTGACTTTGCCACAAACTCTCTTCCTAAAGAGTTTTTGGAGCTTTTGTCTTCTAGAGAAAAATGTCAAAGTGCTAACAGTTTCTAGCCTCTGTGATAGGGCAAGATCCTGCTATTAGACTCCCACAACCACAAAATGCCACTCTCAATTCTCTTGTCTCCTGCTTTTAGACGATGGTGACAATATGAACACTACGAAGTCATTGATGAGTGCCCCCATTTAAGTCCTCCCGCAGTGCCATTTAGAAATAAATTAAAAAATCATGCGGAACTACTGCAACAATAGTTTTAGTATCAGTATTAAAAGAGTAAAAATAATAAAGCCAGTGAAACAGCAAACGACTAAAGCTAGGCTTGAGTAGACAGCATTGACACAAGGAAGAGCTTCCATAAAGACAAGGAAATAAATAGAGCAGACAGAACCCAATGTTCATTTTGAAACAGCTGTGCCATAAAACAAGACCACAGAAGAGAGCAATCCTTCTGTCAACTGCTAAGCACCAAGGTGAGCAGACATCAGCTCCATTTAGCTCACCGAAGCCTCAGCAATGGGTGTATTTAGACATTGCACAGAAAGTCTGGCAAACAGGACATCTCTAGCTGAAAGTGAGTTGCTTGTTTGCTTTGACAGCACCAAAATTTAAAAATAGCTCAATTTGTTCTAAAAATAATATTCATTCTTTTCAGGCAACATCTTTTCACACTGTAGACTCCACACTGTCAAGTAGAAATACGGTGTATGCTAAGGAAACAGGATGAGTACAAATGTCTTTAAGCCTAGCCACTTAAATCTTACACAATGTTGGGTCTTAAGACTTTCTCAACATTACTAGAAAATACAGCTGTCCTTCTGTTGTCACCCCAAACTGGGAAATATCTTAAAATGTGTTAAAAAAACCCCCACAACTGCACTGTCATACTTCATTTGATTTTAGGATTGAAGGGAACCAAAAGCCTAATTCAGAAGAGAATTCCCGAGAAGGTTATAACCTCTTTGCTTGGTTGCGCTCCTACATTCTTTAAGGAAAGAATGCATAAGTCAGGGACCAACATTTTCTAAAGAAAAAACATATGGTTGTTTTTCATCCAGGCCAGGGATGTATACAAAGAACAGCTAACTAAATATAATAATCAGTCCATTGATTCATTTCTTTCGGGACTATTTATCTAAATCAGTAAATAGATTATTTAAGAAAATAAAATGAAAAAAATCCAAAACACAGGAACACAGCTTCTAATTAGAAACATCACAATTTGATTTTGGTTTTACTGTGGCAGCGTGCCATTCTGACCAACCCAATCAAGAGATGGTGGCTGCAGTTTATTTAAACAGTAGTCCTGGGAAGTGAGCAGGTTTCCAGATGTGCTACTCCACATCCCTGCAATCAATAAATAAAAGGAGGAGGACTGTTGGAATGCTAACATTTGTCCAGAAAATTGCTCAAAGAGTTAAAGACATGGATGATAAAAGCAGCTGCACCAGTTCTTGTCATGCTGCCAGAGTTGAATGTTTACCTAGTGCTGCATCCCCACCAGATGGGGTGAAAAAAAATATGTAGAAAGTCTCTTTTCCCAACCATTTTGCCATGAAGAAAGGTAGAGCAAAGCAGAATAGATTTATGTGGCAGAAGCAGACCCATGAAGACACATTCAAATAGTTGTGTGTAGGTTTCTTGGCATTTATGTTAGCAGACATTCTGGGGCAGCATCTGCAATCTAAACACTATCCTGTTATTCCACAGTCCATCACCTTGCCTGTCGCTGTATTTATAATTCATGCACTCTGGTCTTAAAGCTTGTGCTGCAAGAGGGTCTCTAAATTGGGATGGCTAAGCTTTGGGGTTGAATTATGTTTTATTTCTCG
The DNA here is from genome assembly GCA_013397175.1 of Platysteira castanea. Lineage (NCBI taxonomy): Eukaryota > Metazoa > Chordata > Aves > Passeriformes > Platysteira > Platysteira castanea. The sequence continues at coordinate 680,192 of VYXC01000306.1, forward strand.
ACCAAAGCCACAGGTGTACAGCTCTGGAAGATGCTGAATGTTCCCAGTGATGGATGCTTTGCGTGTCCTCATAAATCCGCCCTGCCTAGAGTGGCGGTCTAGTATCCGAGACCCAGCCACAGCAAGAGCATGGGGGAAGTGCAGAAGTGAGGGAAGAGTGATGATAAACCAAGGTAGCAATCAAAACCCTTTGTGCAGACTGTCCTGTGGAAACTGGGCATGAGGCAGGCTGCATGGACACAAATCACCGAGCCGAGCGCCAGAAGTCGTTTTGTGCTCCCCCAGCATGAAGAGAAGACTCTCCACCGACCCACGATCCACCCTGAGGATCGGGCGGAGGATTAGCAGCCAAGGCCAGGGAATAGCTGGGCCAGAGCCAGGACAATGCATATATCATGACTGACTTCTCCAGGCCTAAGGGGAGCTCTTGCTTGGGAAAGCATTTCTTCAACAACCACCCGGATTTCCATTGCTGGCGCACGTGGTCCCACCAGCAGTTCCCCACCTGACCCGTCTCCAGTGCTTATGAGCAGCTCAACTCTTCTTAACTCACAATTCTTCTCGCGTGCCCAGGACTAAGATCTGGGCTCTGGGAGAGCACGCTTGTGTGCAGTGAAAGAGCACAGAGATCCCTGAGGGCACAGGCGCTGTATCCTATGCAGCCCCACTGGCTCCACACTTCACCACATCCTAATCCTTCCCTTGCTGTTATACTCAGCGTACCTGCTGCCAAAATGTGCTGTAAAACCTATAAAGGTGCATTGGATGGACACCTCGAGATAAAAGTAATGAAAAATTACAAGTCATCCTTCTTCCAGCAACTTTCCCTTACACAGGCTAAGGTAACACAGCAAGAATCCACAGTCACAACTTGATGAAGTGAAAATAAACATAAGAAAAGCAAGAAATCCTCGATTATGGATAAGGAGACCAGGAAAAGAGCCAAAACTAAGTTGGGAATCCATTAGTTCTTATGTCTAACGGTGCTTCTAAGTATATATTGTGTCTGCTTCCTGGAAAGAACAGGAAGAGTTGGCATAGACTCCTACAGGAGCAGGATATCATCTCTGAATACTTTAAACCAGTCAGTGCAGCCTATAAAAACTGAGATGCAGACCCTAAGAAAAATGGGAAGAAGGCTGGTCAGACAGAATTTTGCTCTTGATAGACTTTTCCAGACTTAATTGCATCTGGATGTGTACCATGATTTTTATCTGTAAAAAAAACCCCAAACCTTAAATCAGATGCACCATATATGGCAAGAGTGTTCTTTGGGCTGCTAAAGACTACTTGAAAGACTGTTTACTAGAGCTAATAAAAGCCAACCTCAAAGTGCAAAGGATAATACCTTTTCCATGATTCATTTTCAAAGATAATATGGATGTGGACAATTTCAGAGAAGTCTGCTTTCTTCAACACTTTGTCAGGTACAGCTTCCCTACCTGTTTTGCATGTGTATTTCTGGATAAATGATCTGTATGCAAACTACTTCTTTCTAAGCACTATCAAACAAACACAAACTAAGAGACTCAAAAGAAATGGTTATGTTAGGCAAAGAGCTAGACACGCCTGTGAGAGTTTCTTTTATAAACATTTAGCAGCTGCTCAAGAACATAAATACTCCAAACACTTTTATTACCCGTTTCAACATTGTGTCATTCCCATCTTTCTGCTAGCATGGCAAGAAATCCCTCATTTGATGAAGCAGGCACTGACCACCAGCAGCCAGTGTGGTACCACCTGGATATCTACTATGCCTATGGTTCACATTCCACTTACATGAAATCAAGTCAAGTTTTGCCACTGACTTCTACTGAAGACTTCTACTTCTCTGTGATGTTTTAGATAAACCGTGGCTAGCATAGTTTTCAATGTATTCTTTGCTGGTATGAATTCAGAACAAGTCTTCAGTGCAACCAGAAGATGACAGCTAATGTTACTCACCAGCCTGGTTGAAAACTACCCCAAATCACACCAGCTGTGGATTAGTCAGGTTGTAAACTTAAGCACAGCAGAGCAGTTACATTTAGCTTAAACTTAGTACTGAACAGCTGCTTCTGAACACACTTGCTAGTACCTTTTAACACTGGCAGGAGGGCATGGGAACTTGTGAGTTAGCTTTACAAGAACATAGCAAATTTAAAAAGGAAGTTTCAAACAGTGTTTAATCAGTGCAATATCTACATGTTTAAACACAGGAACTCATAAAACATGCTGCTGTTCTTGTCAGCCACTTATGGCAAGGGTCCCATGCACACTTCATGTATTAACGTCTCCCTGGATTACCTGAAACTCAGAGATCTCCCAACACAAGTAAATATTTTCATTTGAGACTGCTGGATTTAGCTGTCGGTTAAATCTCCTAGATTTTGTATTTTTTTTTAGGAACCAGAGTCTAGGAAAAGCTTGTGCTCTGGTCAAACTCTTGGCTTACACACAGCTGAGTTCTGCTCCCCTCCCTCTTCCAAGAAGGACAATAACTGTTGGCTGCATGACACCCCTTTTATCAGTTCAGGCTTTGGGTATTTTGTTCTGTATAGCCCTCACTGATTCCTGCCAGCTTGGACTGAGAGACCAAAGAGACACCACAACGAATCTAGCCTTAGAATCTGAAGGAACATGAGGACGTTCAAGCAAGTCCAAGTCACAAGTGAGCAGTTTGAGGCTACAGAGTAATGGAAAGCCAGTGTAAAAACCATAAAGCACACAGTGTCTCTAGCCAAAGTACAAGACAAATGATACCTCAAGCCCTAAAATTGTGTTTTGCAGCTTCGGCTGCGCTCAGACTGTGGAATACCTGAGCACTGCTGCAATAGGAAAATATAAGCCATAGCTATTGTCACTGGCACAAGATACTGCACACAGCATGGCAGAAAACAAAACTGTACTCACTTGTCAGCAAGTCGGGTTTGGTTCTATTTTTACTGCTAGAAAGCAGGAACAAGTTCTGCAGTAAATTAAATCCATCAAACCATGGGAGACCGGAGATCAGTCCAAAATATGATGCAGGATGTCTTTGTTAATAATACTCACACCAAAATCTAAAACCAAAATTTTGTGCTTGGACACTTCAAGTGAAAGTGTAATTAATCTTCATAACAAGACTTCATGTCCTGCTTTAAAATGAAAAAACTTGGAATACATTTGGTATTGTGGACCAAATTAATGACTGGATGCTGAGCAAAGCAGAAAATTAAAATATTGAAATGCAAATTCTTGTTACTTTTCAGGGAGGGCTAAGATTTCAGTAAGATTAACTGGGTAGTCCATAGGTGTTTTCTGGCCACAGATGTGACCTCTGCACATTTGTGATGCCAACATTATATAGGGTTTTATTGCCATTTAAATTGGTTTTTTGTAGTCACGCATGAAGTTCTTATGACTTAGGTAAGAGCACTTACTACTGCAGGGCAAAAATCCACCTACCTAAATCTGTAGTGAGTACTAACAGCAGACAACTGGACATAGGAATAAAATCCTGATTTCCAGAAGCCAAATTCCCTTTGTCATCAGGTAAGCCCAGCTCTCCCCACAGAGACCTCCATTCAATGTGGCTACATAATCTCCATCCACTAAAGTTTCCGACCACCACGAAAACATTTATTTTCTGTCCCGAATGCGATGTTTTCCACATGACCTCAGCAGAAGAGAGGTTTTGGTTGCCTCACCTGTGTCAGCAGCTGTGACCAGCAGCAGGTATTGCTCCTTGACCTCCCGGTCCAGGCTCCGCACCAGGCGCAGCTCTCCGCTGCCCGAGAGAGTGAAGGCTCCCTCCTCATTGCCAGCCACCAGCACGTAGGTCAGCTTGCTGTTCAGCCCCTGGTCATCGTCCCGTGCCACAACCTACACCAGCAATGCAAACAGAAGAGATATCAAGGACCTGATGAGTGCAAGGGGTCTGTAAAATTATTTTGGGATAGAGGAAACGTTCTCTGTGATAATAATCCAAATTAATGGGATGAATTAATGCAAATGCTACAAGTATAAATTAGCTGTAATTGTAAAAAAATACTTAGCACAGTGGCGTTGGATGTTAAAAAACACAGTTTGAAAATATTAAATACTTGATTACCTATTTTTCTTGAGCACAAATACAGTAAAACTGTGTTAGGGCTCAGTGAAAACCACAAATGACCTGGTATAGGCTAAGCTCTGTATGAGAGCAAGCACTGCACGTCCTGCTGTCAGAATCCATTTAGTTCTCTCTCAATATTTGGCACACAGCCTCATCCCATGTAGGCAATGACCAGATTGAGAGATTTGTTGCATGGAAGTTGAGAATGAGATGAGAGATAGAGCAGACTCTTAAAGTGCCAGTGGAAGCATGAGGATAGGTAGGGAAAACACAAACAGAACTCCAAAGCATAATATTAACTTTTGGTAAAAAAAACTCCACGCATACAAACAAAAAAGTAAAACAAGCCAACAACAACTGCAAGTTCAATTAAAGCCAAGAGGCAACTTTTCCATTGTTTTGCCCCTTTCTAATTTTGAAGGACGGACACTGTGCATTAATACTATGTAGGCATGCTACTAATTGTCAGAGACACATATTTATTGCTGAATGTACCCACCTGAAGAATAACTTTTGGGAGTGTCTCCAAATTCTCGGGGACATTCACAGAATAGGGAGAAAGCTCAAATGTGGGAATGAAATCATTAACGTCCTTCAGAACAATACTGACTGTCGTGGTATCGGTCCTGGGGCTGCTCCCGCGGTCAGATGACTGAACAGTCAGTGTGTAGGAGGGCTGCTTCTCTCTATCCAAAGGCTTGGCCACAGTTATCACCCCTGTCACAGAATCAATCCGAAACTCGCTGTTGGCATCTCCGCTCACGATGGCATAGCGGACCTGCCCGTTTGTCCCTTCATCTCCATCCGTAGCCAAAACCTGGATTAAATCTGTGCCGGTCAAAGTATTTTCTGCCACCTCTACTTTGTAAAGCTTCTGGGCAAAGAGCGGGTTGTTGTCATTAATGTCCAGGACTATCACCACCACATCCATAGATGAAGAAAGGGATGGCTGGCCCTTGTCTGTGGCTACCACAGTCAAGGTGTAGTTGGCCACGGTTTCTCTGTCAAGCTCCCCGGTGAGCCTCACTTCCCCATCGATGGTGCCGATGCTGAACTTGTTTCCCAGAGGCCGGAGCAGGCTGTACTCGATGTAGCTGTTGGGGCCACTGTCGGGATCAGTTGCCTGTGCTTTGAACACAACCGTGTCTATGGGCGTGTTCTCCGGGACATAGGTCACCTTAGGGGAGATAAAGCTCGGAGGGCTGTCGTTCACGTCCAGCAGAATGATTGAAACCTGCGCTGTGCTGGTGTACCTGGAGGCTGGGAGGGGGGCCATGTCGTGGACTTGCACGACGAGGCTGTAGAAAGACTGGCTTTCCCGATCCAGAGGCTGCCGGATGCCCAGCACTCCGCTGTTGTCGATGCCGAACTGCCCCGCGCTGTCCCCGGACGCGATGCTGAAGGACAGCTGAGAGTTGGGGCCTGGTTGGGGAGGGAGAAGAAAGGTAGATAATGTGACTTCATCCCACTGACCTAGGTATCAATATTTCTGGCCTTTTTTCCACAGGAAATTTTCCTTCATTTCCCTAAGGAAATGAACCACGTGTTTCCTATACAACCACGTTAAGTGTTCAGCCTCCTCATCACCATTTTTGAACCATCTGCTAATTTCAGGCAAGTTTCACAGTGCACCAGAAGCCTTTGAAATGATTATTTTCTGACAAGATAATATTCATGAAAGAGAGAGGGAAGATGTTAATTGGAGAGGCCGCAGAGGGAACATCAGGCAGGGTTCATCTCTGCATTTCATTCAGCAGGAGCTGCTCGGTGGCACCACAAGTAATTTCTCCCCATCTACAATGGTTGGGGATAAAGGGTTTGAAGGACTTTCCTTCAGAAACCAAGACTCAGTAGTTCTGCTGCTCACTGAACATCTGGTTTCCTCCATTCTCCCCAGTTCAACTAAGCTACGTTATTATTAATGTAATTATTTCATGAATTCTTCCACTCAATTAAAAAAGCCACAAGCAGAAACTCCCAAGCCTAGCTGGAGCAAGCCAAGAGTGAATACTGGGGAAAGGTATGCTTCCCATATATGGCATGGTATTCCAAAATATCAGATGAACAGCCCTCACTCATCTCATGATCAAAACATAACTAGCAATTATGGTCAGGGGAGAGATTTATCATTCTGGTAAGGGAACTGCATCCTGAACCTGGACAGGGCTGTGAAATATCCTTAAATATTCCATGTAGGAAACAATGTGTGTTACTGCTTCGATTCCACAGCTCACTCTAAACAACTAATTACTGGGAACATCCAATTGTGAGACAAGTTTTTTCGCCCCTATCTTACTCCTATTTTAATTAATTTCAAAAATTTTTTCTTGTTTTGCGTATTCAAGACTATGTTTAAGATTAGTAACTTAACCAACCATTAGCTACTAATTTACCCCTCAAACTAAGTTGTTCATGCAAAGAAACCAAGCTGCCCATTTCACTGATTGCTGTGCATCTTGTCACTTTTACTCAGAAGCTCTTTTCTTTCCGTGTGAATTGCTTTGATAATAAAATTATTTCTGCATTAGACTTATTAATCTCTGCTGTTTATTATGCTCAGACTTGAGAAATCTAGTCTTACTTGTCTTTTCCCCAGTGGCTACTCTAATTGGCATATTTCCCTCTCTCTTCTTCCTCTTTTAGGAATTAAATTATAAAATGAATAGAACCAAACATGAAAGACAAAATATTTGAATGCAATTAAAGAAATTAATATATTTATCTGTCAGATATTAGTGTTTCTCCATTACTTTGATCAAGTGAAGGATGGCGAAAGTTTAATGCTACTCTGCTTTTTGTTCAGTTGTATTTTCAAATGACTATATAGATAAAAGTCTTGATTTCAGTAAAATATTTTCTGGAAATTCAAGATTTTTGTTAATTTTTGGAGATGGCTAGGATTTGGGTCCTGCAAAAGAAAGTGTCTTTAAAAAATACACTATTTGTTCCCCTGCCCCCCCACCCCAGTGTTTTCTATGGTGTTTATTCCTAAGAAAAAACTGGTTTGCTCTTCCTTATCTCACCTCCATGAACCTCTCAATCTTTGTCCTATATTCTCATGTGTTTCCATGCTGGTAATGCTAATATAAATTAAACTGTGAAACAGAGGAATTGCCTAAATATCAGTGGAGCCAGGAAGGCCACTTAATGAACTATTCTTTTTTGTAACAGAGCATGCCAAGCTATCATTGTGCACCTCGTCCATCCCCCCTTCCAAGGTTTGGAACTGGGCTTTTCTTAGGGAGACTGTAGGGACATCCTCTTTGTTGAACTTTAGGTTTATTTAATCTGATGGTTAATCTGATAAAACACTGAAAGGACAGACATGGAGTCACCAATTTCATGATAACGCTCTAAAGGGTTTTGTTTCTATTTTTATTTATTTACTAATAAGACTAAAAAAAGACCCAACAAAACTACTTCCCCGCTGCCATTCTATAAATATGTGTAGAGTTTAGAGGGGAAATTACTCCAGCTTTGCCTGAAGGAATACTTTACCATACTTTCTAACAAACTGACAACAAACTGTGTGTGCATTCCTCTGAGATTTTTCCTGTTAAGTCTTTGTTGAAAAAAATAAAATCTGATTCTCAAAATGAATGTCTTTAAGGGAACTGAGTTCTTTAGTATATATTATTATATTACTACATTATTAAATATCCAAGTGCTGTAGGTGATATTTACTATGGATCTGTATATGAAACAGTCCAAGCTGACATAAACAGCTCCTGTTTCCCAAGGAGTGTGCTGAACAAGAAAATGAAAATTGAAGCAGTTTCACTATCACCATATTTCTGTCCTTTATCATTGTTTCTCCTAAAACAACAGCCATACCTCATTATAAAACAATGTCTTTTCAGAGCTCCTTCAAACTATGGGATCATGTAACATAAATAATCAACGAAACTATGTTTGTATTGAGTGCATTATCTGTGAGCACATGGAGAAGAGTATAATACTAGCACTAGCTATTTCTGTGCTCTAGATAAATATAAGACAACACAAGATAACAAGTTTGAGCTTGAAACAGAAACAACAATAGAGCATAACATTTGCTTAAGTTACAGTCCTATGGGAGAACTCAAACTGGCACGCTCTTGCAATGATATTTCTGCCCTATTAATTTTAAATCCAGCCTGCTAGAAAAGCAAGTGTGCCAGAAAATATAAAAGGCAAGATATCTGACTGCTCCTTGCATTGCTCCTCTAATACTCATTTGCCTCCTTGATAACTGAGTGTGTGATGAATGTGAATTGATAGGTCAGTGCTATGATATAGTTCCCATCCACTGTGCACAGATGGAAATTAATGTATGAGGTGCAAGAGAAAAGGAAAACAGACTCATAATGGTGAAGTGAAATTAACTTCCAAAGATTTGAAACCAAGTGTTGTAGGCCTGACAGGAAAATAAGAAATAAAAGAGGAGATAGACACAAACCCATTTATCTAGAAGTCTGAAGAAATAATCCCTTCCCTGGGTATGCATGATACAAGCACAAGTTCTTCCTCCAACTTATGTTTAGTTTATGTAAAATAAAACCCTTAACAAGTGTGGTGAAAGAGAGATTAATGCAAGAATAGCCAGTATCACAAAGTTATGACTTCTGATTTGTTGGCTTATGTTACGGAATGCTCCTTCCCTCAGTTTGATCTCAAAACCTGTTACACAATTTTCACCATGGAAAGTTCTATCCATCAGCGCAAAATTTATCTCCCCTCAAAAATGTTGGAGTTCAACAACTCAGCATTTCCTGAAGAAAAACTGCTTTACTGAGTAATCTTGATAGGTTCAGTCAATTTAGGTGCACAAACTGGGATTCCTCGAAGCATGTAGGTGCTTTGTCCTTGAAGGACATTCCAGTGTGAGACACTTACATGGGCTCTGCTGAGCCCCTGTCAAGTTGAGAGGAGACAAGGTTGCTCAATACGTCACAAAAATAACCTTCACCTGTAAAGTCACTGTGATTGTTATGAAGAGTTTGGCATTAAGTCACACTGGGTAATGTCTGCAGGCACTTCAGAAAATGTGGTACATGATGGAATGATGTTTACGTATTTTATGGTCATCTTCTATAATTATTCTTGCTTGGCCACAAACTGTATGGCAAAATGGTTAAGCAAGCTATAAAAATTGTACCTTTTACACTCAACACATTAACACTCTCTAGATGGCATAAATAATCCCAATATTAAAGCTTATTTCAATGGGAAATTTTCCTAATATCTCTTTCAATAGGTTTTTTAACCTCTATTTCTTGTAGATGACAATTGTATTCATGGTAGACTTAAAAGTTATAGTACATTTATGATGACTACAGATAACATCTGATATTACCACAACCCTCTTTAGAATTTATAACAAACTTTCAGAAAAAGAGTTGGCAGACCTAGGTCTAATTTAAATGTGAATTTAAGCATATGAGAGGAGCGACTTATGGGTAGCCCTAATTTTCCCTCTTTAGTAAGTGTTGTAATAGGTTGCTAAGCTGAAACCCAGCTTTACGATCACGGATACAGAATGTGAGGGAACTCCTACCATCATCGGCATCGGTGACGCTGAAGTTGAGGATGGTGGATCCTGGGGGCAGGTTCTCCATCAAGGAAGTGCTGTAGGAAGCCATGCTGAACACGGGTGGGTTGTCATTGACATCCAGGATGTTGAAGTACACCCTGATGGCCGTGGACTGGCCTCCCCCATCCTCAGCACGGACGGTGAGGATGTAGTACTGCTGCGCTTCGTAGTCCAGGGCCCGGGTCAGGTTGAAGACCCCGGTGACAGGATTCAGGAAGAAGATTCCCTCTTCATCATCCTCGCTTACGGTGTATGTGATCTCCCCGTTGACACCGGAGTCGTCATCAGTGGCAAGAATGGCTGCCACCAAGGAACCTGCAAGACAGCAGCGCACCATCAGCCACTTGCAACAGGCAGCTCCCTGGGCTGGCCAGAGCCAGCTCAGCATCAAGCAGATCCACAGATGAGAGACATCCTCCAAGATAAATTCAAGCCTCAACACTGTCTGAGTAACTATTGCAAAAGTTTTTTCGAAGCAAAAGTTCTTTTTTCGAAGCAAAAATATTCCTTCTTAGAGGGAGGACTCAAACACCATAAGAAACAGCCAAGAATGTTTTTTATCTTTATGCGGATTAGATATCAACAGGGGCAAAAATACCTTCTCTCCCGCTAGGTATTGTCTTTCTATGACTCAAAGGACCCTCCCTTTGCCTCAGACAATCACAAGTTCTGGAACCTTCTAGATATTTCTTTCCAAATGCAGAAACCAAAATGTGAGTACATACCTCATATCCCATCTCTGCTTTTTGAAGCAGTGCCTTTGCAGGGTAACTGCGGTTAGAAAACTAGAAACCTTATAGGGGTCTGTTCTCCGCTGTTTTCTGAAATTCAACGCCCTGTGAATTTGTGCCAGTGTTTTCATTTCTGCATAGCTGCCCTCGCATGACTGACCTATCTGACTAGAGTTTGGAAATCAAGTGTCACTTTTTAGTATTTCGAACACTAATTATAATTAAGATCAGCTCATTTCCAAGAAAATAAATCATTAAATTTCCTTTCCCTGGAACCAGATGAACTATGTGCAGCACAGTTAACTATTTTCAAGCCAAGTGATAATGAAAACTGCTTATATCATCAGAACAAAGAAGAGTGCTATAACCCCCTTTAATCCAGCTGGATATAGTGGTATCTTTCACACCCATTTGATTATCTCAAGCTCTAATGTTTCTTTAACTGCAAGGGGAATGGGGATTACTCTCTGGGATAGAAAGTGGAACCTCGAAGGGGAAACCTCGTGGTCCTTCCCCTCCAGGCGAGCCTGCCAGCTGCTCCAGGACTGCTGGAGAGCAGAACAGGAGAAGATGTAGGACTTTAATACAAAATCAGCCTATTTGTTCCTTCAGCATCCATCACTGCTAAGCTGGGTATAAAGCACTAATGTACACCCTATAAATGATTAACGAGAGAAGTCTCATTTTAATGTGGAGGGAATTAGGCTTGCCTTTTCTGGGGTTGTTCCTACTAAAACAGGCCGAGACTCAAGGCTCTGAGAGAAAAGGGTATGGCTGGGGATCAGCAACCAAAGCACTCTGTGCTATACAGACATCTCAATTACTTCCAGATCAGATTCCTGAGGCACAGCTGATTGCACTGTAAACCTTTAATGCAAAACACCACCAAATTTTGGGACAGGGACTGTGGGGCAGAGCGCAAAAGTTTGAGGCACGGGGGTAATCTTGGTTATGCCAAACTGAGACTCCCATGCTTATGAAAGCCCTAATAAAAGCTTGAAAGCTATCACCAGGTTATTTGCATCTCCTTGGTTTATTCATGCTTTACAATCTGCTTCTGAGATGCTACTGGCAGATACTGCTTTTGTACTAGCAATCTGTATAAAATCTTGGAAGTAATATTAATTTTTTACCTGGAGGCACATAATAGAGCACAGTATTTGAAAACTCTTTTTTGATCTAAGTATTTTCTAGTTTATAACCCACCTTTTAAGCATTAAAAAGAAGAAAACAACCACTTGAGAAGTCAGTAGTCATATTTCCATTTCCTGTTTACCTGGAGTGGCATCTTCTGGGATGTCAAAGGAGTACACCGGCCTGGAGAACTTGGGGATGTGGTCATTAACATCGCTGACAGTGATGTTTATCCTCATGTCCGAGGACTGCAGGCCGTCGTCAGCACGGACCAGCAGGGAGTACTTGGAGCGGCGCTCCCGGTCCAGGCGCTTGGTGGCTATCAGCTCCCCTGACTCGGGGTCAATGTGGAAGCTATCATCTGCACCGCTGATAATGGTGTATGTGACCAGGGCATTGGCTCCCTAAGTCAAAACAGAAGTGGTCAAATCACGTTATTTGCCAGGAAAACCACATCATAACTTGCAGTAAGACAAGGATTGTTCCAGTAACTGCGCCTGGAGATTATTTTTCAGAACGGTTTCCTTTAATAAACAGCCTTCCTGCCCAGTGCCTGCTTCAGTCCCACAGTAAAGACACATACGCACACAGTTTTTATTTATGAGATGTGAAATGACGAGATTACCCAGATACTTTGTGCTCCACTGTTCATAAAAGGATTTTGTCCAATCAATACCAAAAAAACTCTGCTACTTGTTTAGGTTTCAAGGCAGCATCACCGAGAAGTGTGACATCTTAATAAGGATCAATGCTTTTTCTTTTTTTATGTTTGAAGGTTAAATTAAACCCCTGGCAGTGGGATCAGCTCTGCCTTTCTTGCTCTCTGGAGATGGGATGGAGGGAGCAGGAGAGAGAGGGAGGGATGGAAGGATGGGGGGACCTGAGGCAGCCATGTGGCAGCTCTTTCAGTCACCATGCATAGCAAGGGCCACAGCTCGTGGTCAGGAGAAACTCACGGAGGCCGTGCTTGCAGCAGCCCTCAAAGGTCAGTTTCTGCATGGAAATATATTTACCCCCGTAAACAAAAAGCCCCGAAGTGACAAATCACACATCATTAAAATCACAGTTCTGATCTCTTGGGTTGTGCTGCAAGTCAAAAGCATTTGCTTTTGGGTCAAAATATTTCATTTCTTCTTGGGGGTGAAAAAAAAAAGCATTCATGTGGACTTTGAGCATTTTGGCTGAAAGGAAAATTAAGGAAAAGTAATGTTGCATAGAAAAATGTCATGTACTTCTTTTTCCAAGACAGGCTTAAGGATACTGAAGATTTGGTAGCCTCTAACATCAGATACAGTACCTAAACCCTGCGTGCTGGGTGCCTGGAAATGCAAGCAGATATTTACTGTGGCCTCCCCTGGAGCCAGGCCAGAGCTTGGATTTGACAGCTGAAACCTGCTGCTGACATGCCAGTGGCACTTGTGCAATGAACAGCAGATCAAAGAGATCAGGCAGAAAGAAATGCTATGGCTGTTTCAAATACTCCTGCCTAAAAAAGCAAATTAACAGAGATAAACACCTGCTCTTATTTGTGAGAGGAGAGACATGCAGTAGTTACCTGACCTTACCAGAGTGCCCTGTGCCAAACTTACCTTCTCTCTGGAGTGTTGTTTCAAAGAGTCAGACTAAGCTAACTGATAAAAGGAAATTTAGAAAGAAAACAGGCTTCTGCAGGTGCCCAGCCCTGAAGAGCTGCATGCAGTGCTTCAGCTGTGTGCTCAGGTGTGCCTAGGGGATGTCACACGCTTTCCTCCAATTGTGTGGCTCAGCCATCACATCTCATGAGAATTTTCAGAGGTGACCACATTTTTCACTCTGTGTTTGACCAGACAGAGTCCTTCTAGCAGAGCTCAGCTAAAACCACACCCATACTGGTTTACACTGTGCCCTCAGCTTCAAAAACGGGGGGGAATAAAAAGTTCCTCAAACCTAAATTGCACATCGCTAGGAAAACTTGGGCTCTTTGTAAAGAGTTTGAGTTACAAATGTTCTGGTGGGGAAATTGAAATCATTCCTTTTGATAAAAAGACTGACTGATTTCTCTCTAAGGCAACAAATCATTTTCCACTGGACGGAGTGCTTCAGACTGGGCAACAGATGAGGTGCAGTTCAGGAATAGTTAAAAAGAGGCTGGATACTGCTACAATCTTAGGCATATTTGCCATACCACACCAGAGAGTGGTAGTTCAGTATTTACTGCTTCCTAAAATAAAGACAAACAGCTAGAACTTTTGTTACAGAAGTGCACCTTTCCAAAATCCTGGGGTTTGTCTGCATATCAGGCAACTACTGGAAAATAAAGGGAAAAATAAAATATTTACAATCACATTTGCACCATTCCCGGGGGTGTTCCCGTGGTTCCCTCTGTAGTAGTAAGATTAAGTACACCAATTAACAATCACAGGAAGACTAACCAACCTAACACAAAAAAGGCCAGGAATAAAATTCTCTTGAGGAGGTTGAATTGCTCTATTATTTGAAAGCAAGAACTGCTTGTTGTTGTCAAGTGTAACTTTATATTTTAACAATACCACAAACTTTTTGCATGATTATATTGATTTTTTAGGCCTTTCCCTTGTGGAAAAAAACAGTTGAAGTAAACAAAAATGACATGATTAACATTTTTTTAACTTAAGTTTCTAAAATAAGTGAATGCATCAACAGCATTTTAAGTTCTTCATAGGACCTTAGCTGCAGCAGTCTCATAGTAATGAATCTAAGTGGGCAAAATTATTTTGCAAACACGTTCATGTTCAGAACACACATTTAAGCATTATTTCTTTTCCCCTCTTTTTGGTAAAATAAAACATTCTTTTGGAAGGGATAATATTGATTTCTGTTAGGCCTAGTCAAAAGGAAAGCAAATATTATCAGAATTTTTCTTTTCTCCAAGGCTTGTCTCAGATTCATTTTATTGCACATCTTGGAACCGGGCTCAACAACAACAACATCTTGGTTTCAAAGTTAGTTTAGACCTCCATGATACTGGACAGAATTTTGTGAATGACTGCCATGATTCCTAAGGCCAAGCTCACACGAAGGGATGAAGGGAATGGGTGAAAACACGTCCAGAATGGTTTTAGTATCAATATTCAAAACTGAAACCATGCTCCTACCTCATCAGCATCCATGGCTGTCAGCTGCAGTATTTTAGATCCATCTCCTATATTCTCCTCTACAGTCAGATCGAGCATGTCTGTGGGGAATACTGGTGGGTTGTCATTGATATCCTGAAGTGTTATTTCTACCTGTAAAAAGCAGGAATGGGAAAAAAGTTGAGTGAGTGCTGGATGCTGATAGGACCTGAATGTTACTAATCACATAATTCTGAAAGAAATCAGGTAAATTGTTCTTAATCACATGAATTAGCACATTCCCAAATCATTCCAACAATAGGAAAAGCCCGTCCGGATATTAAAACTCCACGTTGTTATAAAATACTCCTAGGAAAACCTCTAACACAAATAAAGTTAATTTGACTTGTTGATAGCAACTGATTTTAAATGGTCCTAGTCTAGTTTATATTGGAAAAGATCCACTGATAGACTGTCATTGTAATCCTCAAAGTCAGCCCCTGGAGAATAACTGCCAAGTGCTGGGGCAGGAGATCGTTCAACCATTAAATGCTGCCTGACATAAAGATGAGGTGGTGTAAAATTCTCTCTGAAATGTTTATATATTGGCAACTCTCCGTTCCGAGAGGGGAAAAAACACCCTTGCACTTAATATATTTTATAACAAATAATCTGCTTTTCCCTCTCTCTCAAAACTCCTCTCTAATTGCAAACATAAACGTTACTTTAGGAGCACCCACTAGCATCTACTCTCCTTGCCTATCCAAAACTCAACCAATGTTCTTTTCACATGCCATATTTGTATGCCTTTCCAAATCAGAATGATAGTTCCTGAAAGGTTGTTTTGTGATCTTTATCCCTAGTTTTTCATAAGCAAGATTGCTGCCCTGCTGATGCTAATTCAAAAAGATGCGGAGCTACGTTTTCTCTTGTTGCTGGGTCTGGAACGTAATATTCCAAAATAGAAAAAGAAGACACAGCTGTTTTATATTTGTCATTGAAAAAAAGGTATAGTTTTGGATCCAAAATATTGAACAGTCACCACACTCTGAAGACCCACAAAGGAGAAAATGAGTAGCTGAAAGAAATCTTGCCAAGGAACAGAGAAAGGTAAAAGGCAAAGGTATGGATGACTTAAAAAGGTACCTGGACTGACAGGCAAAATGTTATTTACACTACAGTATCTGCTATGCCATTATCCACAAGGATTCCCCCTACACTTAGTTGAAAATATGTGGATTGGGCTGCTCTGGATATACCCAACACAGACTTTGCTGGTGATCCAAAGTCTACGATTTCTACTGTTTCTAGTACCCTGTCATAACATTTTCTTCTCTGTTCTGTTTTTAGGGACCACCAATTGCCAAGCTGTTCTGACTTGATCACCAGGATGATCCAAAAACCAGAGGAAATGTTACCTTAATATTAATATTCGTGTAATATTAATATAATAGCTATATGTGCTGGAAGTGGAGATGGAAGAGTGGTCTTTTATAGAAGGCCATTATTTATTTATCCCCTATTTAATCCCTTTGGCCATTCACAATGGTACACAAAACAATTCACAGCCCAAGACAGATTAAGCCAGACGGTTTTGTTGTTATATTTATATCCCTGACAACAGAAGCACAAGGAGTGCTGAGCAGAGCACCACCAGCAGTGATTGACAACAACCTCACCAGACACAAAGTTTCAGAGAACACACCAGCCTGGGTTGGTTTTCAAGGAGAATGCTGCATCTGGGTGACAATTAATCACAGAAATGGGAGGGAAGTGGTAGAAATGACAGATGAAGTATTTTGCCAGCCCTCCTTGCCCAGGAACTGGCACAGCACACTCTTCTTGCTTTCCTCCCCAAGTGCAGCATTTCCCCAGACAGGGTTTCAAGGTAAAGCAGCTGCACAGCTCTGCAGTTCATTTATTCCTACCAAACATGTCATTCACCAGCTAATGTTTCAGCTGTGGGTGACATTTCACCACCAGAACCCATTTTCATGATGAGAGATTACCCTTTGTACAAATCATATGAGAAATATGTGACGACTTCTGGGGGGTTTGGGATAGGAGCTGTGCATCGCCTACAGCTTGAATAATGTAAAATAGTGAGGATCCAAGAATACACATGGCTAAGTATTGGGGGACAAATACATTAATTATAAAGTCAGATTCTGGAGGACTGAAAAAAACGAGAAGAATAAAAGAAGTGATTTTAATCTGAAAAATTAGTTCAAAGGTAAACAAAGAAACTGTATTTTATACTGAAGACGTGCTTTAGATAGTGGAAAAATAAGAAATTTTCAAATAAGGATGAGAATTCTTTAGAAAAGAACACAACATTTTTAAAGAGCATTTGTACCATGATTTATTACTAATCCACAGGGCTTAGATAATGTGTATTGCTTCATAATTCACCATTGGCTAAGTCTAATTAACATCTGTGTCTAAAGCTATCTTTTTACTTCTGCTAGAATTTACTGCTTCAGCTTACACACACATCTAGGGAATAAGATCCTTTGCAGAAATTTCACTGAAGTAATCATAGAATCAGAGAACGGTGTGGGCTGGAAGGGACCTAAAAGCTGATGTAGTTCCAACCCTCCCCACCATGGGCGAGGATGCCACTCTCTAGACCAGTTTGCTCAGGGCCCATCCAGCCTGGTCTAAGACATTCTTGAGAAAGATTTGAGACATTCTTTGAGAAAGATTTTGAAACATCACATTTTCCCCAAAACACGAGTCTGTTGCATTTCATTTAAGAGAGCACAGATCCTGAATGAGATCAGATGTAAACTGAATGTCCAGGAGCTCAGAAATTAATTTCACTTTGAAATTATTCCATAAGTTCCGACACAAAGCATAAGCCCACAGGAGAACCACAACCACAAAGTCTTCCACTGCCTCAGGGCACTGGAAGATTGCAGCATATCTTACCACATCTCTACTGGAGAAGAAAAAGAAAAAAAATTCCACAAAGCTTTAATCAAAGATCTAAATGAAACCTTTTTCCAACCAACTGCTTCTATCTTTCTAATCCCACTTCACATTTGCATGAAGATATCAACGTGTGTCACTTTAGGAAATGCATGGTTTGATTAATGTCATATGCTCCCATTTAAAAATTAAGTGTAATTCTGCCTCGGACTTAACGAAGGCAAGGCAAGGTGGTCATGGGGGTACCCCCAGCTGTTTGCACCGCAGGAGCCATGTTCAAAAGGGTCTACAGATCATGTGCTGTGCTCCCAGCTCGCCCTGATGGCAAACCACCCACC
Organism: Platysteira castanea; assembly: GCA_013397175.1. Classification (NCBI taxonomy): domain Eukaryota; kingdom Metazoa; phylum Chordata; class Aves; order Passeriformes; genus Platysteira; species Platysteira castanea. The sequence goes on from VYXC01000306.1 coordinate 698,044, forward strand.
AGTGACAGCAGCGGGTACAAGAATAAATATCTAGGAAACCAAAGGCCCCAAAACCTCAAACATACCACAGGATGGAAAACCAGGGAGCTGAAGGGATTTATCCAAACCTTGGAAGCGAGGAACCATTACATGCCAGTGCCTGTAGAACTGCAGGAAGCAACATGCCCAGGCTACATGGAGTGATAATCACCACCCCCTTCTCCAAATCTATCCAAAATGTAGACTATTCTTCCCTGACCTCAAAGTCGTCATTCAGTGCAACTCTAGGATGTAAGACAGATACAAACCAACCATCTGAGAGCGCTCAAAGTACTGCACTATGCAACAAAAACTTCTGCAACTTTCCATCTGACAACTCCTTGATTCCTATTTGTATCAACAGCAACTTTAATACAGGACCCAATACAGGATCTTACTGCCACTCAGAGGACTCATATATAATAAAATACAGAAGCAGCAAAGGTAGTGAAACATCTTTGCACCTTTTTCATTCTCTAACTTGCTCTCTTCAGTAGTCCAGGCACTGATGGGGGCTTTGCTCCTCTGAACAGCCTTGAATTTCTGCAGAAGCCATGGGAACACAAATAGTTACAGACTCTTCTAAATCTGTTAAGACGGTGATGGAAAACTGATTAATAGATTCATAATAATGTCTTACTTTTGTTGTTCAAGAGAAAATGAAAAATCAGAAAGCTTTGTTCAATCCATGTGCACGTAAATCTGCACAAAATTACTTTTGTACAAATTCTAGTATAGTGCCTTTCCTTCACACATTTAATACAGCTAGAAAAAAAGACTGAAAATCAAAGCTTTCCCTCAGCTTATTCTTCAGACAAATACATGTAGTTTATTTACTATCCCTTGTAAAATAAACACAGTAATTTTACATATCAATTTCTGTGCAAAACATCTTTGGGTGGGTTTTTTTTAATTAGTTTTGCTTGTATGCTTGGTTTATGTTTGACTCAGGCTAAGATGCAAAAACACAGGCACACAACAAACCACAGAGATCGGCAACATGGAAAGCCAAACAATACCACAAATTTCCCCGTGCATGAATCAAATTTCTCCTTCACAGGCTTAATAACATTCTCAGAATAATGCCCTGCCCCTGCCACAGCTACAGATGGCCAGCCCATCCTCATCTGTGACAATTCGATTGCTGCAGCCTGTTGTCACAGACATTTTCAAAGCAGGGGAAGTATTAATTGCCTTGATCTTGTTAGGATTCTTATTTGCTGCTCAAATTAGCCTCTTGTGGGTTTTTTTTTCTCCCTAAACAAATTCAGAACAGATTGAGGCAGGGCAGCACTCACCTCAAACAGTTCCGCCTCAATTTACTGTGAATGTAGATCTAAGAAAAATAGTTCTTTCTCCATTCAGACAAACCTCAGCTGTTAACAGATACAGGAATCATATCAAGACCTCAAGTTTTCAAGCAATAGATCTATCTGAGCATTTAGGACATAAACTATTCTTAGGCTTATTCAAAATAAGTTGTTGAATTAGGAAACAGTTGCTAAAAGACGAAGTTTCATTTCTTAGAGCAAAAACACCAATTCCACTTCAAAAATAGTAGTACCCCAGGTAACTGTTACTGAACAGGCTAGACAAGTTCCACGCACAACATAAAAAGCTTAAAATGAGAGTTTTATTCTGGAAAAAGAAATTATTTTAGTGACTGGGTTTATGAGCTACAAAGGTATGTAAAATAAAACATCGCCCTGCAAGGCAACGTGCCAAATTCTAACCAATCATAACACCTTCCATAAACCAATGGGATCACTTGGCCAGACCGTACCTTTCTGTTTTATTATAGTTATTAACATTTAGTTTTCTTCTATTTCAAAGTGAGGAGGGTTTACAGACAGAATAGTCTTCTGAAGTTCTTCCACCTATCAAATGACAATGAGAGGAGGAAAAAAAGATGACACAGGAAACATGAATGAGCTCACGTGGCAGCAGCAAGTTTCCCTGGGAGTCCCAAAAGAGTAATTCTTGCCTGGAGCCACGCTATCCATGGCACACACTCGATCAGAGATCTATAGATAGAACATGATCTGAGAAGGGAGGAACTCCCAGATGCCTCCCGCGTTCAATACCTCTTCAAACGCTACAACTATTTGATTAAAGATCAAACAGAGTGGAAAGGCAACTGCTTTTCTTTCAATTTATATGGTGTTGAGTCATTCTTCTCCCCTTTGCTTGCTGCCGTGACGTTCACTGCCTCTCTCAAGAGATACCATCTAATAATCTATGAGCAGCATTGACACAAATCACCCTGAAGACTTTTGTTTATGCTTAAGTCATTAGATGATCCTTCATCTTAAAAAAAAATTAAGGAGCTTTTTCTTCTTTTCTGGAGACCATGGCAGCACATTATCAATTTGAACTGAATAAAAGTGAAAGGATTTTATTTCCCTCTCCCTTGGTAAATATTCTAAATAATATCATTCACGATGATAAAAGGAAAGAATAAGACTATTAATTCACCCCATCCATGTGACTGAAGAACCTGGGCAACACTAGCCCTGCCTCCATCACTTCAGCCTTTTCCTTCATCTAGCAAGTAATCCTTCCCGAATCCCAGAAAACACACATGCATGTGTAGATTCCTGTTTTTATTGATGTGAGTAATCACACTGGCCACTCGCATCAGTGAAGTTGTGGTTACACTGAGTGCTTCAGGACCAGCGCATGTGGGCTTCCTCCAAATTGGAGAGACAAAGCTTCAGAGCACAGTACATTTCTGAAAATGTATTTTCAGGAAGAAAAGAAGAAAAATGCTCTTTAAAATAAGTAAAATTATAAACACACACACACAGGTATACATAGATATATTCCTAGAAAATACCTACAGTAAAATTTCTAATAATGATAAAACCCCATAGCCCATCTTGAACCAGTTTCCCACTTTGCTCTAAATCACTGGGAAACAGTAAGTTTGAGGGTAAAAAATAAACACATATGTTTTAAAATTACTTTAATACCTAATAATAGCAGAGCTCAGGAAGGTGAAAAACCTGAACTACAGATCATGTACATTTACAATTTTCACAACAAGATGGAAAGCACATTTATAAAGAAAATATCTTGGGACAAGGCAATAGCTGAGGCTGAATGAGGTATCTGAGTATCCCATTTTCCACGAGGCAAACAATCCCAGCGCACACTAGCACAATAAAAATCACATTAGTTTATTGTGCTGCAGGCCAGCAAACCTGTTAAATAGAAATGTAATGTTGTTAAGAATCCCACTATTAACAGGGGGAAGATTGCAGCTGGGGACAAAATGTGGGGGAAAAGGCACTGTTTGGAGAAAGAAAAAAAAAAAAAGGCCAAGTTTGAAAAACTTAATTCTGATGTCTGAGATCAAGCTTAATGAAAGACAGGATGTGAAAGCTGTCCTAGGTCCCAGCACTGCCCACTCCAGCCACCCCAAAGCAAATAAAACATCAACCCTATACAAGATAACAGCAATTTAGAATAGGGCTTATAGAAATATTTCATTTTTCCTCAAAGAATTAGAAATTACTACTGATTACCAGCCTTGAAGTTGTTTAGAAACTTGGGGCTCACTGCACTTTGGAAACATGTTTTGCTTTGTCCATTAAACAAAGATGCATGGAGCCTTGTAAATCTTATTATGATTAATATGTAGTGCTGGAATTTCCCAGGTAATTTTAATCTGTGGGCTCTAACTCTAGTATTATAACACTGTGTAACTTGCCTGGAGTTAATACCACATTATGTAAAGTTTAGTAGGGTGATTTGATGTTTTCCAACCCTGACCCTTTCATAAGGCATCTCTATAAAATGCTGGGAGATCAGAGTGATCAAAACCACTGTGATTTAATTGACATTATCAGAAAAAACACAGAATCATAGAATAAATTGGGCTAGAATGGACCCCTAAAGACAATCTAGTCCAGCCTCTCTGCAATGAGCAGGGACATTTTCACCTACATCAGGCTGCCCAGAGCCTGAGCCAATCTGGCACTGTCCCACCCCAGGGATGGGACATCCACCACCTGTCTGGGCAACCTGTGCCAGTGTTTCACCACCCTCATCATGGAAAACTTCTTCCTTACACCTAGTCGAAATCAGGTGGGAATCTGCTTTCACCATCATTTAAAATTAAAAATCAAAGAGAAGCTACTTCCTTCTGTTGTCTCTAACAAATATCGATCCTAGTGCTAAAGAAAAGGTGCCATAATTGTTTGGTTTTCTCTCCCTTTTTTTTTTCTATCTGTTAAGGTGACCACTGGGAGTTGCACTGCCTGGAGTCTTGATTAAATGTTTCACTGCATCCAGAACACTTCATCATGCAGCATAGCCAAAATCTATTATGGCTTGGAAGTGACTCATGCTTTAGCTATGAGAAAACCATAATAAAGAGCATTTTACATAAAAATGCCCAAAAGGTTGGTAATTTAATCTGGATTCTAAGTAGTATGCAGGGTCTCTGTGTCCAGTCTGTGCAGACAATAAGGCATTGTCTGGAAAGGCTTTACCTACTGTGGTTACATCTAACTTTTCTTGCCAAAGTCCAGATGAAAGACACTGAAAAGAAATCTTGTCCCAGCAGAAGGCCACCAGCCAGGACAGGACATTGACATTTCCAAGCCAGAAGATTTAAAAAAAAAGTTTTCCTAAAGGCAAAGTAAGCAATGTGAAAATTCTCATTCTTTCTGAAATCAGTATTTTAAGGTAATTTAAGCACTACGTCATTTTCTGCTCCCTCAAAAAAGACACGGTCTCACATGAAACAGAGGGAATTGAAACTGGGTTAGGGAAAGCACTACTCAAACCTTGGCTAATTTAACAAAGTAACAGCACGCTGACTCTAAAACACACATCAAAACATACAGAATCATAAACATGGAAACCCAGTATGATCCAACTTCACAGCAAATGAGAGATAAACATCAAATTGGTACAAGGGATAAAGGTGATAAGAAATGCCACAAGCAGTTATTTTTTTCCTTCCTTCACCACCAGAACCATAATGAAATGCAGGTTATTTTGTCGGTACTGGTTAATGAGTAACATGGATAGCTCAGTCAATATTTATACAGTTTAAAAACTTGATGGGTTGTAGGGATGAGATATTTTGAACTCCATTTCTCTAGGACTAATCAGCACACTAGGACCTCTCCCAGGTCTGCCCAGAAACTGCAATCCAGTGGCACCAAGGCAGAGCTGGACTGGCATGAAGGACCATGAAAAGCTCCTCCACCCACCCACCCTTTCCATGGATGCTGGATATGCACACACACATGGCCCTATGACATTTCCCCAGATAAAAGGGGTGACTTTCTCATAAAGACATTACTTCTTCTGCATCTAGTCCTACCTCTGGTTACAAACTCAATTCCAAATACCTGCCAAACCAACACAAACACTTGGCAAACACTTGCTAGTGAGGTTTTTCTTTTCGGATTTTTTTTTCTTAAATACTGAAAGCAGTATACATTTGGGAACCATTTGGTTTATAACTTTGCATTTAATTAAATGAGGTCTACTGCCATGCAATAAGAAATGGATTGAATCGGTAAGAACATTTCAGTCCATGCCAGAGAAAAAAAAAGAAAAAAGGATAAAGTCAGAAAATGCAAGCATTAGAAGTTCAAGAATGGGAATGTCACACCTCTAAATTAAATAAATCACCTAATTAAACTTACAGGTGTGACATTTAAGACACATGCAGTCATCAGGACAGTATGATAAATCCATCTCATCACTTGAAGGCTGCCCAAATAGCAAAAGAAAAGCTCTTTACCCAGAGACATGATAGAAAAAGCATTGCTAGAGACTCTAAAGAAAGCACAGATTTTTTCTGTGAGTGGAAGGGAATTAAAGATACAGGCCTGAAGGCTGACTGATGTTTTGCAGTTATGAGGGTTTTTATATGGCACCTTTCTGAGAAGAATCCCTACAAGAATCTAAATAGACTGTAGCCAATAAAAGACACAAGGCCAACGTGTTACTTTACAGTTTCAGGTGTAGAAGTACAAGGCCACTTTATAGAAAGGCCTAAAGCTTTTTTCCCCCACTGCATCAACAGGCTGCTAGCAGGGAACTGCTGGGGCTAGAAATCCCAAGTACTTCTGCATCCTCTTACAAATTTCAGGGAAATGCCTACCTCACCATATTCCTCTTTTGCAGACTGCAGGCTTATGCAGCAGTTTCACATCTGGTGTCAGGGAGGGCCCCTTCCCTGCAGCCACAGGCCACTTGAGGCCAGAAAGGCTTTTTTCTGTGGCCACGGATGGACCTTTTCATGTGGCTGCCCTCAGCACAGCCAGCTGACAGTCGAGGCTATGGTGGCAGGGTCAAGAACTTCAGCTCACTGGGCACACCAGCCCTCCTTCATCCACTTTTCTCCCATGCATCAGAATTCTTACTTAGGCAGCTGTATCCTCAGGCACATCTTTCCTCAGTTTTCTTTTCGGTCCACCATGGTTTTGCAGCCTTCACTACAATTACTAACAAAGGCCTACACAATAACAGTAGGCTGATGCACTGTGTATTGGACCAACTCCTACTCCTGGACAAAAAACAAAGTCCTGCATGCCTCCAAAACCTAGTTTTTCTGTCCAGCTAGATTCAACACATCTACGTTATCTCTTCTTGAAAAAAACTGCTGTTTCTGGTGATGAGGTTTTGCAATAAAGCCCTTCTGGAAGCCGAATAAAAACCCCTATATTAGTCCTTTACCAAACTATGAAGATTCAAATTTACATGTAACTACAAACTTTCATCTCCAGAAATATTCTAAATAGCTGAATAACACATTTCTTTTGGCCTAGGAATGTGAAAGGTGGCTGAAACCCAGTTTGTAGAATTCTTCATGTCAGCCAACAGTTTTTGCTTCCCTCACTTTCACTTAGCTTTTGAATTTTCTTACTCAGCTGTTGGACTTTGGATTTGAGACAGCAAATTTAGAAAATCAAGAATTAAAGACTAATTAAAAGGTCTTTAAAAAGACCTTCACCTTTTGAAACTTACCATTTCACCATATCTGTAAATACACACACGACCTTGCACACTGAAGAGAAATAAAGTGAAAAACCCTAGACTTTCACAGAAATAGCTGGAATAGCTGGAATGTGTGCTTATGTGGGATTCTTATAGTCATCTTCCTTAATAAAGAATATGGAGTGTTTTATTTGAGCATAAATTCAGAGATTTGACTTTTATTGGTTCCTAAATATCCACTACATCTTCTCTAGATGCAGAACCTACCTCAAACTATGAAGTTACGCTCTCTGGCTGCTACAATCAATAATGAGAACTTTTAATAGCCCAGATCTTGACATACTCCTATATTACATCTCTCTCCCCCAACACTCAACTTTGCACCACAGCCAATCTCCCACTGACTTGGTTTTATTGTGGAGAGTCCTAAGCAAGCCCTGATTACTGGGTCAGAAATAAAACCAGCAGCTGACAATCAGAGCACAAACACAGCTGTCAGGAGGGCTACTTGATGCACTCCACGCAGAGACTGACCAAACCAAAGCCTCCCTTCAATCAAGTAAAGACTTTGAGTTCTGATAATCTTAGCAAGCCTTAAAGGGAAAAAAAAAAAAAAAGGAGAAAGAAATACACTGGCACTTCTGCATATCTTAATTTCAGTGTGGCAGGAAGCAGATATACCACAAGAGAATGGTTCCCATGGTATTTCAAGAATAGGAGAAACCCAAGAACCTTTTCTTGCTCGGGTCCCTGTCTGATGTCCCGACTGAAGTGACTCAGCTATCCCTTGTATTATAGCACTTGGGTTTTTCAGTTATTATCCTGATCGTGCCAAATCTTTGATCCTTTGAAAGTTCACCACCACTGGTCATTACTACAAGTCTCTGGATATTTAAAATGTATGGGAGGAATTTTAGAAGAGCTGAGAACCACCAGTTCCCTTCTGAGGAACACAGGAAAAAACCCAAAACAAAACAAATCAGAATAAATGTTCGAGTGTAACCATAAAGGATTCAGAAACTCTTCACAGACTTCAAGAACCCCTAAATACATAACTAAAAGATATAATTCTGTCTTTTGAAGATTGAACCTAAGCTCAATTTCTTTGCGTTTTCCCCTTGTTTTCCTTCCTTTGATTTATGTCTTCGATAGGGTGTCTGTGATGTGGCATGAGATTTTTTTTAAAAGTACATTTTTTCTACAGATCTTGTAGGCTGCAACAGTCTCAGTCTTTCTGGTTTTAACTGAATTAAGAAGTGCCGTGTACTGGATGTACAAACTGGCCCTCTATCCATGTGGAACAGATTAGAGGATGATCATTCATTGTATGCTCACAATTGAAGCATTTCAATAGTTTTATAGACAATTGAGAAAAAAGAAAAAGTATTTTGAGGACAAAATTTGAATGGCTTACAGTTAAATGGTTATATGATATTAAAGGACAGGAAAAACAGAAACAGAGGAGGCAAAATTTAATAGAAAAAACCAAAGAAAGTCGCTCATTAACTCTTAGTAAGAAAATTACAGCAACGAAGGTGGGCATCGTGAAGAGGTCTAAGAAACAATCCTGAGGGGGTTTTTTCCCTGTTTTTTGCACCATTCCCCCCCACCACCACTTAAGATTCCTAAATCTCAGCCTAGTTTGATCCTTCCACAGAGTGTGACACACCTTATTTTATTTTCTAAGTATAACACAGAAGAATGGCAGAGCAAAACTTTTCTGTAAAAAAAGTATTTTGTAGGTACAAGTGTAATAAATCTGAAAGCTTTCTGAGAAAGTCATCAAGCAGTGAAAAGAAGCAAAATAAGGCAGGCAAAGACTTCTGAATAATTAAAAAATGGCAACAACTCAAATGCCTCTGCTAGCTCATCGTGTTAATGGTGACAACAACATAATTACTAACATAATTTCATAATGAACAGCTGGTGATAGGGCAACAGGGACAGCACCATGCCCCAAAGACATCATGGTGTGCTTTACAGGGATTTGTTTCTCTTACAAGTAATTGCATAGGAAGTAGAGATGCAGATGTTCTGTTTAAAAACATTCTATAGCTGAAAATATCCACACCTACTAATGCTAATCCACATTATTAATGGCAATTTCTGCATTTATTAATAGCTGCCTTCTACAAATTTGCAGCAGACTTTCTCCAATATGATTAAAGGCATCTTTTTTTGTAATAAAATATTATGGTATCAGTCTTCCGGGGGGAAAAATAAGAGACAGATATAAGGTGATATGTTTGGTACAGTGCAGTTCACAGCAGATCTGGCTGCCAGCCTAAGCACTCATCGTTCCTTACTTTCAGTCAGAATGTGACATCATCCAAAAGCTACATGGTCACTAGCAACAAAGGGAGGAAGGAAACCTCTTGCAAGAAATCTCAGCCCCCAAAAAGCATGTGTAAACTGAAGTCACTCTTGCAGCCTTTTCTATGACCAAACTATAGGAGAGAAAAGCAGAAGCTGTTATTCACCTTTCCTTTATGGTTTATGAACCAATGACACACTCCCTGCTGTGTGCCATTTGCTGACATGGCAGATTTTGTCTCAAAAGAAGATATTGTTCAAAATGACAGATTATAGGTTGCTGGTGTATTTAACACATCTTCTGATAACTATTAATTGGGCATTGTTCCAAATGTATTTCTTACATAGGCATCACCAAACAACACCCAGCAGCTTTCTTACTTTTTGAAGCCCAGTAAGTCACAGATGCTCTCCAACCAGGCCATGGCAATTCCCTGACATGAGATGGTATGCAAAATGCTGTAAGTATTTGCAATATGCTTCAGGGAGAAAGTTATAGGTTATGATTACAGTAATTCAGGTTAAAATAACAACAGTAAAAAGAAATGAATGGAGAATATTTGTAACAATGCTAACTGATGGCTGGATTTGCATTCTGTTTTCAGTTACCCCAAAACACATCCCGAGAGAATCCAGCCAGGTTAATGCCTTTCTTTGCACATATATTTATATCACAGGTTAATGTTCTTGGCAAACACTGCTGAGTGAATTTAAATGAGCCTATGATACAAGCAAGTTAGAAGGGTTAACTGAAACCTTTCTATGCAGAAATGCAAACCCCTCAAATCTGTCAAAATTAATGAGAAAAGCCAGAAGAAACATTATGGTTCTGTCTAGACTGCCAGAACCTACAGTCTGCCTTGTATTAATAAATGCTACAGAAAAGAATCTCTGCTGTGAGGGTGGTGAGGCCCTGGCACAGACTGCCCAGAGCAGCTGTGGCTGCCCCATCCCCGTAAGTGCCCAAGGCCAGGTCGGATGGGGCTTGGGGCAACCTGGTCTAGTGGAAGGGGTCCCTGCCCATGACCTTTATGGTCTCTTCCAACCCAAACCATTCTGTGATTCACTTTATATCCAGCTCTGTCATCCTGGTGTACAGGGCAACAAAAGCACAGGGAATTTTTTTATTTCTCTGGGCTTGCTATCAGTGTTATGCTTGGATGGGAGAGCAGATCCAAACAGCCTCCTTGGGACGATGCCTGAGCTACAGAGCCACTTCTCCTCCCCAAACCCATCCTGCCCACAGAGTCCTCACTGCAAAGTGGGTCTGGCCCACAGCTGGAGGGAACCAGGCTGAGCAAAACCCCCTTTCATTTCCTCCACAATCTGCAGACTTCAGAGAGCAACACAATTGAGGCCTTTGATAATTATACCCTATGTCGGCTCTACAGCTTCTCCCATCTTAGCCCTTAGAGAAAAACAAGCAAAAAAAAAAAAATCTTATAAAGAAAAACCTTACAAAGCAGAATAAGCCTCCCAATGTGACTTTGCAAGCCCAGACCAACAGCACAGCTTGGTGGGGCAAAACCAAGCCGAGGTGACCCTGAATGCACCAGAGGGGCCCAACTACTCTGACATTCCTTCAGTGTTCTGGGCTCTCCAGGTCTCCTGGACATTCCCATACCCAGGACACATGAGCACCTCTTGGCACCTCTGGTAAATCCCTACCTGCGGCCTCAATCAATTTCTTATTTTTCAGGCTGATGAATGTGTACCTAATAACCAGCAGAAATGCAAATAGGACTCCCAAAACAATCGTCTACTGACCTAAAGTATTTTGACACTTATGAAGACATCCTTCTTCCATTTATCTTAGACAAAAGTCTTTTCCTATGTTTCTAGCAGCCCATGGTAAAACACCACAGACATCAGAACAGCTTTAAAAAGCAGCTTACAAAGTACATTATCACTATTATCACTGCTTTCTTTGCACAGAAGTTCATTTAAAATATGCAAGTAGCTTCAAAATCACATTTATTTACTGCCTTTCAGCACAAGCTCGATGAACATTAAACTTTTAGTTCTTGGGCTTAGTATATGCTGGGTTTTTATCAACTTTGTACTTTGCAGGTTTAGAAAGTAAAACCATGCAAACCATGATCACCACTATTTGTGGCTCTTTAATTTAATACACAGCTACTACTACAAATACATTGCTGAACTAATAAAATCATCACAAAACAACAAATAACATCAAATTCTGCACTAATTTTTATACTATACAGTCATTGACCTCACCATTACTTTCTAATCAAGGTTCCTGTACCACACTTATATCATAGTAGCTCATCAAATTTTCTAATTTATGTACAAGGACAGCTCAGCTCCTCTGGTTTTTGGGTACATTCATGTATGCATCTTATTAAGACTAACTCAATTAACACCACATATTCGATAATCAGTCTGACAAATAATAGCATCAGACTACACAGAAACAGAGCAGCACTTTAATTTTTTTTTTTTTTTCTTCTAAACTTGAGCTTATTTCCTGGTATTGAAATCATAATTAACTTACATCAAAAATCCTGCTGCTGTAAATCCTACTGACTTCAGTAACTATGCCAGAAAGTGGTCCATCATGTGAGTCATCTGCTACAAAACAGAAAACAGCAACCATGCAACAGAATAATGCCAACTGGAGAGATTTATGTTACTCTCACCACATGCCCCTTCGAATTGTGTAACGCTGCACAATGGCTACGATACCATCTTGTTTCTCTCAAATGTGACTAAGGAAAGGTGACTAACCATTTCAACTGACGTGTTTTTCTTCCTGTGGGCCTAAAAAGCAGCTTATTTGTACAACTCAGGCACCACAGCAACGAAAGTTGTGTGTCTCATTTGGCACAGGGCCAGGTAATGCTTGCCAAGTGCCAAATGCTCCAGTAACCTAGATAACGTATACAGAGCTGATGCACGGGAGAGAAAATCAGATTATTACTGCATTTACTACCAGATACAGTCTTAAATTTCATTGTATACAGGGCTGTGCTTTTGAGTGAGCTATCCTCAGCAGATGCTTTTGGAAGAGACACTTGGCACTTACAGAGTACAGTTTAAAAAGAGAGAGACAAAAAAAGAGGTAAATCTAAAACCAAGAATTAATGAGTACATCTGTAATTCTATAATTACGGCATCTGCTCTTAAGCCTTTGCATCTGCTTGTGTACAGCTGCTCAGCACTGTCAACAATAACGTTAAAACCATGACCAGATATCATCTCACAACTTCAAGCCAAGCAAAAAAAAAAAAAGAAAATATATTTTAAGTTCACATCATGGATATGAACTTAAAAGTTTTAAAAGGGTGTCTGTAGGGCTTTATGTTTTCCAATTCAAAAAAGCTTGTGTGAAACTGAAGAGCTGCCTTCCAGGAATTAGCAAAAGGAATAATCTCCATGAGAGAGGCTTCATCATAAGAATTCATTGTCTAGCAATTGTGTTTTGCAAACAAGGACTTTAATAAAAACGTTCTGTACAACGTATTTCAGTAAAAATCTCCTCAAAACAAAAGATCTATGGTCAGGATGAGCAAAGCACCACATTTTAAAACAAAGAGAGCTGTCAGCATTAACCCTCCCTGATATTTTAGGAAGAAGGTTTCTGAAGGTGTCACACAAATACTTAGTTCAGAGCAAGCCTTGAGAAGCTCCAGGGAGATCTCAGAAGGAGGGATGAATAAGCAAGTAATTTCGGTGGGAATTCAAAATGGGACATCCCTCAAAGCTCCAAGCTACTGAATATCCTCAAAGCCTACAAAAAGTCTCATAAAGATGCTTAAAAACATAAGGTAAAAAAACCTCAGTATTTAATAGAGAGCACTTCCTTATTTTCTGTTGCCAGCACTGTGCAGAGCTGCATCCTCTGGGAGTGGCTGCTCCCTTTCCCAGTGTCCTCTGACATTATTCCAGGCCTGGCAAACAAGGGCTTTTATCTCAGTTTCAGTCTCAGCTCTGCCAAATACATGAGAATCAAGTAGAGGACGTTCAAATACTTTTGTAGATGTGCAGTTTTATCTATCTGTGCTCTCCTGTCCCACGGAAGCAGCAATGACACACACGATTGGGGTGCAACTTCCATGTGGTAACATATCCCATTTGTTGGACAAGGCTGTGAGGTCTCTTCCATTGTTTGTAGCTGTGCAGTTATAAATGGGTTGAATTACCTTAATTATGGGTGTATTGATGTAAAAGTATGAATTAAATATGATTAATTTACGAAGAGCCTAAAATTGCTTTCCTTGGCAGAGTATTCACCTAGTGGTGCTGTGGGATTTGAAAGGTCTGACGCTTCCTTAGGGAAAGGAGAAGAACAGGTCATCTGAGTTATCATTCCCAACATCACCCATGGTTCATCCCCTCCTGTACTAGATACTGGGGCAGTGGTGGTACCACAGAAGGCACAGTTTTCCAAAATTCTGCCTATTTCCTTTTCTGAGCCTTGCTACTTCGATTCCCCTGCCATTAATATCTGTCTCTGTATCTAAGTAGGCAAACTAGGAAAGTGTCCATCTTCTAACCACTGAAAAATTAACTAACTCCCACAGGCTTTCTTCCCTGGCCTTGTTCTCTACCTGCAATCTTCTCATAGCTTTTATTGCTCTTCTGTGCACGCTTCAATATCCTTCCTGAGCAGGCAGGCAGCGCTGTGGGCGACGCGCAGTCAATATATTCTGAGGTTTTACAAGCAACCTTCCAACCCACGCCCCTGACAGGGGAGCTATGAGCTGTTTAATGTGTCCCTTCTGGTGAGCAGTTATGTCCCAGCGCTGCATTCCGTGTCATGATCACTCCTGAAGGAGAAGCGAGGGAGGTAAGGAGGAAAGATTACCTGCTCATTCCAAAGCCATTAGCAAAAGGTTTCGTGCACACGTTTTTTGCACACAAAAGGAGAGAGATACCACTAGACAGCAAAGGAAAGGGTTCACAGGCACCTAGAAAGCAACAAGGAGATAAAAACCAGCCAACTGTGTACAACAGACCTAATTTCCTGCAGCGAGGGAGCAACAAACACTTGCCACAGGGGAAAAGCCACAGATGTCACATCTCTCCGTGAGAGGGGGGTCTTCCCATCTGAACACAGGCCAGTAACGTGCCCCAGATGTAGGAAAGGCGAGCCACATGCCACGGCAGAAGCAGGAGTGCCACGCGTATGGCATGGGAAAGAAGCCTTCTGTTCTGCTGTTCACAGGCTCACCTTAGCTACAGCCCCTGGATCAAATTCCAGTGCAGGAATCCAGAAACTATGTGGAACCAAGGGAAAACACTCAGAAAAGATGAGCAATGATGACTACAGTCATTGAACATGACCCACAAACCTATATTGAAAGAGATGAGATTCAGTCTCCGAAATGAAGATGGGGAGAAATTATATTACAATAGCCTTACAGCACAAAGAGAAAGGTAATAAATTGTCTAAAAACCAAAGGACTTACACAGTAATAAAAACAACTGAGGCTAGCACCTAGGGGGAAATGCTGCAGCCCTGGGACAAAGGAGAGTCTAGGAAGAAGCAGGAAAAATCACTGCCAGGAACACTGAAGGCACCTGAGGTCCCGCCTCTGTGCTGGAAAATGTGCAGGTTCCTCCCAACCTTCTCTCTGCTGATACCACCACAGTTTAGGAAGCAGTTTGGGTGAACAGTAACTGCCAGTGGTTGGTGAGACCTGGTAGAGACCCCAGTGAGAAAACAGAATAACCAAAGTGAAGCTTCAGACTGCAGCTTGGCACCATCCGTGACACGTGGGATACTTCCTGCATCCCTTTTAAATGATCCCCAGTGCAAGCCTTTTTTGGGGATAGGAGAGTATCAACACCACCTTGAGCACTATCACCAATGAAAGTCAAGCCTTCATACGAAAACCATCTGCATTTGATTTGCTCTTCCTGCTGCTCTGCACATCAGCACCACAATTACAAACAGAAGTATTTGGCTCCACGCCTTGCCCTTTTATTGCTTTACTATGCTTCACTGCCAATCCTTATGGCAACAGAACTTGCAAAGTCATGGACTCTTATAAAAATCTTATAATACTAAAACCCTGTACAGTGAGATTTCTCCTACTCTTGGACACCATGGAGTTTCCAGGTATTGTTTTTGCTCTCATCTCATTTTATATTTAATATAATAGCCAGAAATATGAGTCAACAATAATAAGTTGAAGATTTTTCCTTTTTTTTTTCCATCTTAGGTATTTCCTTTCTGCTTTCCTCAGTGCACTCTGCTCTAATTTTATTTGTACTCCAAACTCCTTGGGGCAGAGGCAGTCTGTACAGTACATTTTAAATCTGAGTTCACAGAAGAAGATAGAATATTGAATTGTGATCCTTGCTAGCACACACTGAATGCTTCCTCATCATTTGACCTAAGTGTTGTCCAGTAGGCTGAGACCACTGGAGCAAAATGTGTCCCTACAACCACAGTCTGAAAATAAAGATTACTGAATTTATCAAAAAACAACAGAGTTTGCATTAGTTCCTGTTCCTGCAATCTTTCTTTAAATCAAAGAAACAACACAGAACCAGCAAGATAGGAAATATATGGATTCAGCTGTTCCGTCTCAGGCCAACATGCCAATTATTACACTTGGTTTGGAATCTGAGAGCTAAAAGGGGTTCCCTCAGGTGTGTGCATTAGCAATATGGCAAAAGTTTGAACTGGAGTAAAATTAAACACTGCGTTGTTCCACAAGGTGGAAATAATCAAAGTAGCTCCACAAACTAACTGACCACTAGGTTTACAGAGGTGAAATACAGATATTTTTGAGCACATGGGTGTGAAGTGGATCTGTGCAGCACTAGGATGCTATTTCTGATGGCTTATGATTACGAGACACTGGGAGAAGAAAGGAAATCTGTTAACTTTCTCTAAGTTTGCCCCAATATCACAAGTTTGGAGTGTTTCCCACAGCATTAGACACATCCCAGGAACTCACCTGCTCCGAAGCACACGAGCTGCTGCCTGTGAGCTGCCTGCAATGGATTGATTAAGCGCCAGGTGATGGGAGGAATAATAAGAAGAGTTCAACAGATTATAAGCATGTTCAGGGTGGAGGGATAGACTAGGTCGAAAGCAAAGAGCAATAAAATTTGAAAATTCTCCTCAACTTTACCCAGTGCTGCAAAACGAAAAAAGGCTGCCTCGTACTGCATTCAAATTCTGTGCCATGAATGTTTACTTTCCAAAAACTGTATCTTATTTGTTCAAAAGCTGGACTTCATGGCAAGAGAGATTTTTGGGGGGGGGATGTAATCCTTATGCACACA
Source organism: Platysteira castanea (assembly GCA_013397175.1). Lineage (NCBI taxonomy): Eukaryota > Metazoa > Chordata > Aves > Passeriformes > Platysteira > Platysteira castanea. The sequence goes on from VYXC01000306.1 coordinate 714,601, forward strand.
ATTACTTAAAAAGATTTTAAGTAAGTAAGAAGATTTCTACAGAGAGACATGTAAAAATTTCTGTAGTCCTCACATTTCTTATTCAAGTTAAACTTGAATAATGAGGAAGAAGCCATTTAACAAGAAAAGGCAAATCTCAATAAGGCAAAAGCAGTTTGGAGGACACACATACAGTTTTCCACTGTGAAAAACAAGGAGATTCAAATGAGACCCCAACAAATAGGAATGCTGTTTCTGGGAAGGGAAAATCACCATTTCCAGTATGATGGTCCAGAGGCAGGGTCCAAGGGCAGTGCTTCTCATCAGGACCCACCAACATCCAGCACTGCTTTTTTTTAGTCCAAATAGCCAACTTCCTTTTCTGGAAGACTGGTTTTTGCAGCACTGAAAACTGATCATCCGCATCACCTGAAGTCTTTGAAGAGGAGAGCACAGTAGGTAAATGCTGCCATCTACACATGGCCAGCTGAAGGCGGCTGTGCCAGGCTTGGCAGGAAAATGCAGGGAAACTGCTCTGCTGCCCTCCACAAACAACTATCAGAGGGTTTAAACAGGCAAACCAGCACTACAGGCAGGAGGCACATCCTGGACAACTTAAGTCCCATAAGGAAAGTTAAATATTTTCTAAATCTGTAAGCAAGAAGCAGACAGAAAGTTTGGATTTGTGACTACTGTGTCAAAAAAGTCTCGTCATTGAATTATTGCTTTCTTCTCCTGACCCACATGCACAGATTACATTCTGCAATATCTCAGCTGTCAATTAGACGTTTATATGACACTCACAATATATTTTAAAATAACATTTCATACAGCAGCTGTGTTTACAGAAGGAAATATTTTTATAGGGCTCTTAATAACAAATGTCTCCCCTTTCTGCAAGGTTGTCCTTCATTCTAATTATCCCTTTCACTCTCTTGATGAAATCTGTCTCTGGTAGACAGATTATCATCTGTAAAGTTCAGAGAACATTAATCATCTATTTTGGCATGCCACCTGTAAAGAACATTAGGATTTCAAGCTTCAGTTACATCATGTGACAAAACATTCACAAAAATACAAATCATTACCTAGGATTGAAATTATTACCCCTATTTAGGTAACAGAGTACATGATAGAAGATAGCTTCTTCAACTTCTAATCAAAGAAACACACCAAAATACAATTTATAAAGAATAACTAAGTAAAATCTCAGGTTTGGTTGGGCTTTTTCCTTTCTGGGGTTAAAAATCTATTTGCTGTGTTTCCCTAATATATGTATACATACCTGAAGGTATTTTCAAAATATGTCCTTTAAAAGCACTATTAACACTATGGTCTACACACTGGTCTAATATTCTTATACCAAAAAGACAGAAAAAGATGAAAGCTCTCCCACCTTAGACTTCACAGACTTGATATGAAACCTCACGCTACCTGAATAAAACCTATGGCTCACTCAGCCTTTACTTAATGACAATGGCTTCTGAATGGGCATTATTTATTTATTTAACCCCACCTTGACTTCTTTGGGTGATGTGTCCTCCTCCCTAGTGTTACAGTGGTACATGAATATTTTAACAACCCTTGGTGTCTTTTACACGGAAGAAGATGCTCTGAGAAAGGCAACCAGCTAATCAGCTTCTGCCCAGGTTTTTGAAATGATGAATTTCTGTTGTACCTCCCACAATGCTGTAAAAGTCAACCTCTTTTACCCATGCACAGATGCAGCAGCTGAAGAACCATAAATTAAAATAAAAATAAATATTTGTGTGAAGCTTTCATTATTAACAGAAATTATGGCCCAAAAAAACCCTCAGAAATGAACCCAGGGGCCGGAAAAACACTGCCCTTCCTGAGACTGTGAAACACATCCTCTGGACTGAAAAAGGGATGCACATCAAGAAAGCAGCAGTGGATGAGGAATGAATCTGAAATCTCAGCTCAGTATTGTTTTTGGCAGCCCTTGCTCTTGCCAGAACAATGCAATGCCCTGGGCTGCATGTGCCTTAACACACCACCAGAATATCCCAGGTAAGTATTTGCTAGAGAAGCACAAGTGGTTGGAAGCAAGCCATTCCTTCCAATCTACTGGAAAAGAGGGAAAGGGGGAAAAACACATCTTGTCTTTATTTGTTTAAAGCTACCTAGAAGGTTTATAGGACTCACAGTTAATAGTAGGTAAGGTAACCCACCACAGAAAAACCTCCTGCAATTGACAGCAATTCATTTGTAAACACCTTAATTGATTTTCCAGCTTAGAACACATTTATTCCTATTTTAGGGCACTACAGCTTGAATTGCAATTTATAAATTGTACTGTACCATGGCTTGGCCTGAAATTTCGGTATGTCTGAGTTATTCAACCCTGCTAGGATTAGCAGTCCTTAAAACAATGCCAAGGCCTTCTGTCCTGCATTACAAACGCAAAAGAAGTAAGACTGGAAAAATCTGGAAATCAGCTAGCTGGTTCATCCCCATGCCCAAAGAGAGGATCAACTGTACCTGTGGTATCCCAGACAGGCACTTCTGTAAGCACTCTGAGAAATATATATGCTAAGAACTGTTTTACAAACTCCCTGGACATGTCTTTACAAAGCATCAGTAGCTCTGCCATTAAAAAGTTGTCCAAGTGACTAAGCAATCCCTCCCTTAATGCGCCAAGCCCAAAATAACATTTATTTTGCTGTTCAATAAAGATGGAGCTGCAGAAGCCATTCGTTCATTGCTTTTACTGCTATGCAGCAGCATGAGAATGCTCATACTTAGTCAGATCAAAGGTTCACCTGCTCAGGCCTTCATTAGTGCAGTAAGAAGAGCCAAACTTCAATTCCATACAGCTATCATTTGTGAAAGAATTTATGAAAAGCATGTATAGAAAATTTCTTAAGAAAATATATCATATTGCTGGGGTTTGGGTTTGTTTGGACATGGTAGTGCTGGGTTAATGGTTGGACTCTGAGTTCTTGGAGGTCTCTTTCACCTGAAATGATTCCCTGATTCTGTAATTCTGAGTGAAAAGGCAAGTGTAAAACCATGGAAATAAAAAAAGCACTAGGGACACACGTAAGAATAAATCCCCCCACACTCCCCAGCTCCCAGCTATTTTCAGTTCAAGGATTTCTTGAGCAGGATGTGGTTTCTATACATTGTCCAACGTTCCCTTGAACCCATCTTGACTTCCAGCACACACAATGTTTTTTGGCGGGGAGCTCTACTGTGCAGCTCCATCAGTTGTGCAGAGAACCACCTCCTTCCAGCTCTCCTGGAGACACAACAAGTTTCTATCTTCTTATATCACTTTTTTTCTTTAAAATGGCATGGTATGTGCTGTTTCAAGTACCGCTCTGTTAGATCAAGTAGTCTTACGCTCATCTTGATTTCCCTCAAGACCCAGGAAAATGATTTTGGAAACAGGATCAATGCCTCAGCAGAATTTACTAACCGAACACTGGATTAGGGTAAAGTAAACTCTCCCTGGATCTAAAGAAATGAACAAATGGACCTACCAGGTGTAGAAGTGTTCAGTTCTCTGCTGTTTCTTGCGCTAGGTCCCCTGCATCCACGGCCTTGACAGAGAGGCCAACCCACCAGCACTTAACACCAGTAAGCAGCACCAGGAGGGACACTGCAAACACTGCCCATGAGCAGAGCCCCAGAGGCCAAACCCTGCTCCTCAGGGCAGAAAAAGAAAAATTAAAAGAAATGAGAAGTGACAAAGCCAATTGCTGTTACCTTGTTATTTACAGAGAGGTATTTCAATTGCAAAAACGTCTGTGTAAATCCAGTCCCAAAGCTCAGAAGTTTGTTCTTTTTTACATCTGCACAGGTGGGTATGTTCATATAATGCTTTTTGCGCTGTCTACCTCAAAAAATAACTTAAGACACAAATTACAATGGTTTTCTGTTGCAAATGGCCATTTTTCTCTCCCCGCACAGGATATTGGTAAGACAGAAGCACATATGAAGAGAACTACCTTCACAGTTCACTCACACAAAAATGTCGCAGATTAATCTCCAGCTTCTATATTAAACCAACAGGAAAGGTTAGAAGCAAAACCAACCAGTGCTGAAAGTTTATCGATGATGCTAGAATTTTGCTCTTTGGGTGCTACTTCTCTCACTTCTGAGTTCTCCTGCTGGTGAAACAAGATCAGCTCTTCAATAAGAAACAGCTGGCTAAAGCTAAACCAAGTCATGACAACTTACATTCATACAGCCAACATCATTATAAAGGAGAAAAATAAAATCTACCTCTCCAACATCAGCATCTGGAGGTTTTCCTTAAAACTACTGTGTTTAAGAGTATGATGGGTAAAGGACCAACACTGGACAAAGTCACCTTTCTACCAATGGCTGGCAACAGCAAAGGCCATGGCATGTCAGTTTGTGGCTTCCTATTTTTAGTTTCCTGCTTCTGGTAAATGAAAGGGAGTCATGTAAAAACACAGACTATAACAGGTCACCATGTTTTGTAGCAGATATTCAATATCAGAGGCCTTGCACTAGACTTTCAATGTTTTTATAAGTAGATTCTTAACACTAACGAGTCTGTAACTGGATCTCACCTTGTTCTAACCTATTATGAGACTGCCCATAAGGAAAACAACTGACATGAATAAAACCAGGCAAGGTTTTCCTACTTGTGCTGGAGCCCCATAGCTTTTTTAAAAAGATGAGATATCTCTGGGACACAATAAGCAGAGGAGCCCTGTAGCCTGTGCAAGCCAGGGATCAGGCTGGACATCACGGTGGTCTCTTTGGTCTTTCAGCCTGATCCTATTCACTGACTAATCCCCTCCTCATGGCCACAGGAGATGGGCTCCTGGGCAGCAGTAGACCACAGAAAACCAACCCTACATAAATTTGTGAAGAGCAGCTTACATGCTCAGAGCCCAGACGATCTTTGTGGAGATTCACAGGAAAACTATGAATGAGATACACCAGGGAATCTTCTCCGAAACCCGAAAATCAATACTTAGGAGAACAAACGGACACTTCCAGAAGATATTTAAAAGCAGCTATCAAGCAAATTACACATTAAAAATCTATGGAGTTGGTAATTAATTTCACAGGTAATGAATACTTTAAAGGCCACCATCTGAGCATCCAACTTCTGAGCATTGTGCAAATGCGTGTTGGACAAGTGTTCCTGGAAAACAATGCCCCTGCTGCCTGACCTGCTCAGATAACCTGTGGACTCTTAGCACTCCGTGCCTATCTCCAGTGTACAGTCAGCAGCAGCCTCAGAAACAAAGCAGACTGCAGAATTAAACAGCAAGGCGCAAAGGGTGAATTTGTCAAAGCACACCACTGCTTTTATTTTATCTGCACAGAGACAGTTCTGTTCTCTGAGCCCAAAAATGGCTCTTTCCCCCAGTGCCGCCAGGGCTTTTTGAAGTTATCGCTCTGGGTCTCCAGCCATCTATCTGTGCACGTTTCAGTAACCTTTACTTCTGCTGAATAATTCAACAAAGAAAAGATTTGCTATTGGCAATCTCTAATCTAAAGGAAAAAACTAAAGCTTGCATTTGGTTTATTAAAACTCCCAGAGGGGAAAAAAAAATAATATATCTGTCCTCTTTGACCTTATTTGGGACTTTGCTTTGGGAACTGGCAGGAGGAAACCCAATGCTGTCCAAAGTTTTGATTGTGGGGAAAACAACTGACAAAATTGCACGCCTAAGGGTTAAAACAACAGTGACAAATAAGGACTTGGTGACATTGCTGATGACAATCCACTCTGAAAGCCCTGGCAGGATGGCAAGGACTGCATGGATGAAGAGAGCCCACACTGCCCCGGTTTGAAAGGACACAATGGACTCCAAGGAAAAGATGGGGTTTTTTTGTGCGTGATTGTAAACTCAACGAAAATTGAGCTCTGCTTTAAATCCTGCCCGGAGGACAGGCCAGGCTTCAGTGTGCTGAAAGAACCTGACCAGCTCACGGTTCTAATCTCACCCATCAAAGACAATTCGGTCAGTTGTTTGCCATCATTGTTTTCCTTTTCAATACCTAAAATTATTAATCTGCTGCTCCAGGTCTATCAGGAGAACACCACGAGGCAGGACGGCACCACAGCGCTCCAAAACCACACAGCATCAATCTTCCCTCAGCTGCAGCCTGGCATGAAACTGCACTGACATCATGCAACCTGGAGCTTCACAGAGAGCATAAAATTTAAAACAGAAGCTGTAATAGGATACATTTCCATTTGCTACCCCTCCGCATTTAATATAGGGGATATTAGCCTCCTATCCTATGGCAAACTCACTAGGCTGGGGTTTTTTTTCATTCTTGATCTTCATCCATCGAGCAAAATGTCATCGGTGATGACAGTACAGCTCTTGCGAAAGGGATGATGTGTTAGCTTGTGCTCCCTCTGCTGCTCCTGCTGCAGCACAGCAAAGCACAGCTGGATCCGACCTAAAGATCCCTGGGGTTCTGCCCATCGCTTTAGTCCATTTCACTGTTTTTTCTGCGCTTTTCTTTTTCAAAAGGGGGAGACTTGAAAACAGAGTACTGAAGGGCTTTAAACAAAGTGATCTCTGAGACGACAGATCCAGGTGGGACTCCAGGTCCTTTGGGATCCTGAAGTCCTTCTAGCCCTGCTGCATAAAGTTGAGCATCCCCGCTCCTCTCAGGGGGATGCAGACCCAGTTGCAGGGTGTGTGAAGGACCAGCACTCACAAACCCCTCATCCTCTGCAGGCTGCTGCCATGCCACGGTGGCACATTCCTAACATGGCAGTTACAGGCAGCCCGACTTTCTGCCTTTGCCAAGGACATCTTCTCTGCAGGGCCATGGCATCTTAGGGGCAGTGAGGAGGGAAGAATGAGTGCGAAACTTTAGACAAAGGGTAACCATAAAACTAACTATGGTTGTCCATTAAAGATTGGTAACAAAGTGTAAGGAAAGAAACATTTCTCCAGAATTACAGCTCGCTCAACCCAGCCTTTGAGGAGGTGGTTTGGTCATTGATGGTTAAGCATGTCCTTGGTTTTTACAGCTTGAACATCATGAATTAAAACAAGTGGTACTAACTAATACCACCAGCATCACTCAGACCCACAGGAAGACCAAGATCAGTAACATTTTTTACCCTTTACTCATAGTATTTTATCTAGAAGTACCCAATTGTGTCGACTGTCATAAAGAAACTAATTTTAAGAGAAATGCTGAGAAGGAAACAGGAAAAATGTCCCCAGTGAAGAAAGGCTGAACAAGCACACATACACACATTAATTTGCTTGAAAACCTACATCCTCACTGTCTTGGCAAGTTCAACAATATAAATAGTCTATGTCTAGTAAGCCTAGTGGTGAAGGACAAACTTTCTATACATATATTTTTGCTTGGTGTGGGGAAAATACTTCTTTCAGTATCTAGGATTTTAGGATTGCAGGTTGGATAGCATTCATTTTTTCTGTGTTTGCTTGTATTTTTTTAAAAAGCAACTCTAACTCACAATTCTGACTAATAACTCATAACTCACAAGGTGCTGTGATGATGGAGCAGAAGATCCGTTTGAGCTTCAGCTGAGTGGAATGACAACCAACCCTACTGCCATTGTCACCATGAGCCTTATTCAAGTAGAAGCAGCCAAAAAGCCATAAAAATGGTCAAAGTTAAAGAGGTAAGCCAGTCAACAGCAAGGAGCATCCACTGCAATCAATGCACATTAAACTAAGCAGGAAGAAACTGATACACAAACTATCCGCAATAAAATGTGAAATTCACTTTATCCATCGTCCCTTCCTGGAGAGAAATTGTGCTGACAGGAAAGGCTGGAGGTTGTGCCTGAAGTTTCCTGATCTCCTGCTTTAAACTGGATGCTGAGCCCTTGCACTGACCCGGTGATGCTTTATATTTTTTAAATGGAAGTGTATATAAATAATTTCGTTAGAAATCTATTTGGCAGTCAAAAAACAAGGGAAGGAAGCCTATAATTTACTGACCATAACTTTAAAAAAGAGAGGGTGTGTGAACGTATGCTTCTTTGATAAATCTTCCTCCCAAGTATACACCCATATCAGCATTTCCTCCTCCTGCCGATTTCAGAACAAAAATGTGCAGTCTAAGTGAACTTCTATTTTATGCCACAAAAACCTATCATTCAGTGGTTAACAAAGACCACTCGGAATTTGTTTTTCTAAAAGACAGTTAACCAATCCCTGTAATTCAAAAAGACTTTTTCTCATCAAAGCACCACAGGAACACCGAGGAAACATTTCAGAGCTCAGCATCCAAGATGTGGGCATTATGTGCGACACAAAAGTATTCTGGAAAACTCAAGGCTCTGGTATGACACTGTGTGATTCAACTTTTTGGCACACTCCCCTTCCACCATCATCTGAAAACCATCTGAGATAACCTCTAAAGAAGATCTGGGCAAGGGTCTCCTCTTCCCTTCCTTTGTCCCAACAGAGAACTGTGATCTGCTCTTTGATTTCTTTTATAAAACAGGACTACAAAGGAACAGCAAGGAAGAAAAAGCCTGTTTGAAAACAAGGCAGCCAGACATCCAGCAAGAGCTTCTCATCCAAGCTTGAGGGAATCTCACAGCTGGCTGCTGCCACATCTCCCTCCGGATGGCCATGGCTTCTGTCTGCTTTTGCCATCACCTCCATCTTCTGGCTTAGACAACAGCAACAGGTGCAACAACCCCAACACACGAACAGGACAGCCCACGGAATGTGTGTGTTTTCTGGTCTAAGGATTTAAGTGGTAACACAGAAGTAAGCGCTTGATGGATATCGCAGCCCAGAGCCACAGGATGACACGCAACCTCCTGACAAAACAATCTGTACAGCTTTTTAACCATGATATTTAGTAAATGCAGCCAAAATATCACACTCGGGGGTTGACAGTGAACGCAGGATGAATACTTGGGGTGTAGGACCAGGCTGTTCCAGGGTGCCAAACAAAAACACAGTCTTCAGTTGTTCTCCTGTTTCCCACTTCGGGCTAACTACCCATCCCTGAGTAAAATGTCACCTGTTGTCCCAACTCTTCCCCACAGAACCATCCCTGACAGAAAGACCAGACAGAGCAGCAGCTGGGGAGGAGCCCACAGCCTTTCACCTTTAGGTTACCACTTGGAGACACCAAACAGGTATCAGATCACTGGAAACCACCCCCTCTGACATATGGAGACGAATCAGCCACAGCACACAGGTCCTTAAATTCTGGGAGGCATTACAGTTACAAGGAACTATTTTGTACTTTGGAGAAGAACAGCAGACAATGTGTGTTTGCATATTTTCCATAATTCAATTGGCTAGTTTCGGTAGGTCGTTTGTTGCCTCTTTCCATCATCCCTGATGTGGACACAGCAGGAACATCTGCAATCCAGGCGGTGAAGGTTCAGAGTCGAGAGAAGGGCTAGAAACACAAATATGAACTCATGCTTTGCAATTAAAAAGATAGATGATACCAACTTCACTCCTATATGAAAAAGACTGGTTATTACTAACATTTTTTTCCTTTCAATCTGAATTTATTACTTAATATTTACTTTTGAACGATCATATTTCCAAAGGATATCTCACAAAAAACCCTGCCAAATATTTTCTGTCTTGAATTCCTGAAAGAACACATTTATGTGCTTTCCAAACTATGGTCCCTCCTTAAAAAAAAGTGGCCCATGCAGAAGGAGCAGAAATGCCAAAAGCATACAGTGACCCAAAGAGAGGAAAGGTGGTATTTTCCTTGAAAATGAAGACATGTGATGCAAGGCTCTGAGATCTAGAGGGGGAGGGGACTGGCACAACCATGAAGAGGACATTAATATATCATACTGTTGATAATAGAGCATCAGATGGAATAATGACGCAGGGCCTTGACCTCTCATTCCAAGCATGCATCTTAACTTGGCAAGAGGAATTTGTGTCCGGTTGTATTGTCCTGCTGATGGAGCTCAGATTTACATAGGAGCTCTCCACATTTTTGGCAGCCGCTAGCCAGTCATCCTGATTTTTCATTTTCATAAGTGTGCTGTCAGGAAACAAAAACAAGCCAAAAGCCTGAGTGTCAGACTCTGTGGAGTAATGTATGCACACAGAGGAGCACAGGGAAGCCGGCTCTGGTCAGACCACCACACCTCACTGTGGCCTTCCAGGACTTAAAGGGGACTTACAGGGAAATGGGGACAGACTTTTAGCAGGGCCCATTGTGACAGGACAAGGGGCAGTGGGTTTAAACGAAAGGAGGGCAGATTTAGACGAGGCATAATGAAGAAGTTTCTCACAATGAGGGGGGTGAGGCACTGGTAGAGGTTGCCCAGGGAGGTGGAAACATTCCAGCCCTGGAAGCATTCATGGCCAGGTTCTATGGGACTCTGAGCAACCTGGTGTACTGGAAGGTGTGCCCGTTCATCGCAGGGCGGGTTGGCAAGATGACCTTCAAAAATCCTTTCAAACTCAAACCATTCTATGATTTCCTATGAGCTCATTTTGTGGGAATGGCTGAACTCCACTAGGCTCCCACCAGGCTTACTTTACTTCTCTCCCAGGAACCCATTTATACCTGTTATTGACTTTATAACCCTAGCTTTGTTTTCTTTTTTCTTTTTTTTTTTTTCCTTTCGGAAGAAGAAGTAGCAGTTCTGACAGGCCTTTAGTTGCTCTTCATTGTAGTTCTCCTCAATTAGCCAGTAAAGCTACATTTCTCTCTGAGCTACAGCTCACCCAGGCATCCAGCTGTCAGCAGGGCCCAGCTAACTAGGAGGGTCCTCGGTAATGCCAGGGTGAAAGGGGTTAACTCCTGTGGTCAGACCTCTTTTTGTGAACCATCCATCACAAGACTCCCTCTTGCCCACTGAGCTGCTTAAAATAACTTTTCTCAATTTATACGGGAGCAAAGATTAAATGACTTCAAAAGAAGCTAATACTGGCAGATGAAAGGAAATAATCTTACGGATACGTGAAGGAACTAGCTGTTTCTTTGATTACTGCAGGGAAGGAGGTCCCCAGCTCCATCACTTCATTAACATCTGAGATTTAACAGTGTCTAAAGGCCCCCGAAGCCTATTCACACCCATCCCACAACAAACTCAGCAGTAAATGACAACCCCCCTAGGAGGAAGGTACATGCCTTTCAAAACCCAAGATGCAAACAATATCCACGGGATATGAACCCTCAGTCTTCTACCATTTATATTTTATTTATCATGCTTCCAAATCCCAGCTGCAAAGCTGAAGAGAAAGAGATGTGGTTTCTCATTAGCGAAAGCAGTAAAACCTGCAAGAAGGAGCTGTAAAATAATGTCCTACATACCTGTGTGGAAAACCCCTGGGATACCACTTAAACTAGGATTGGCTGGTATTTTTCATTTAGCTAAATATGAATATGAGTTTTCCTGATCCATCTCAGTTGTACCCTTTTGTTTTACTATCCCAAATTCATTCCTGCCTCCAAATTCTTTCCCCCTGGGGAAAGGTTATAAACTTAATCCTGCAGTTTGCTTCACACATCATTTGCAGCTTGTCAATGGGCTTTTGAATGTCGATGTGTGCAGAATAACATTAGCTGGGCGAAGGGTCTAGAGAGTTTATTTTGCTAATGGAAAGAAGAATGACAGGACTAAAAACAAGTTTTGTGATTTGTTTTTTTAAATCAAGTTAATAAAAAAATTGTATGATCATATATTTTTTTCTGCAATATAAGTGAGTATAAAAATTGTTTTTTGGTCCACACTTAGTCAATTTTTCTGTTACTACTTTTGACCTGTGGGACAGAATGAAAAGCCATTTGTTAAATTATAGCTTTTCCTCCATTTCTGACTCAGTTACACGGTAGGTTTTTCTTCTGAACAAATTACCTCATGGCTCAGTTCAAAACTGATACATTAGCAATGCGGTCTGCAGATATAATCTGCCATGCAATAAAAAAAACCTTCCTCAGAGCTTTAGCTCTCAGGATGTTGCCACCTGGTAGCAGTTGCCTGATATCCCTGACTACAGGCAAATTACTAGCTGGAAGTACTGGGCTTAAGAAACAAATTCTTGCCTAAACTGTCTGCTAGTTATGTGATCTGGGTTTTTTTTGTTTTTAATTTGTCATTGCTGAGAGCATTTCTGTGCCTTAGCAGTTTGTACTATTAAGAAACCTCCTCAAGAGTGAACTGTTCTCCACAAACATTGAATGCTTAAAGCTGTTATTTCTCTTAACATCACACATGCTTCCTATTAAACAAATGGGAATTTTTTTGGCACTCTCTCAGGAAACACCTTCCTGAAGGGGGAGTTAAAAAAAAAAAAGAAGTTATCTTAATGCCCTTGCTACATGAAACTTAAGGAAGCGCACATCACATCACACAGACCAAAACCAGAGTGAGTGGCATCTGATAAAGCTTGAGGGGCTGGATTAGAGTGACTTGTTAAACATCAGGCTTGCTCGTGCCTCCAGGCTGACTCCTGCTCTCAGGACCACAAGGAGCTGCTCAATTTATGGGAATTCCTCAGTGGGATTTGCCTAATTGCCCAAGGTCAATTGCTCCTCTCTGCCCCCAGTGCTCCCAGGCTGGTTACCAGCCTGAGGGATGCAGGGACACCACTGGTGGCCACCTCCAAGGCTGATGTGCAGGGGGCAAGGGGCATCCCTTGCCCCCAGAAAGCCATACCCTGCCCAAGGAAGGAGCTGTAAACCACACAAAGAATGCGAGCATGATCTGAAATCCCATTAAAATGGATCCTCTAGCTATCATCATTCCCTCCCCGAAAGCTGTGGCGTTGTTAAAGATTACACATACAAGTTCTTGTCTGTTAGTCCCTCAAGCAAGGCCAAATTATGCAGTAATTGGTATTTCCAGCTCATTGCTGGATAAAACAGACAGGGAAGATCCAAGTTATGGAGAGGAGAGGGTACAGAAGCAGCAGCGCCATGCATGTCGGCAGGAGCACCGCCACAGCACCCACCTCATATCCCAAATAATTCAGAGAGACACTGACAAGGGAGGCTTTTGAGCCACTTGATGTCCACAGCACCCACCAAGGAGAGTGTGTGAGACACACCACAGACCAAAAACACTGCACGGTGCAAGCCGCCAGGCTGCTCCTCTCCGGATGCGACCGCGTCAATCGCAGGAAGCAGCTGCGGCGCAGGCAGCCCTTTGACAAAGCAGCCCAACTCTTGCCTGCTTGCCCGTGCCAATTTTAGACTGGCTTACCTTCACAGGAATAATAAGACATGAGAACTGTGCTGGGCAAGACCTAAAAAGCCGCTTTGATTTGTAAGGAAAGCTGCAGTGGGCCATCGCTCACAAAGCACAGTCGGGCCAGCCACCCAGAGCACCTTTGGCACTGCCATGGCCAGACCTGCAGCATCCACCCAAAACATATTAAACTTCAGCCTGCTCTGCACTGCTGTGCACTGTCTAAAAGGCAATTTACACAGCTAAGCCTTTCTGTGAAGGAAATTGCAGCACGACATGGTTTGTTAGCTTTCCCTTGTCCATTTTTGAGAAAATATATTTTCCATGGAATAAGAGTGTGTGTGGTTAAAGACAAGCTCTGCAACCACTGCATTAGGACCAAACATGGAATTATGTATAAGCCTGACAGTGATTCATTTTAGTCTTGAAAATGAACAGTATGAAATTAGAGCAACATTTTAGAACTATGAGGTGGCTTTTGCAGCTAGAACAGAAATTCCCCTGTCCATACTGGACCACACTCCATTGGTCTGCAAGTGCTATCAGTAAAAAAGTCAGTAGGAAATTAAAATGATACAAACCTAGGGGACAGCACTGGAGTGAGACTCAGAAGACTCACTTTGGTGTGCCTGTGTCTTCCCATGCTGCTCATCTTGTCTTGTGAATGGTAAGGATTTCTGGATCACAACCTGTACGGTTTTTCCATAGGTGGAAAGATCTATCCCTGCTGGCAAGCCAGCACTGCCAGTTTGCTTCCCAAGGATTGCCACAAAGCCCATCCACTCATACAAACAGGATGTCCCATGCTAACTAACAGCCAGGGAGATTTTGCCTCTTCCTCTTGAAGAGATAACACTAACAACTTAATCCAATTAACACAGCACAAAGCAAGAGTCTGTAATTCCGGGGTGGATGTACTCTAATGCCTCCTATGGTTTTAGCGAAAGGAAAGTTTGCACTAGATTAAAGAAAATACTCAACATTCATTTTTGCTTATCATGGAGCAAAGCAGCATATAGGAATGCATGAGCCAGCAGAGGCCAAAAGCAGGGATGATGTCTATCCCTCGTGCATAACATCTTTGCCTGCTTTGAAAGAATGTTATGTTTCTCAGTGATATCACTAAATTACTGGCTCGTTTTCCATTTGAAAGATACTGCGGAGCTGCGGTCCTTAAGCAATCATTCTGACCAGCTGCCAAGCCACTTAATCACTTACATGCATTCAAAATAAAAGCTGTCTAACTTACAAGAACTACATCAGCTCAGTTGCCTATCCCAAATTGCAAGGAGCAATGTGTGCCTTTATTCTAATAATGCACAGAGGAAAAAAGTTGAGAAACTACACAGAGAATCAGCTTGTTCACCACGATCGCGAAATCCTAATTGCAACCAACAGCAATGGGATTTTTACTCACTTCAGAAAAATTACATTTCTGCAATATTCAACCACACAACCACTAAAAAAAAGTGCTAAGAAACTTGGGAAAACTATTGGTAATAAAAGTTGAAGATAGGGAATAGATCTACTTGAGGCCTGGCATAATACAAACAATGGAAGTGATAAATCAGAGATTCCACCCTTTCAGTGTGCAAGAGGTTAGAAAAAGGTAGAAATACAAAATACCCAGGATTTCAAAAAAGTCAGAAAGCGTGGGGTGCCGAAAGGCCAGCAGTGAGATCTGGAGCCTGGGGGCTGGCAATGAAAACACTCTCACTTTTTGTAGTGGGACAGAAATGAAGGTGGGACAAATAATTGGAAGTCATGTTAGCTAGGAATGTCTAGGAATGACTTTCCGCCCTAACTGTCCCATTGGAATAATTTCACTAAATATACACAATGGGTTGGATCAGAAATTCTTCATTCCACTTCAGACAAAAGGGCTACAACTTAAGAAATACACTGGGTAACAGCCACAATGTTATGAAACAGCTTGTTATGAAAATGGCAATTGCCTGAAGAAATACAAAATCTGCAAGAATTTTTCATTTTTTGTGCCTTCAGTTCTTTTCAGCTATTACTGTATTTAATGCAGCATCACTGCATCACATTTGTCTGTCTACAGCATGAAGCACCACGATTTGTCATCTTAGTACATTAGCTCTGAATTCAACAAAAGCAGATTTTCTTTCTTTCTTTTTTTTTTTTTTTTTGCCTGAATGAGCAGCAATAATACACAGCTTTCTCTGAACACTCAAACACTATCTTCTCCTGACCTGATGTTCCTTTTTCAGGCAATTCTTCTCATGAGTTTAGGGAGGCACTGAACTGCCAGAAAGGAAGGAGGCAGCTCTAGGAACGCTGCAAGGAGAGGGAGTGACCTGAGAGCATCACTTTGCCAGGACATGCAGGTCGCTGGCCCACAAATTAGCTAAAAATGGATAATCTGCCGGACGAGGTGATAAGATTACAGATCAGACCAATTACAGCCGGAAGCTGCTTCCCAGGACTAACTGATTAAGGCACCTTAGGTCTAAGCTGAGGACAGCATTTGATCTGGTGGGTGCTACAGAGAGCACACAGCACCCACACAGCTTTCCTTGTGGGATCCAGATTTGCTCCCGGACCTTCCAGCTGCAAGACACTCAGTAAGAGGTACAGCAGGCAGAAGGCACTCACTGCCAGAGTCCTGTTCCTGGGGTGCCCACACAGTCGCCTTGAGCTTCCAGTGCACCAGGGCCTCCAGATACCCGATCCTTCTCCTTCCGTTGCATCCTTTCAGCCCCACCAGATCCCAAGCACAGAGACCCCCACTCCCACCTGGACTGAGGAGCTCGCAAGGCACAGCGATGTTCCAGCACTCACAGCTGCCACTTTATGAAACACAGAACGTTCATTAAAGCTCAGGAACCTGCGTTTCTGCTTGATTTTAATGATGCCACTTACGCCTATTAAATTATCCATAAAGCACTTTAATTTAGCCAAACCAATTCCCTACCTCTGCTGCTTGCTTTTTCTTTTTTTGTTTTTTTTTTAACTACCATTAAAATAAAGGCAATCGGAAATAAGTGTTTTTCCACAGCACCATCCTCAAAGCAATTATTTTGCTGCAGAGATGCAGTCAGGAAGAATAACCTCCCCGCAGTCTCTTTGGGAAGGCAGGAACTGAGCGAAGCCCTCAGAAAGCCAATCTTTCAGCTCCCATTCTTCCCACACACATCTCAAATCATCTACTGCATTTCTTCTGCTCATTTGACTTCTAAAGCTCAAGCAAAGCAGGGATTCAGATAAAAGACAGTGCTAGAAAAGAAAAAAGAAACAACTCAGCCACTTCCTATAGTGATCTTTGTGCAGCACTAACCCCAGGGTTTTTTGGATGCTGGGCAGTGTGGGTCGGTTTGCTTTCAGCCAGCATCAAAAACCGTGGACTTTGCCTTGGATTGCTGTTCTGTGCCTTTGCAGAGAACAGTTCCAATTCAGAGCAACTGTGTAAATTAAGGGCTGCATGTGTGAATAGGAACTCCAGCTCTCTAAAAAAGGGAAATTCAGCTGATGGACCTCACAAGAGTTTAAAAAAATGAAAAATTTAAAGAATACTTCCACAAGACCAGCTAAGCAACTCATGACAAAACAAATTTTAAAAAAAGCCAAAAATAAACAGTAATAAGTATTGCTTATTAAAGGAGGTAGCACTTCCCAGAGGAACATCATACACACACCTAAATAAAACAAACAGCTGTCATATGTTTGCATATCTTGATACATATTCACAAGCCCACTATGGGCAATTCAAAAGAACTAATGAAAATTTGGCTGTAAGATCAGGCCATGAAGATGTACTTAACTGTATTGTCATCTAGGAAGTCATACTCACTGAAACCGTGCTAAATTGTCTGAAAAAACCAGAGAAATAGAAAAAAAAAATCTAGTTATTCGTTTGCTAGTCAGACAAAAGCTTCAGCCAGACAGTTCCTACCTCCTTGCCTTTCCTTTGGCCTCAGAGACTGGAAGGAAAAACCCAGTGATCACCTCTTGTCACCCTGCTCTCCAGGAGCACACAACTCGCAGATCTCATTTCCTTACAGTTTCGTCACTATTTTTGGGTAAGGAAATTATTATTTCTCATTTTTTCCAGCTTCCAATCAGTTTCCCAGTTCTAAATGACCTGAATTAGTTGAATTGAAAAAACTTCTGATGTAGCAGACAAGGCCTTTGCTGCCAAAACGTGGTTAAGTGGTTAAAATTTAAAAAGAAAAAAAAAAGAAAAAAAAAAGGAAATGGTTCTGACCTTTTAGGTGGTGATTTTTCTGTATGCAGTGGTGAAAGCTTTATGACTGGGTCATACAACCAGGGGTGGGACCCTGAGCAAGGAGAGGGGTTTGCTCAGCTACTCCAAAGGGTACTGGCGCTTTGGAGCCCAAAATAAAGCCTGGGTGCCAAGGTAAAAGCCTAAAGGAGTGAAGAGAGTCCTCTCTTAGGAAGCCTTTAAGGGCCAAATTTGTTTGTTTTGGCTTTTTCCATGCTTCCTTTACCTGCAGAACCGCACACAATTTTCATTTGCCTTCAAGTTATTTTAATAGCTCATGAGATTAGGCTTTAATGAATTGCAACTTGAAGTGTGGACTTCTTAAGGGAAAAAAATATTTACTTAGAATAAGTCTTGTATCCTGCATGAGATGCTCCAAAGGGACCAAAACTTTCCTTGGTAAAAAAGTTGGAAAAACCATTGCAGCAAGAGGGAAACTTGGCTGGCAATAGAGTTGCTGGCACCCAGTGAGGGTGGGAAATAATGGCAGAGGTGGAGGGAGGGATGAGAAAGACACAGGATTAATCGGATAAAAGGAGACAAATGACAACTCAAGGTCTTGCGGGCTGTGACCGTTTTGGGAATGAGCACGCACGAGCGAAGGGAGGAGGAGGGAAAAGTCTGGGACGCGCTGGCAGAGGCAGGAGGGTCGCACAACGAGCAGAGGATGGGGAGTGCACTTTTCCCTCAGAGGAGTGGGGATGAATATCCATGCGTCAACATCCAGGCTCCGGGAAGGGGGAGCAGGTGGATAATGTATTTACGTGAGCACACCTCAGCGTCCAAATTATTTTTAATCACAGAGTACACATGTCAGAAGAAAGAAATCTTGAAAATAATAATTAAAAAAACACCTTTAGTTATTGTCCTTAGCCTGTAGAACTTACTAGGAAATCTTGGCAAAACACACCTGGATTCCCAGATTTCTTTGGCGTGAGCTGCTCTTCAGCAGTGGGAAGGTCTGAAAGGGCTGACTGAGCATCCTCTATACCCTTCCACAGTACGCATGGAGGGATATGGCACAACTTCTTCAGCTGCTTTTACAGCAGACTATTTCTCACTTAAGGGCAAGCCCCTTCCATTATACTGATATTTCTCTACCACAACTCATGGAGTCCAAGCACAACGCACATCCACCACCACGGACTGGCGGCCCCTCAGCCTGGGACACTGCAGCTACTGTTCCCTCTCTCTGGGCTTTGTTTTCCACCTCCCCTTGTTTTTCCCCAACAAGCCATGGCGCAATCCCTGCTCCCGCAGGCCCCCCTCCCCAAACCCCAGCTGTCAATACCCCCTTGCTCTGCTCCTGGATATGCGAGAGCTCCGGAGTCAATCTTCCCATGAAAATCAAGTCAATGACCTGCCCTTCCCTGTTCCTTAAGAACCAAAAAAATAAAAAAAGGCCATAATTTTTCTTCCCCTCAGTTCTCACGTGTTGTTAATGTTCACTTGAGTTGTTAGGCAATACAAAATGCATTAATTCCTCCGAAGTGAGTTCCCCATGAAAGATTTAATTGTTGCTGATTAGGCATAGTTTTCTCCTTCACCTCCCCCCTTTTTTTGGGGTTGGTGAAAAAAGAAGAGCAGAATGCAAAGTTATTTTTCACTCAAAGACCACGTTAGCCTTATTATCTAATCAAGTGGAAAGGCCTTTGTCTGTCCTGGCCCTGCCAAAAAAACAAGTGAGGCAATAAAAACCTTTAAGATTTTTCTCTATCCTTTGTTATCCTAAAAGACCCAAGTTTAGTCAATTGCTGTCACATCACTAGAAAGAAAAAGAGGAGGAAAACAGAAAAGAAAGAGAAAAGACACTGCAATAGCTGTTTAAAAAAAAAAAGGGGGGGGGTGTTTCTGTAACCCATGAAGAAGTCTGGTACACAAAATTGCACAGTAACTTTAAAAAGATTTGCATTTAAAAGATTGAATACAGGTCGCTTCCCTGTGACCATAGAAACATTAGAAAAGGTGGAAAATTCAGTCTACTGAACTTCAAATGACTTTATTAAAGTGTCACTAATCAGAACCCGAGGACACAAGGTTTTAGTGTTTGGGCTAACAACGTGAATAACCCTCAAAAGTCAAATGACCTTCTAAGAGCATTACTTTTAAAAAAGCCACTTGTCGACAGCAAGTTAAGTAAGAAAAACTTGATTGCCTCTAAGAAATGAGTAATCCCATGCAGCTCACAAGAACACAACTGAACTATGTCTCTAAAACCAGGCTCATGTAAGACAAAAATCTCCAAAGCTTTTAAAACTTACACTATGTGGACAACCAAGCATTTGGTTTCATTTGGGACAGTTTAAGACAAACTTTGAATGAAATACATGAAATATTAATTTGAAGTTAATATCCACACGCAATGAAACAGGGATGAGGACAAATATCTAACAAGCTTCATTTGGAAATGGTGTTTATCCATATCAGCAATACCAAAATACTGAAAAAACACTGAAAAAACACTGAAAGATATCCACAGGATATTTTCTGTCATTAATCAGAAGGCTACCTGAATGACAGCTCAATTAATATATTTATTCACCTGAGGCACTATCACTTCTATAAGACAGGCATCACCTCAAATTCAGTTCTGTCTCTAGAGTTACACCAGGTGTTCTGAGCCCAAAACTTGCTGTTCCTCCCAGTACAACTCCCTGCAGCTCTGGGCAGTTCTCCTGGTTCATACAGCAAGGATTTCTCTCATAGACATCATTGTTCTGAATCTTAACTCCTGCATCTTCATTCCCTTTTGACTATTCAGGTCTTTTCTGTGTCTTTTACACCAGTTTAAAATCCTTTGGGTTCAGGAACCACCCACTAGAAACAATCACTAGTAACAGGAAACTATCCTGTAAGACAAATTGAAAAGTTTTAGAAGTTAACATTATGCATCAGAGCCAAGCAGGTAGCTTTCAGAACTAAGATCACCTAGAAGGCAGCAAAAATTTAGTTTGTTTACTGTAGTGTCTTCAGTATGCTTCAAAACAGTGCAGTGCAAACATTACCCACACAGAATGTTCTTTTTCAGCAGCCAGGTTATATTCCAGTGATGTGGGCTCTTGAACTACACCAGGCAGCAAGGCAGCACAATGTCTAACTGATAGAGCTCCAATCTTTAGGGATCCTTCAGTTAAAAGTAGTACTTCAAAGTCCAATGGATAGAAAGTTTCCTTTAGACATGACCATGGGCAACAAGCACTGGGGCTCTCTGGCCTTCAGCGACCAGGTCCCAGCGAATAGGGCAGATGCAGGGGTGCCAAGTGCTGCTATAGGTAACTCCCCCACAGGGTGTGCTTCTAGGTGACTTACCTCTCAAACTACAGGGAAAATAACTGGCAGCATCTATTCCAAACCTGCCAAACACAAAAGTGTAAAGCTCATTAATCTAAACTAACAGGTGACTAATATTTCCGACACATTTTGGGTGAGCTGTTATGGCACAGACTGAGTAATCCCCTTAGCGTGACAGCCCGGGTTGGGACTCATGCCCAGCATTGTAGACCTGGACCAGAAGTTTATCCTTCCCTACAGGGGCCTTTTTCTGCTTCCTTGGTAATTTTCCTGGGCTATGACACAAAGCTGCGAGGAACACATCATAAGGAATATTCAAGAGTTACCCATATGTTATCCTTAGGAAGATATATCATCTTTCTCAGGGGCACAGCAGCAACACAAACTCCAGTCGTGACCATACAAATATTTCAAAGGTGATGATGCGACAATTATACCCATTTCTTTTGTTTCCTCTACGTAATACATAATGTCCACTGCTGTGTCTAAGATCTTCCACACTTGATACTACCATTTGGATTGAGATGTTTATCAACAGAAAAATGATGTCTCAAAAAGTAATCAGTCAACATGAATATTCTGTTGAAGCGTTTAAGGAGAGGTAAAATTCTTTCTCCTCTACATATATATTTTTTAGCTGACAGGGGGGCACACATACATGACAGACCCAAATGCAATGCTGTCATAAAGTTCAGCTCTCACAAATGCATGAAACAGTTATTTAATTTCTTCTTCTGCCCAACATGCATATTCTTATCCTGGCAGGAATGCCCATCAAACCCTGGTGAAGGCAGCAGTTTAATTAAAAACAAACACAAAAAAAAGACTCTTAATACATTAATCCAAATGCAGACAATTCCATGCACTCTGTCCTGCATTATACTGGAGTGGCTGGATTCAGTGTCTGCCCAGGTCTCACAGAGCTCCATTTCCTTGCAGGCAAAACTTGGTAGATGCACAAACTTTTAATAAGATATACCATATTAATAAAGGTAATTGATGTGGTTTTATTACTACGAATAATTGGCATAGAAATTCTTTTAAAGTTTCATTGTTAGTAATCCTTTACCCAAGCAATTAAGGAAGTCTTAAATATCAAGTTAGCTATCATACATAACTTCTTCAGAACTAATCCTCTGTATTATAGACAAAACAATCGGTAGTTAAGCAAGTGTTAAATTACCACAACATAACAAGTAGCTCCAAGCTACTTATTTCTTAAATGTCAGTGAACAAAGGTGAATGTTTTTCAACTGACTCATGCAAGTAATCTCACTGGAGATGAAAGCTCTCTAAACATTATTTTTTTTATTAGATCACTTCTTTCATGGATTTACTTGATGAATATCCTTAATTTGAAGTATTTGGTAATTAGCCTGGTCAAGGACAGTGCTGCATTCTTTACTACCTCTTACTCGACAAGAGCTATTTTTAGTCTAAAAAAATTTAGATTAAAATAAAGAAATAAAAAATATTTGCTCTGAAAGGGTAGTGTTTATCCCATAAAGTTTCAAAGCGGAATAAATAGATATTTAAACAGTTTAATGCTACAAGTGCTAATTCTAAATTCAGACCAAAGTAGGATGTCAGTTATGGGATTAAATTACAGGAATGAAACAATAAAAATACAGTGTTATCATATGAAAAACAATGTACTTGCTATTGCAACTCAACTGTGCCTTTGATTAATGTAGAGAAGCTCCACAGTTCCAAACTCTTGATTTTGTAGGATTTACAGCATAGGAACAAACCTTTATTCGTGCCACTGAAAGATCAGACAGAACTTTCAGGAGCAACAGATTATTTCCCTGCTTGCAGTGGAGGCCAGGTGTGACACCAAAGCTGGGAGATGTCTGCCTGCCCAGCAAATGTAAAAGGAGCAACCTGATGTTGAACTGATTTGGATTCGGCCAGGCTGGACGGGGCTCTGAGCAACCTGGTCTAGTGGAAGGTGTCCTCATCCATGATGGGGGAGCTGGAACTAGATGGTCTCTAGGGTCCTTTGCGACCCAAACCATTCTATGGTTTGAATCCATAAAAATCTTTGGTTAATTACTTGTCCTCGCAGTAGCCCAACACTCAGCTCTTTTTTCGCCCGTGCTCTTTTCGTGTCAGCAGGACGGTCCCACCCTGGTCACTCGGGCCCCGAGCAGCACAGTTATGAATGTGGCACATAAAGGGATAACAGCTAATGCCCATAATCCCTGGGTAACAGAATCGGCCGCGTGAAGGAGACCTTTCTGCTCTGCCTGTAAGAAACCGCGGGGATGCCCTGCGCCGCTCGCTTACCAAAGAGATGCCAGGGAAGTTTTTCTAAGAAAAGAACTCCGGTTCTTAAAAAATTGCACTGCTTCAGCAGTAAACTCACAATGAAAAGAGAATTCTCATTTGCATCAGCTTTAAACATCCATGTTCTGGCACTACAAAGCCTATGGCTGATAAAGTACTCTTTCTCCTTAGCAATAATTGTAGTGAAAATGCAAAGATCTGGCAAGATATTTGCTTCTGAAATACTTCTCTATTACCATGGAGAATTTGGAATATCCACCACTGCACTGGAACAAAATGAAGATAAAGGAGCTTGAATGCTACTATTATTGTTAGGATTTCTTTCTCCTTTTTTTAAAGGCTCCGTGGATTTCAAAGGGGCAAGAATTAATCACAGAAATAAATCAAATACTGCTGCCAGTAACAGAGCAGGAAGAAGTGTTAAAAAAACCCAATAAATACAAATGATTACTCACATAAACACATACATAGATAATTAACAGCTGGAAGTTAGCAGAGGAGTGTAAGTCCCATGGGTGCCACCAAACACAGAGAAAACTAGAGTACAATTTCAAGAGAAAGAATAGTACCTGTCTTCTAAAGTAAAGGTGCTTTTAAGTCAGAGGCTCCACCTCTTTCCCCAGGGAAGATGCCATATCCCATTTTCTTGCCCTGATCTCATCTCTCCAGCTCTCCTACACGAGGGTCTCTACACTCTGTAATCCGATATGGGAGTTTACCTGCTCTGCTGCCAGAGCTCTCAACCAGGAGCCCTCCAGGCCTGGGGAAAAGCCCTTTGCAATCAGCCAAGTGCTCATCCTCAGTGACCACTGGGGCTGTGGGCAACCCTGACTTGTCCTGGAGCCCTGGGATGCAGCTACATTCCTTCATTCCACTCATTTCTGGACCCCATTATCCACCCAGGCAGGTCTGTAATGAGGGAGCTGTTGTGCCACCAACTAAATATTTAGATAACTTTTTTTTTTTTTCGGCAGATTTATTGCAAGGCACAGTTAAAACCCGACCACTGCAACATTTCTGGCTTCAAAATAATAGCTACTAAACACAGACGTTGTGTTGTTAAAAATTAAGTGCAAGAGTTTCTGTTTGATTAAAGAAAAATGTTGAGTAACTATGAAAAAAAGATATAAGGGTGGATAACAGAATTTTATAGGCAAATAAAAAATAAGAATCGATGAAGACTCAGTAAAGAGAAAATTCTAAATAAAACGGGGTTATTCTGTGGCTGCAGTTATGTCAAGGATACAGCATAGTGGCCCTTCCTGTTGAGGGCAAGGTCCAGCCTTACAGAGGTATCCCTTTCCACCCCAAAACAGGCACAAAAGAAAGGAACCAAGTCCTAGGAGACTGCCCAGATGCTCCAAACCTGTTGAATGCTTTTATACCAATGTCCAGTGCACACCATTTTCAGAAAATAAAGCCACTGTCACCATAAAAATTAATACAAACCAGCCTGGAGCAGAATTTACATTCCTCAAAAGACAGTAAATCTTCAAGACGAGAGACCACCAGACCATCCCATCAGCATGTCAGCATCCCACCCATGCTTTCAAAATCCAGGGGAGCCAGACAAAACTTATCAGCCTGTAACACAAACAATCCCTCAGAAGTATATGTTAGGCTCGGACTTGAAGCCGTAAATCTTTCTGACAAGATATTCACACCCTGTAAGAGACCTAATTCCATCCTCTGGCATGATAAAGCTAAATTTCAAATGCTTAGGTGTGTACAAGCTGGCACTTGGGAAACTATCACTGGCTGAGCTTAATAACTTAGAGGGAAAATGACTTTTAGGGAACTCATTAGATGAGAACATTGAGCTGGAAGCTACTGATGGGCATTGACTGTGTAAACCTACAATGGCATATTTATAAAGCAGTTCAACATAGGATATATCTTTCAAAACACATAAATTAGAGTCATCCCATTGAACCTAGCCTGGTGTAACTTTTGACATAAGTCTATACATAACATCTGTTAAATGGATTCAAGACTGCCACTACATTACATAAACTTTTGTACTTGTAAAGCTGTGGTGAATCACACAGCTATATCCTACTATTCTCCTTCACATGACTGGGGGAAAGACAGAAAAAACCACAGCAATTTACAAAGTGCTATCAACTAACATAACAACAACTCTTCCCCAAAAGAGCAAAGTTTCCCAACAGTAACTTCTCTCAAGACCCGTGGTTTAAGAGCAGAGAATTGCAACTGTTGTCATTGAACAGAAACAAAAATTGTGGTGTCCCACACATCAGAGTATCTCTAAAACACTGGACTTGTGTAGGATCCATTCAAGAGATATGTAATTACACCTTTCAGCAAGCTTCAATCATTGCTGGTGGTAACCAACAACATGGAATTACAAGTGGAATATGATAGCCATTGTCAACTGCGTTGGACAAGGTTACAATTCCCTTACTTATAGGACAAAGTTCTCATCTCCCCAGATGACAAAAAAAATCTCACATGAGAAAGGGCACTCTCGAGCCTCATTACTTTTCACCAAGCACTTAGAAATGCCAAGCCAGAGCAATGTCATTTGGCTTAGAACTGGTAAAAACTTATCACACCCCTGGTTTGCAATTCCAGTGATGCAAAACACAAAAAGTGTTGGTAAATCGTTCAGTGTAGGTGTTACTTAACCTAAAATCCACAGATTGTGCTTTTCTCTCCCAAAACCACCAAATGACCTGGAGCACACATGATTATGTTAAGATCTTGATAGCTATCACATGGAAATTAATGTTTCTGGCTACATTTAGTATATTGTGAAATATCTGCCTGTGTTTTTATTGTGCACAACAACAACAACTCCAACTGTGCCTCTTCTACATTCTTTTATAACCATTTTATATGCTCAGTGGGGGGACAGAAAAAGAATTTAGTTAATCATTAAGCTTTTTCTTTCCAAAAGCCAGCCATGCTGACTGTCCCAATTAATCAATGTCTGTGGAAGTTGTAAAGGAAATTTAATGCACTGTTTCTGTTTCAGAGTCCTTTATTCTAAGCACCAGCCTTCTGGTTTTCAAATGAAGAAATACACAGACAGACAGGTATTTTCTATAATCATAATAAAAATGATTTTGGAGTGGTGGTGAAAGTTCTCTCTTAGCCTACTAAAAGCAATTCTTTCATTCCAATACAACTTTCTCAAATGGAAATTTTAAAAAAACTACGAATAAACTGAATTTCTTATAAGGAGGAGATTGCCACAAATATCATTAAGTATTTATGAACCACTGAATTTCACATGGTCTATTTGGTACCCTTGCATCTGCAGGTGCAGTTGGAGCCACAGAAAGGTGGACCTGTGACCACCAACCTGCTCTCAAGCATTCCAGAAAGGTTTGCTGGTTGCTGTTCCCCGTATAAACAGAAACCTGCATCTACTGTGGGATCCACTACCAAAATTTAGCCAAATCCCAAATACAGTGGCTTACTTTAAGCAAGGCTCGCAGGTCCCAGCATGGACACCAAGTACCTACCCCAGCATAAGTCAGATAAAGAAGCTAATTTTTGTCTTTTTAAAACTATGTCACAACAGAAAGCCTTGAAATTAATACTAAATTATTTTTAACTATATGAGCAGAGAGAAGTGTGTTTGTTTACAAATTAATTTCTAGAGTCTGACTTCTCGACCCAGGCTCCCACAAAACTGTTCCCCATTAAGCTGCCCTGTAGCCCACTTCACAGCAAAATTCATCCCTAGTTCTTTTCCTTGGAGTACTGTGCTAATACCATTGTCTTCTATTCCCTTTTACAGACCTACAGCCATGTAAAGTGCCTAATTATAGACTCCAGAACGTCTTGATTTCCTTATTTCCTTGGCAAAGGGCAAGCTTTTTGTTAGATGTTTAGTGTTTACCCCGTGTCACTTTCAATATAGATTTTAATTTACACAAATAGGAGGTCCTTCTCATGTACTCAGGGGCTTATTTTCTGCTTGGTTATACCAATGTAAATTAAGAGCAATTTAACGAAATAAAATAGAATTACAGTGAAGGAAAATTAGCATAACTCAAAGGAAAGTCAGTCCACTGTTCAGTAATAGTTTCTTTCATATACTCCAGATTCTTATGCTCATACATCCTTTAGAGAGCCAAAGCTGTAATAACAGTATTATATTTTCACAGGAAAAAAAAGTAGCATTTTCCTACTCACACAAAGGGGCTATTTTTTTTTTTTTTTTAAAGAAAAGGGAATGTAGCTGGGCTGCATTTATTTTTCTATTTGTATAGCGGTAGCCACAATTAATAATCATAACATTATGCTGTATTTTTAGAAGAGACTGTTTGCACATGTGAGACCACATGGCATCAGAAAAACACATTCACTTTAATAGCACTAGATCTCAGAATGAAAGACTGTCTCCCCCAGTTTTGGGCAGCTTTATTGTTGTAAATTGTATTTCCGTGGGTGTTTTGAACACAGATACGTGTGGGATGGCCAAGGAAGGACAAAAAGAATATCTAGAAGGCAACAGACCAAAATAGCCCTGATTTGGATGAAGCTTAGTTACACCATTAGGAGTATGGCTTTGCAATTAAATTTTTAATGCCTTTGTTTCTATGAAAAACAACTGCAATATTTCAACTTAATGACTGAAAATTAAAAAAAGATACTCAAAATGAAATTTATTTGCCCTAATGTGAAGTCTCATGTACCATTTTTCTTCCATGCTCACCGGGAAGAACATCCTGCAGATTTCCAGCTGTCACAAGCAGAAGGATATTACTGCCATCATTTACAAGACAAGAATCTTAGGGCTCTCCAAAGAAATTGCCTCTTTAAGACTCTGCTCTAAATAGATGGAGGGAAAAAAGGTCTTGCTTCTACTCCCTTCTCCTCAGACTTGCCCTGATGGATGGTGTTGCTCATGGGTGGAACAGCTCTGACAGACTTGGAACAGCCACCATGTCTGGTGGCAGTGATTTATTACTGCAAGCAGCTTAAAAGTTCAGACATGACATTTCCAGATAGTGGTGACCAGTCAATTTCTAGAACAATAAATAAAAAATGCTAAGAAGAACTGGGCTTTGCTCAGATTTAGAGCCTGTAGGACTTGCTCTTCCTTAACACATTCTTGTCCTGCAGTGGCTTGGCCTCCTGCAAGCAAACTGGAGGCAGAGCTGGGCACCACGTTATTGGAGGAGAAGACACTATTTGTACATGTGTGCCTTTTGTATATACACATATGTACCTGATGTTTATACACAGCCATCATAAAGCATGGCAATAAACAAATAACCATGGTAATAAATCACCTGGGGGTTCAGGAGACACGGAGGGGCCATGTAAGAGGAAAGCTGGTTATGAGCAGAGGCAGCCATGTGCTTTCAAGGCTTCTCAGTCCAATTTTTAGGAGCTACTTTCAGCAGTGGATGGGATTTTTCTACTAGCAGATAAGAACTGAAGGTTGGACAGCATGACATAAATCCCTGAGGATCCATTATTGTTCATTTGTTACAGAAACCTAAAAGGAGGGCTTAGCTCCAGCCTTTGGCATCCTACCGAGAAGGAGTATTGAATTTACACAACTCCTTTCCTACGCTGTAAAATGTATCAAAATAAACATATTATACAATGCAGTTGTCTTCCTCCCTTCTTACCCGTCCCTCACACACATACTCAAAACAGTGCTGAGGAGAAAAAAAAAACGAAACCAACACAATAAGAGACACCTTTATCAGCCTCAGCCATCTGTGTTCCTTTAGTCTGATCCAAGCATTTTGGCAGGCATGTGTGCAGCTCGCTCCTACCCCATTATCATCCTGCCCTGCAAGAAAAAGTCCCCTCCCTCTTCCTCCCCTCTCTGCTGGTGCAGGTCAGGCAGCGTTCTGAGTCTGTTAATTCCAGGACTTGAAATAACCAGGTATCGGCGCGTATGTTTAATTAATTACAGTCTCAACATAATCACCTAACCTCCTTCTGAGGAACTGCAACCCCACTCGGTTTCTTGGCCCAAAAAACAAACAGATGTCAAAAAACCCACACAACTTTCAGTGCTGACCATAGGAATTATCTGGAGTTTAGAAATTTATAGGGAAAAATAAAATAAAGCAGGCTAATTCCTCAAAAGTTTGAAGTGCAGGAGTTAAGGGCACTGTTAGAGAAAGAAAACAATGGTAAGAAAATCACCACCACCATAAATCAGTTTCCAGACAATCTGACATGACCCTCCTGGGGTTAAAAATCTGGATTTTCATTAATTTGTTCACTGAAATCATAAAGGTCCAAATTCTTTCTTCAAAGCAGATGGGCATAAAAACTTTATAAGGCAACTTTCAAATGGAATAAAATCATGCTCAGAAAAGAAAAAAAGTCATTTAAATACACACAGAAGTGCAGGTCTCGAAAGAATAAGAGTACAATAACCTACTGAGTTTGCCTTCTGTTTCCAAACAGCCTTGTAATTGCAACATGTCTTCAACATTTCAGGAAGCATGACATTTTGATAAATTAAAAAGAGATGTTGTATTGAAAAGAATAAAGAATGAAAATGGGGAAAACACCAGGAAACCTGAAGTGTAATATTATAGAAGAAAACCCCTATGGAAAATTCAAGCTTTAAACACATATACTACAGATGTGCAGTACTGCTCTGGCATCTTATTTATCCCTCTGAACTATTTCAGGAGAATTCTCTTAATTTATCAAAAATGATCCAGAACGGAGTTGACATGAAAAGCACTCAGTTCAGCTCTCTCTCCAGCTCTCCAAGGAACAATTTATCCCCTAGTACACTGCAAGGGAAATAGAATCACATATTTCCCCATACACAGTGCCCATGGCAAACATACCCCTCCAGCTTAAAGTAGTGGTTTTTTTGTCTTAATAAACATATATGCCCTGTGATGTGAACTTGGTTTTTTTCTCTCTGCAGCTGCTTCGGGATGTTACACATCAAATTCCTGTTTTGAAAGCCAATTAGCATGGCTCTGTGTAATTCAGCGTTATCTAGTGTTGGATGCTACTTAAATTAATTTGGTACAAGTAGGATATAAATTCTGTTCCATAGCTTAGAAAGAGGAGGACACATCTGGGTAGGTGAAACATCATATACATGTTCTTAGAACTAGGAGTCTTCTCCTGGTTTATATTTCAGGAAATACTGCAGCTACCAAATGTAAAATGTTTGCCTTAAAACCCAAAGACGACCAGATATGAGGCACTTGCTTAAAATCTTAAATTAATGTTCCACTCAGTCATACTTTAGACAAAAAAAATATTGAAAAAGCTTCAGAAGCATTAAAATTCAAATAAAATATCTCCAAAGAAATCCTTAAGCAAAAAAATTAAATAATTTTATAACCAAAAATAACACTCATTAGCGTAACTCATCGGGTAGAAAGTTGTCCTTTGCTATTTTTTGCTTCAGTAGTAGATAATAAACTCGCATCTGCAGCAGTATCAGAACAGAGTTATGAACCAGCCCAGAGCAGCTCCACATGTGACGCCTGGCAGAAAGCCCCTGGCAGGATTGCACACCCTGCTCCCAAAGGCAGGACATGGACATGGGTGCTGCTGGTCCAGCTCTGCTCTCCAGGACAGAGCACAGGAATGAGTCATGATGCTCCATCTGGTGATCCAAAAGCAGCTGCTGTCGTAACCCAGCTCATAAACCCCATCTTCGTTCCCATCAGTGGCAGACAGTCATGCTCAGTACTCTTAGGATGCCCCATAAAAGAGAGATCCAACTAAGGGCCTGGAAAGGAGTCAAAAGTAACTTGTAAAACACAAAGTCTCCAGCTCATCAGTTTTATCAGTGCTGTTCATACAGAACTAAATAAGAAGTAGATGACATGAGGGCTGAAGCACCTCTTCTGTCAAGACAGGCTGACAGAGCTGGGGTTGTTCAGCCTGGAGAAGGGTCCAGGGAGACGTTAGAGCACCTTCTAGTCCATAAAGAAGCTACGAGAGAGCTGGAGAGGGGCTATTTACAAGAGTTAATATATGGCACATCACACACCTATTCCCAGTCGTTTTACTAAAAGATCGGTGAGGTGAGACAAACCCTGTCTTCGTGTTTCAGCTCTATAACAGAATCCAAATCAGGACTCTTAGGAGTTATCTTCCCTCACATGGCCACTGCAGGGAACCCGAGCTCGGCCATGGGATGACGCCACCTCTGGGACAGAGTGTAGAGGGTGGGAAGGTGACACACTGCAAGGAGATACTCTTCTCCAAAGGGAGCCCCCAAAGGCTCCTTCCACCTGTCTGAGCCTCTGAGCTGCTGAATGCCTTTCTGTCTGCAGGTCTGGATGGCTGCATTAACTGCAGTAGAATCCTTATACATTTATTTAAGATCACTATGTCAATACAAGCCACAGCTTACCAACAGCGTGCGTGTGTGACAGCTGCAGGACATGAAATGCTAAGGCAAACTCTTGTTTTCATTACTTTTTGCGTAGCTGTTGGCACATAAATTACCACTTCATAACAGGCCCTTTGAAATTCTTCTGCATTAACTAATGCAACTCTTGGTATTTTTACAGTGCGATCATGGCTATCAGCTTCCATCTGTTCTACTGTCCTTTTGGAATGTTTTCGCTGTGAGGAAGTAAACAAAAATAGATTGCTGTAAAAACAAACCTGCCTGACAGTCTAGACTGAGGGTCTAATTAAAAATAAGATTTATTAGAATAGAGAGAAACGTCGCAGTAAAACAAAGACACAGTTTCTCTAACATATCTGGTATTATTCTTGGCAAAGCCGAGCCAGGCTATAAATTCACTGAAACAAATCAGTGTGGCACTGATGCACCATTCTGATCTAGCATCGCTTTTCCAGACTTTGGGAACGCGTTAGGAAAACTCTTTGTTTCACTTCACTTTTAGTCACCATAAATTCCTTTTTTAATTGGAACACAGCAGTGTTAGGGCTTGTCTCCACACGAGGTCTTGCACAGAGTAAGAAACCAAACTGAGTTAACAGTAACGCTACTCCCTAGTCTAGACACAGTTAAAACAAACTGTACCAGCAGAACTATGTCATGCCAAGGGCTTGCTTTGATATAAATTAAATGGACACCTCGCTCCTGGAGTGGGGGGACGTGGCAATTCAAATTTGAAAAGACTCAGAACATGGAAACTTCTGCCAGTCAAAAGGGAATGAGCATCCTTCGGTGAGGTGCAGTCTCAGAGAAACAGCAGAGGAGACGGGAAAAGACAACAGAAAAGATCTCAGACACCACCACCAACACCGTCTTGCCCCAGTAAAGATCCAGGTGAGGGCTGGGGACACCAAGAGGGCAATCAGGCTTTGGTGACCAACTTCTGGAGCAAATGAGCAACCACTGATTGTTTCACCTGGCACATGGAAAGAACCCTGCTCTCCCTCAGCCCTGGGAATATCATTTTACATGGAAAAGGACTCGCTTATTAACATCGATAGAACCCAAGAACCATTTGGAGATTTGTATGAAGAATTTAACACTTAGTGAAAATAAGCACATGAAAATTTGGCCCTGTTTTTTTGGCTATTATTTCTAGTGTTTGCATTAGAGACGCATGAAAAATAATATTTTCCGTAATAAAGAATGTTGTTTTTAGAAGTCTAGTGATTTTTACCATAAAAATTATGAAGTGACCTCACATGCAAAAATGCCCAAAGGCTGCTAAAAAAGCAAAGAAATGAGAAATTGTAGATATCAAGAACACGTAGCGAGGCAGAATCATTAAAGATATTAGAGAGGATGAAAAAAGCGCCAGCTTTGAACCAAAACACACAAATTGGTTTTGAATAGTTTTCCACATAAGGAACATTCATCTCCCACTCTAGTTGAAGGACAGCTTAGAGATCCTTTTTCAGATGGTGCAAATGACAGCAGTAACTTAAATAATTACACGTTTCTTAGAATCAGCAATATCAGCTCTAGGAAGAAAAAAAAAGTGTCTTTGGACACTTTCGCCTCTGGACAAGGCAGCAGATTTTCACTGTTTACTCCAGCATTTCATAAGCAGTTTCCTTTGTCAGGCAACAATTGATGTGCCATGTATGATTAAAGAATGACCCGATTTATAAATAGCATGAATACAAGGAGAACCCCATTGTTCTCATTCGTGCTGGTAAATACAAGACATGCCAGATAAGACTTCTCTGAAGTGGGTTTCAGATTCCCTGACTAAATTTAAAGCCTTCCACTAGCCAGCTTGGTTAGAGAAGTAGCACCTTCAGTGTCTGGCCCCACCAGGCCACCCCTTTTCCTCTCTCAGTCGGATGAGGAGTGACACCACGCCCCTGAAGTGGTACCCAGCACAAGGGATGAGGGAGTGACACAGAGCCACCTCAGCCACAGGACGTAGCCTGGGCTGAGACAAAAAGCTCCACATCAGCTATTTACACCATGCAATCCTGGGTTTGTGGCCATGGCTGCAGTTCATACTGAGTCAAGGCAAAATGTCCTGTGATTTTCTTTCCAGGAGGCCAGGGCCATTCATTCTGCCTGTCTTCGTTAATTTCCAGATCTTTGCTAAGGCAGCAGCAAGCATTGTCTGAAATCCCCACATCTTGCCTGAATAAAGAACAAACAATTCCACAGCTTGGAAGTCCAAGATTCGCAACAGTGCCAATCATGAAGTACTCACAGGATGAAGCTACAAATGCATGAGTTCAAAAGAAAACCCGGTGTCTCATTTCTCCCTTTCTGCAAATGAAGACAATCCCCCCTCTTTTGAGAGGATATTAACATTCCCAGGTAGAAAGTACTAACAGGACCACTGATCTGCCTCTCCAGGTATTTCCATTTTCAAATCAATACCATCACTAAATCTTCCATTTGAAGTCTATACACTTTGCTCAGTTACAGCCTTCTCCTCTCTTCTTTGGAAACTATGAACCTATTTAAAGTATATGAAAGATGTTGAACTGAACGAGAAGTTCACCTCTCAAAGTGTTACCCCCCCTCAATTGGCATAGATGAAATATACATCACTATGTATGATATATTTATAGCGACTACTGGCTCCTAGCAAACCCACAGCTCCCTTCAAGGAAGCCACCCACTGAAGGGTTAAACATGCAAACTGGAGATCCTGTCTAATTCCTCTTAATCCCTGGTAACACAGCACAGAAGATGAGGTATTGTCCCTGGGTTCCTATTATTGCTGCCAGACACAAACCAGGGTACAATGCACGACCACCCAAAATATCCCGCAGCACACGGTCATTGTTTGGGGAGGCAGGGCTGGGGGGAGGCATGTGGTGTGCAAGTGATGCCAATAGGCATTAGTCATTCTACATTAAATAAAAAATCATGATGGTGAAACCCTCAGCCCTGCCCAAAAGGTTAAAAGAGAATTTATGTTGGAAAGCCAGGAGAACGGAGTTTAGCAATTGCTGAGGGGTTTTTTCCTAGCAGGAACATTTAAAAAGGTATAGAATGGTGAACTGAAGGGATCCCTTCAGGACACCTACACTATTCTTTTTTACATGAGATCACTAGTGATGATTGTATTAACCTAATGATTAATACAACAGGGGGAAAAGCTAAGACTGATCACAAAACACATTCACACAGCGTCAAATATTATCTGGTTTGTCACTGTAGATTAGAAACAGGACAAAAGTCCAAAATAAAATTAAAAAGCAAGCTTTCAAATTCAACAACTACCATCCAAAATTACACCAGCCACCTGTAAAATACACTGGAAAAAGCACTTGGGTTTTCTTTACAAATCTCAAATATTTGGTATTTGAAGAAAACTTCACCTCACTACTTGCACCTTGCTGACACACACCCCACCACCACCACCACTCTTCTCTCCATATAGTAACAACAAACACAGGAACATAAGTGAGATAAAAGCTAGTGCTAAAAAAATAAGCCACAAATTGTAAACAAACCTCTTTGTTTCCTAAACTTTTACTGTTACTTTACTGAAAATAACAGTTTCAAGGCATGTCAGCTGCTTTGGGTTCAGCAAGGGCTTCCCCACAGTACTACCATGGCCAAGGTCTGCCCTTGGGCACTTTGTTCACAAAGCACTTACATACAACCCTGGGAACTGTGCAGTCAGCGAGTCTCTAGTCTGATCCTACTGGGAAAATCCCAGGGATGCATAAGAGACATCAGAAAGACACTTTATTCTTCAATTAGAGCACTAGGTGAATCTTTTCCATATATTTGAAATTATTTTTAAAAAAAGAAATAAAATGAATTAGTGACAGAATTTAGGGGGAAAAAATCACACTATTTCCCAAGGACAAGGATTAATTCACTTCTAGAGCAAGTGTTTTCACGCAAGCCTGCTCTTCTTTTATACTGCCTGCTGGCAAGACAAAGCCTGGTCACTGTTTCGAAACTGTAAATATCTCTATTTCACACCAGGTATCTGTCACCCAAACCCATTGCTGGAGTCTGTACTAGACAAAAGATCTATTAACTTCCTTACTCCCGCTGCTCTCCTCGCCAATCTCAGACAGCACGTTTAGCACTGGGCAGCTCCCCATGCTCCGTGGTTCACTCACATGCCACACTGCAATTAAGATGATTTCTGGCATCAGGGCAGAGAGCGTAGCAGGCAATGAAGAATAATCATGTAGAATAAGAATACCTAATACTGTTTTTCCCTTTTCTTTAACCACAGCGATACACAAAACCCAACATACTTTTCATAAGAGAAGAAAAAAAATACACAATAGTTATGCTTTTTCCCCACCAAAAAAAAAAAAAAAAAATTCCAAACCAAAACCAACAAACAAAACCAAACAGAAAATAAACAAAACTTATACCCAGGTTATGTGTGCCGAGAGCTGTCAGATATAGGGACATCAGACCTATTAGGCTTTGTCTGCACACCTGCATTGATGCTTTACAACTTTTCTTGGGAGAATCTAAAATCAGCCAGTCCTCATCTCACCATGTATATACCATAAAATTAAGTTGAAGACATTATGGACCAAAGAACACTTCAGTTTAGTGGCTGTAAATATTCCACAGGTTCCCACACGTTTTTTGTCTCTTGCCAGTGTTCTCATTACACCACCAGTCAAACCATCACCTAAAACCCCAGGGCTGGAATAAAACATTAAACCTCCTGAATTACACATTTGATGCACAGATGGCACAGAGCATAAGTGTGCTTTAAGGGGGGTTGTTCATGTACTTGGGCATGGGCTAACTTTTTATGAAATAAGATTGACATCAAACTCTAAGACCAAAACGTGGGCACCACATACATCAGACCAAACCCCAAAAACATTGCCATGCAAAAGAAATGTGGGGAAAAAGCTGCGTTGCTTATTCAGCACCCACTGACAGTCAGCTTGCACAAAGAATGTCACTGCAGTAGTTCTTGTGTTGGACAGCAAAAGCCTTCCAGAGAAATCCCATCAGTTAAGAGGAAGACTGCATATGGTTATGTTTTTGAAAGTTGAAAGCTGATTATAATTTATAATACATTTATAAAGAAGCACAGTAAGCTAATTACATTTGGGAGAAGACACATTTTAGAGGCTATAAAGACACAACCAGTAATAGGAAATTCTAACTCCCAATTATGCCTCTCAATGTTCTTTACAGAATAAAACATTTGCTTGTGATTTCAGAAGCAGTTTGTATTCAACAATGTAAACGTTGTTTGAAGTTTCAATGGTTGTTCTCTTCCCTGCTCAGCAAATACTCATGTTAAATGCTTTTATAAGATGTAAGAATATTGCAGCCATAGAGTTGGGTGTCCTATGAGTCCTTTCCCAGTCAAGAAACTCTTTGCTCAGACTCACGAGTTGAAGAGTTACCCGCTGACAAAGGCCTGATCCTCCAAACAACTGTACGTCAAGACAAAGCATGACACAACAATAAGTAAAAAATTATAAAGGTGTATCTTTTAAATATTGCAAGCAGGGGTACAAAGACATGCACAACAGGAATATTCTCATAAAAATAGCATGAATTATTTAAACCAGCGGGTCATTTTCCAATACACTACTGTTTGTCAAAACATGACCATCAGCAGCACATTGCACACACACCAGGACAGGGGGGTCACATCTCTGAGATGGGACAGCACTCAACTTCCCTGACAATCACTTCAGAGAGGATCTGTCACTGCCAGGATAGGAGAGCGAGGTCACACACCTACACATACTTAATCTGCAGAAAAAACAACAAAAAAGCAGCTATGAAGAGAAAAAATCCACAGCTGCCAAGTGAGAATTGGAAATACCACTTTTGCTAAAATCAAACAAAAAAACCAGCCAAACCTGCAAACCACCACAGTATCAAAACTGAGACTTAATTGTCAGGAGGAAGTCTAGCCGGGGGATCTGCAGTGCTGTGCAGTACTGAGGGAATATGTTCAGCTGGAAAGGGGAATGGTTGAACCACTACACACTACCAGCATCCTCTGCTGGCTGACCCACTCAGCAATGCCAGCCCCAAATTTCCAGGAATGGCGAGTCAAAGGCTCATGGTGAAGTGCAGAAGGCAGCTCCAGGAGATGCTGCAACTTAAAGCAAAGACAGGACTCTTTTTCACACCTGGCTTCTCAGTATTCCCACAGAAGACAGCACGAACGGTGTGAACAATCAGCTCTGTGACTCAAGACAGAGCAAATAAAACACTTGTACCTCACAGGTGATGTTTCAAACCTCTTTTCAACCCTTTGCTTTTCAAGCTAGTGAGGCAGAAAGCCTTTAAAGACCCCTCAGTCAAGGCAAATGGCTTTCTGATAAGGAAGTTTCCAACTAAAATGTTACACTTTTACCACCTGTCACATCCAAGAACAGAAACAAAACCCTTTTCACACTCATCAGCGAGTTAGGCAAAAAAGCAACCTAAATTGGAGGTGTTTGAGGAGACCTATCATCCCAGGGACTTAGCCAGGCAGGCATAGCAAGAACTTCCATGACTGGAGACACCAGATAAGCTGTTCAGAGCCAGTTCTCATGTCGAACACTGACCCGCCCTTCAGTGAAAAACCAATCACAATTCTGGAATTACACAGGAGTAAAAAGACAGGGAAACAATTACTGAATAAACCTTTACCTCTGCT
The DNA here is from genome assembly GCA_013397175.1 of Platysteira castanea. Classification (NCBI taxonomy): domain Eukaryota; kingdom Metazoa; phylum Chordata; class Aves; order Passeriformes; genus Platysteira; species Platysteira castanea. The sequence goes on from VYXC01000306.1 coordinate 752,555, forward strand.
CGTTGCGTGCGGGGCAAAACAGACGACTTTTCAATGGCGTAAACATCCACCAGGTAGAGTCGTGCTCCTTGCTCCCTGTCCAGAATGGCAGCGGTCTGGATGACCCCAGTGTGGCGCCCGATGGTGAAGAGGCGCCCCAGGCTCTTGTCATCGCACCGAACGGACACGATGTAATATTCCACCTGCGCCTCGGAGCCCCGCGGGCTCGCCGCTTCCAGGGATATCACATTTGTCCCAATGGGCTCACCCTCTTTCAGGATGGTGATGTATTTCGGCTGAGTGAAAACAGGCCCATCAACCCCTTGCAGAATTATAGTCATCTCAGTGGTGGATTTTCTCCTTTCGGGGCCGAGGTCGGTGGCAGAAACTATGAGATTGTAGATGAGCTGAGAAGGCACCAATGCTGAGGCTACTCTTAAATCTCCACTGTAGCGATCCACAATGAAGGTTTCGGTATCTCCATTGACTATCTCATATTCCACCTCCCCGTTGGCACCCTCGTCAGGATCCGCAGCAATAATTGTGGTTAGGATTGAACCGATCACAACCGAGGGGTCGGCTGCGAGGGCGTTTTGTGATACAAACACAGGGACATTGTCATTTTGATCTGTCACCAGAATAGTCACATTCTTGAGAGCAAATCGCCTGGACTCCACAGGAACAGCCTGATCCGTGGCTTTGACTGTTAACTCAAAGAGATTGGCAAACTCCCGATCGATTTCAGCATTGGTAAATATTGTTCCTCTCACTTCATCTATACGGAAGTGATTCCCCCTTGGCATCTGCTGGATGATTGCATAAGTTAGCTGCCCATTAATATCCGCGTCTGGATCGTGAGCAGTCACGGAAATTACAGAGCTACCCACAGGAACGTTCTCAACAATTGATTTAAAGATGTCTCCGGGAGGAAAGTGAGGAGGGTTATCATTGAAATCCCTAACGTGTATTACCACTGACATCGTAGAGGACCGCGGGGGCCTTCCTTGGTCTTTTGCCGTTATGTTTAGCTTATACAGAGATTGTGTCTCAAAGTCCAGCTTCTTGGCAAGAAAAATACTCCCGGTGTTGGGACTGATGCTAAAGGTCCCATGATTGTTTGTCCCCGTGATGCTATAGTGGAGGTCAGCATTGTCACCTGAATCAGAATCAGTGGCAGTGACAGATGACACCAGTTCACCAACCCTCATATTTTCCAAGACATCCACTAACAAGGTTGATTTAGGGAAGGAAGGGCTGTTGTCATTTTCATCCAATACATCAATGCTCAACATGCAAGTTGAACTTAGGGAAACGGCTCCAGAGTCTACTGCTTGGATGACAAGGGAATACGATGCAGTAGCCTCATGATCTAGTTTGCCTACTAAGGTCACTTGACCTGTGCTGCTATCTATTGCAAACTGATTTTCTTCATTTCCCTTGATTACAGAGTAGTGAATCAACCCATTAACCCCTTCATCAACATCTGAGGCAGAAACTCGCAGCACCTGTGTCAGATTTGCTGCCAATTCTGATATAGTAGCTTGGTAAAGATCTTTCAAAAATTTGGGGGCATTATCATTGATGTCTTTCATGTAGATCTGTACAGTTGCCTGATCCTTTAGGGGCTTTGGCAACCCTTGATCTGTTGCTATTACTGTGAGACTAAACACTGCAGCTCCCCTCTGTCTCATAAGAGCTTCTCTGTCAAACTGATGAGTGCTTCTGATTTCTCCAGTTACTGTGTTCAGCTCAAAATCTGGCTGCATATGCTCAAATGAATACCTGACCTCACCATTTGGCCCAAAGTCTTTATCTACAGCATTTATTTTACCCACATACGACCCACCTCTCTGCTCCTCTTCAAAATAAAACACGTAGTTGGTACTGTTGAACAGGGGCCTGTTATCATTTACATCCTCCAGAATCACAGTAACGTTCACAGTAGCATTGAGTGGTTCTACTGCTCTATCAGAGGCAACAACCAGTAAAACATATCTTTCCTGAAGTTCACGGTCCAGTTCACTTTTTATATACAGCTGACCATCTGGGAATATGCCAAAGGCATTCCCAGCATTTCCTTCAATTATACTGTAAGCTATTTCACCGTTCACTCCCGAGTCTTTGTCAGAAGCCTGTACCTTAAAGAACCTGGAATTCACAGGCTCTGACTCCAAAATGGTAATTTCATAAGAAAGCTGGTCAAAAACAGGCGGGTTATCATTTACATCATGGACAGAGACAGTCAGGATAAAGTTGGAGGAAAGCTGAGGCACCCCCATATCCAAGGCCAGGATTTCAACCTGGTAAGACCCAGCATTTATGTCAAGTGGTCCTGTTAAGCTTATAGCACCAGTTTGTTCATTGATTGAGAACAAGCCCTTTGGGTTTTGCTTAAGGCTGTAAAGGACCATGCCATTAACACCTTCATCGGGATCAAGAGCTTTGGCCTGGAATATGGTATGCCCAGCTTTCCAGTTCTCAACAACATTTACACTTTCCACCATGTGAATGAAGTGTGGGGAATTGTCATTTAAATCTTTGACAGTTATATTGACCACGGCATCACCAGTTATTGCCCCACCTCTAGCAACCACCTTCAGCTGGTAAAATGCTTGCTCCTCCCTGTCAATAATACTGGCTGTGGTGATCTGCCCCGTCACTCTGTTGATGGCAAACACGCCCCTCTGGTCACCTGTCGTAATGAGGTAACTGATGTTGGTGTTGAGGTCCATGGTGGAAGCAAAAACAGTACCTACGTGGTATCCCAGGGCAACATTTTCAAAGACAACAAAACTGTACGTGCCCTGGCTGAAAACAGGGGGGTTGTCCTGGGTGTCCAAGACAGTGATGGTGACAATGGCTTGGTTCTGCGACTGAAGATGGCCACCATCAGTGGCCACGATCTGCAACTGGTAAGCAGTTTTCTCCTCCCTGTCGAGGGCTATTTTTGTTGTGATGACCCCTGTCTGGCCATGGACCTGAAACCTGGAGGTATCTCCAGCTGAGATGCTGTACTTGACTGTCCCATTGGGTCCCAGATCGGGGTCCGTGGCAGACACGGTGGTCACATAGGTTCCAGCTGGCTCATTCTCTTGGATATGGGCAAAATACTGAATGGGGTAAAACACAGGGCTATTGTCATTCACATCCAGGATGGTCACATTAACTCGGGCTATAGAAGAAAGGGGAGGAGAGCCCAAATCAGTAGCTAAGACCTGCAGGGAGAAGTGAGACTGCTCCTCCCGGTCCAGCTGCGAGATGGTGCTGAGCTTGCCCGAAACCGGGTCCAAGCGAAACATTTGGCGAGGGGTCACAGAGGAGGGGCCAACTGCTGCCAGCGCTGGCTCAGCTTCCTGCAGGGAGAAGCGGACAGTCCCATTGTCCCCCAGGTCCCCATCAGTGGCACTTAGGACAAGCAGCTCAGTCCCTGATGGAGAGTTTTCAGCCAGGGACACCTGGTAGCCCTCAGGTTGACCAAAGCGAGGCTTGTTGTCATTGACATCCAGGACAGTCACCACCAGCTGTGCGTAGGAGAATTTGGGCTGCACCCCCTGGTCACGGGCACTGATGTTGAGCACCACCTGAGAAGCAGTCTCCCGGTCCAGCCTGCTGGAGCTGGACGTGCCTGCAGTATGGCCAGCAGTGCCACCCTCGGGGCCAGCTGTGGTGACCAGCCCGCTGTGCTCGCTGATGCGGAACCAACCCAGCTCGTTGCCCGAGACAATGCTGTACTTGAGGTTGGCGTTGAGGCCTGAGTCACGGTCTGTGGCGCTGAGGCCCCGCACGTAGCTGCCCAGGGGCACATCCTCACTGATGTTCACCCTGTAAACTGACTGCCCAAAGACAGGTGGGTGGTCATTGATGTCATTCACAAAGATCACCAGGCTGGCTACCGAGGAGCGGCTCACGGGAGCTGCCACCGCTCCGTCGGGGGAAAAGACAGAAGTGGGGGAGCCTGGAGATGGCGGTGGGGCCCCGTAGTTATCCGCCACTGCCACGGTAAGGTTATAGGCGGGGATGCGTTCCCGGTCCAGCGCGGCCGCTACCTTGATGAGGCTGAGGTTGGGTACCTTACTGCTGTGCACCTCAAAGTGCCGCTGCTCGTTTCCCGCCAGGATCGACACGGAGATGTTCCCGTTGGCTGCAGGAGAGTCAGCATCGCTCACCGTCAGCAGGGCCACCACCGTGCCAGGGGCCGCGTTCTCATCCACCGAGGCAAACCGGGAGGTGGCCGGGAAGTAGCGGAACTTCACCCGGGGCTCGTTGTCATTGACGTCGAGCAGGCGGATGAGGGCCTCGGCCCGGCCGCTCAGCGCTGGCACCCCGCGGTCCATGGCCTGGACGGTCAGCGAGTACTGCTGCCGCATCTCGTAGTCCAAGCGCTCACGGATGCGGATCACCCCGCTCTCAGGGTCCACCTCAAAGGGGAGGCTGCCAGCCCCGTCCCCAGCACCACTGCCGCTGCCATCGCCTCCTTCCAGGCGGTAGCGGATGTCAGCATTGGTGCCCTCATCAGCATCAGCTGCAGTGACTTGTAAAATGCTGGCCCCGATAGGCGCATCCTCAGGCACTCGTGCCTGGTAAAGTGTCTGGCTGAAGATGGGTGGGTTATCATTGATGTCCTGGACGGTGACATTGACCTGAAGGTACCCTCGCCGACGGGGCTCACCCTTGTCCTCCACCTGCACCAGCAACTGGTAGGTGGGGGTGGCCTCCCGGTCCAGCCCTCCACGGGAAACCAAGTGCAAGAAAGCTCCCTCACCGCTGGGGTTCAGGGTGATGTTAAGGCGGAAGCGGCCCTCCTCGTTGCCGGCCACAATCCGATAGGAGCCGTGGTCCACACCATTGGTGCCACTGTCGGCGTCGGTGGCAGTGTCCAGGATAAGCTGGCGCCCGCTGCCCGTGTCCTCCTTGAAAGTCACCACGATGGAGGGGTCGGGGAAGACGGGCGCGTTGTCGTTGAGGTCGAGCACCAGGACGCGCACCTCGCTGGGGTAGGTGGGCTGGCTGGAGAGCACCACCAGGTCCACCACGTCGCTGGCCAGGCTCTCGCGGTCGATGGTGGCGCGGGTGTGCAGGGCGCCCGAGGTGGCGTTGATGGCGAAGAGCTCGTGGTGCTCGCTCAGGCGGTAGGTGAAGCCGGGCCGGGTGGCGATGGTGCCCACCCAGGTGCCGGGCGGCTGCTCCTCCAGCACCCGGAACACCTGGCGCGGCTCCGCGGCGGCGGCGGCGCTCCCCAGCGGCGGCAGCAGCGGCAGCAGCAGCGACAGCAGCAGCGGCGGCGGCGGCCCGCGGG
>VYXC01000306.1:757869-900491 GCA_013397175.1 Platysteira castanea
CCGCCCCCCGCACCTGAGGGGCCGCCCCGGCGGGACCGGGACGGGCGGGCAGGGAGGGGGAGCTCCCCCGGCCGCACCGGGAGCGGGGCCCGGGGCCCCGGGAGGATTCCGGCTGGAGCAGCGAGCGACCCGGGAGCCCGGCGGGCTGGGCGGAGCGGGTCGGGCTGCCCCGCGCACCGGGGGACGGTGCCGCCGCTTACTTCGGAGGCAGTTCTGGAGGGAACTTGCGGGACCCGTTATGCCGGGAAGATGCGGCTCTGGCCGCGCCTCCCGCGGGCCGGGAGCGCCCTCTGCCGCCCGGCCGCGCCTGTCTCCGCCCGGCGCGGCTCTCGGCACCGGGGGAGCATCACCGGGATGCCGCAGCATCCCACGAGAACCGTATCCTCGGTCCAACGAGCTCCCGCCCGACCGAAAGCCCCCATCTTCCTCCATCCCAAAAAGGCAGTGCCTGTGAAAAACCGAGGAAGCTCCTTTTCGCTGTGGTCCCTCTGGAAGCAAAAGTTTTAAATTTTTGTGTGTTGACCTTTAAATATAAGCAGGGATCTAAACACGAACCTAGAAATAGCAATTAAAGTGGCAAGGTAAATCCAGCATAGCCACGTAACTGATCAGCAAATCACAGAGTTTATTTATCTCTGTGAAGGAGTTAATAAACCTGGTAGTGTATTTTTCAGCATGGAAAAGTCGGAAAAGTGAGAAAAGAAGTGAAAAAAAGGTAGGAGAATGTAGAAGGATAAGGTGTCAAAGGCAGGTTTTTCCCCACTAGTACTCTGAATATGATTAAAAATAAATAATGATTAAGCATTAGCAGCAATCTTGACTGGAAGCAGTAAGGAAGAAGAGGTGGTTCCTGTTCCGTGTTGTCATCTAACACAGAGATACCTCCAGCCGGTAACTCCTGCAAATCCCTGTTTCCTTTGGGGATGGATCCTCACACCTGCGACCAGCCCCGACCCCGTGGACACTGCAGCCAGCTGTGAGGGACGGTGAGGCTGGAAGCCTGGTGCCCAGCCCCTCTCCCTGCATTGCAGTGCTGTTATCGCAGGGAATCTTTCCTCTGGCACAGCTGCCCTCAGCCTCTATTTAGTTTTTCACTTTTCGGCGTCTGCTACCGACCTGGAGAAGGGCTTTCGTGCCTCCAAGTGCTCTGGTTTTCCTAGCTGCACTAGTTCAGGAGGAGATAAGTTATCCACAGTCTATCCTTGGTGTAAACACCTCCTCCTGTCTTGCGAGGAGGTGGGCAGTAAATCGATGGGACAGCTGAGAACGGATCGTCCGTGCTGTCGCCTGCCTGGATCCACAGCGCTGCCGCCGTCTGCACCGGTTCTTTGATATTTAACTCCACCTACAGGCGTGCATCGACCTTTGCTGCAGCCAGCAATTCGCTGGGTCTTCTAGAAAGGCGCTTTCTTTACTTGTATTACAAAAATGCTCGCAGGTTAGATGAGTCAGGAAAAGCCAACTGTATTCACAAAGAAATAAGATTATATGGGCTGGAGGGGGAGGATTACCCACATAAGGTAACATCAGCCTTCACTAGAATAGATCTTTGAGCGTTCACCCCATCTTAACCACTGGAGGTTTTTTCCTCACTACATGGGATTTTTCTCATCTGCCAGGTAAATTTGACCTCCAAGTCAAAAAAAAAAAAACAAAAAAACAGCACAGAGAAGCATTCTGACACCCCCTGAAGCGCACTTTGGTTCTTTCCCTAATGAATAGGTCAGAATGAATCACTAACCAACTATTTTATGTGTGGAACAGCCACAATCTTGTTCTGACATGGTTCAAGCTTTCCTGTGCCCAATTTGTGCTTCTCTCTGGGCTCTTCTCTCAAATGTCAGAATAAGAAGTGCTGCTACAATAGCATGAAAATTCAAATACGTGAAAGCAGAACACCAGCCTTTTAAATACTGTACATCAGAGGTAAGCAAAATGGCTAAAATTCTGGGGGGGAAAAGAGTATCCAGAAAACAGTAGAGTATCTAGACAATAGGGTTTAAAGCACCATTTTATTGCTACTCTAGAAATCCATAAGTAATACCTGTCAATATTAGCTACCAGAATTATGATGTGTGCCCCTTCCATAATACTAACAGAAAATGATACATTGCAAAATTTTGCAACTCACATGAGAAAGAATCAAACAATATCTATTTGCCAGTTTACAGGCCATGTGATTTAATATTTGCAATTATATCAATGATCTGATATGATAAATATAAATATCTCTGAGTTTCTTCAAAAACATAATTTGCCTAAGCCTTTTGTACCTGGAGATGTAAAAATGTTTTTTCTAGATATGAGTCATTCCCAAAAGAAAAAAGAACACCTTTTAAATTTCTGAAGTGTTTCAATATATCAAAATTGCATTTTATAGGATTCAGAAAGTACTTTTTAAAATCCAAATGTTTATAAAAAGTTATACAAAACTTTACAGACAATTTTCAGTTACCAAAACAATTACAGGCAATTTTTTTATCACTTTCTCATTGCAACTGTATTATGTTTTTACTGTGAGCTACTTCAAACGTAGCCAAACTTAGAAGACGTTTTAAAAACAACTGTACTTTTTAAAAAGTTATTTCAATGGCTAAGAAAAAACCCATATAAATTGAAGCAGCTTTGGCAGGTATTCAGCAATACCTTTATTATAAGGTCTGCTCTTGTCAGTGGAATTACTCTGGTGGCTCATCAGCAGAAGTGTCGGTTGAGTTTTGACCCCTTTTAGATTAACACAAATACATTTAGACAGAGTTAAGACTGTGCTAAGAAGCACTCCACCACTCATAACTTGCAGGAATGGAAATAAAGTGAAGAAAAGGTCATTTTTGCACTTTTTGTCTTGCCTCCAGCTCTGTTGATAACACCTCCCAACACTTCGTCAGGCTTTCACCTCCAGATATGGAAGAAGCAATCTAATCCCAACACTGTCCAGCTCACACTCCACTGCAAAGTCTTAATAACGACCTCAGTGTCCATTGTCAGCAGATCAACACATCTGGCTGTCACGTTTCATGTGCTTCCAATGCTGTTTTGCCTGAAGTGGGCCATGATGCTGCTGAAATGTTGTGCTGGGAGGTACAGAAGCAGAGGGCTGATGAATGAAATGAAAAGCTTTATAAGGAAGAAAAAAAATTTTAGGCAATTTTTTTCTTTGGGTAAGTCAAATGAAGATTGAACGCATATCTATTATGTCACACAGCCCTCAGAGGTCCCAGGGTTTCAGTTGGATATCACAACAGGGAGAGAATTTTATTCTGCAGACAGAACAGGAACTAGTTATGAATTCAACAGATCTGGCAGGTAGGTTTCTGTGTTTTGTATTCGATGAGCTGAAGGTAAGGGCACAAAAGCTCTCTTTGATGCACTGTACTCCTGAGTGATGCAAGACTTGGCACTGGGCATTCTCATTATTCCTTGAAGGCAGCTGGAATCCTGCCCACACTTGCATCATTACAGTTTAGTCGATGATCTTAAAGGTCCTTTCCAAACTGAATGATTCTATGATCATCTACAGACCCCAGCTTCATTGAAGTCTTCATTGACATGAGATATTTCTTTCTTAAGAAGGTGCAGCATCTGTTCAATGAATGAGTAAATCTATTTTTCTTTGGTTCTCTTATTGAACTTTCTCTCTGCTGGCTCCTTTACTAACTGCATTTGAATTTTTAACACCACTTTGTATTTCAGTTAGGGACAGATAGAGTGGAAAACAGCTTTGCTCCACCACTTTCTTTTTTGATGCTCCAGGAATAAAATATTACTATAGCATTTTTCTCAGGATGCAGTTTAGCAGTCACTGAGGCAGAATGATGTTGATTTAAATCAATAGGTATTGAACCCTTCCTTTTCATTATTAGACAGATAATACACCACGAGTCCTGCTGTTGTTGTGAGGAGTGAACATGACATATCATTCAAGTTTCACTTGCTCTGACACTAAACAATTCAGACTGGGGTAGTCATAACGTGTCACCGAGAATCACATCCTCCCAGACAGGGACAGCAGCATCCGACTTTTGGAGCCTGATTCAATTGTCAGTTGCCTTCCCAGTCACACTAATGAGAGCTGAATTGGCCTTTTGATATTTATCACTTAATAGACTTGCTCTGCTTGGGAAAAGAACATTAAAGTGTTTTTCCAGCCATGTTTTACAGCCTAGAAATATACTGGTGTGAACTTGGTAGTTTAATTTTTCAACACCTGCTCTGCAACAGCATGTTTTCTTTTTCCTTTAACAGCTAGAGCCCTCTACAGTGCTCTTAACTGTATATTGTGGCTGTGGCTTTTTTTTTTTTTTTTTTTTAATTAAGGTTTGGGGGATTTTTTAATAGCTCATGGCCTGGCTGCTGGTGAAACCCTGCCGAAGTCAGCAGCTGCCACATTTTTAAAGGTTTTGAAAAATATCCTCTACAATTCAAGTATTAAATTCAGCATTATTCCACTCAAAGTCAGATTCCCATCAAATAAACGGATGAAGCCCATCACTCCTGAAGAGAAAAAGAAAGTAAAAATCCAATTAAAAATCTCTACCACATAAAAAGTGGAAATCCTGCAATTCAAAGCCAAAACTACTGATCTCTGGCACTTAAGGATAACTTAAATGACCAGGAGAAAGAAAAGGAATCTCAAAGCAATTGCTTATAGATATTTTTGGTTCACTTTTCTTTTAAGTGCTCTGATTTCCTTGTCACAAGGTGTAAAAGCCTAAATTGCAACAAAGGGCTTATATTATTCTCTTTTCTACTGTCACAGTAAAACTTCCACGGATCAAATCAAGAGTTTGTAAAGTAACTGGGAAATACTGTAATATGTGGAATGCATACATATTGTTATGGCTTGGAAAGCCACAAATTGAAGGAGTAAATTTAGAAAAAAGCTTTAGTAGTATCTTGTCCATAATATGCTACTTAGTAATAAATAATTTTTTTTTAAAGCAGTGCTTTCAGCTATTTTAGACTGACAAACTTATTAAGACGATTTTTATACTGAAACTGTAATTTCCTGGGAACCCACAAGATGGTAGAGTTCAGCTGAGGAGAGAAACTATGCTGAATCTTTTGCCTGGACCATGAGCACAGAGTTACTAACTAGCTAAATGTGCTAATTTTTCTATGTCCCAGAAACTCCAACAATTTCGACCTTTTTCTTTTTTTTTCATAATCCATTTAAACATTTGGAGAGCTTTTCTACTCTGGCTTAGTCTTTGTTTTCCATTTGAACAAATGCACCTCATTTACTCCCTCAAGCATCTGTATTCCATAGTCTTTATGGAGTTTAGTACTGGCATGCAATTATTGACAGGGAAATATTGGGAAAAAAAGACTATTTGTCTGGAATCCAGTAAATCTGTAACACATCTTAGTGCAACTGTACACAGTCACTGCGACGCTGCTGGCCATTTTCTCAGTCTTCATTAAATAAAGCAACCTAAAATCTCTAAAACCTAAATCTCTTAAAGTCTCTAAATCAGAAATACCACTACTATCCAGTAAAACAGCTCAGCAGATCCACAAATCGATCAGTTAAATCTGTTCACTGGAGCCCAGCAGCTTTACTGGCAGTCTCCCTGATGTTAAGTGGGGCTTTACTGGCTCTTGTCATTATGCCATTTGCTCAAGGAAGAGAAATAAAGTACCTATAACATCTCAAATGCAGTTTCTGAAGAAGTAAGGCCATGAATGCCCAAATCACTCAGAGCTCAGAATAATAGAGTTTTGGTATGAAATTGGTTACAATGGCAGCTACTTCAGCGTGGAAATGATTAGAGGATAAAGCAAGAAAAGCTAGGGAAAAGTGTTTTTAAAAATAATTTAAGTAAGAGACAGTAACTGCATAGCATTCAAAAGTGTGTACTCTCTAGAGGGGAAAAAACCCCAACAACTTCCCTCAAGTTTTTAAAAAAAAATTAAGAAAAAATTATGAAGCATTAAAGGGCAAACAGCACACAGGCTCTGTACTGAGTAGTGTGAGATGTAAGTAGGCCTTATACTACATAACCTTAAAGTAAATTATTATATATCATGCTTGATAAAAAAAACAAAGATCTCAGACTTAAATCAGGCTCAGAATAACACAGAACAACTCTATTATGTCTTTACTTTTAGTAGCATATGGTGATTTATCAGGAAGACTTTTTGATACACCAAGGAAAAACCTAGGAGCTTTTAGGCTGTGCAGAAGGTAAAATGCATCATGTTCTATGTTAATTAAACATTTAGTCTTTCACTGATTTAAAGAACTAAGGTAGAACTTTATTTTTACAAAAATTGCCAGTAATACTAAAATTCTAACACATTATGAAGGGACCCTAAGGGTAAGTCATAGTCACTTATATCACTACTTAATGTTACCCAAAAAAGTACTTTCATTACTCTGAGGTGAAATATAGCCCACTAAGTGCTGAAAGGGAATTGTCAGCGAAAGCTGGGGCTCACATCAGGTGAATAAATGAGGAATGACTACTTGGCTGGAGAACAGTTGTAATGCCCCATAGCACCCCGTGATTTCAACTAGCCATAGAAAGGACAGTAATGGGGACCTGGGAGGGAGTACCTGCTGATGCTTTGGCAGTGCCTTGGCTCTTTAGTTTCCCTGCAGGGCTGCAAACATCTCTCTCAGGGAAGTGCAGGATTTCAGGAGCACTGCTTTGACCTTTGCAACAGCACCATTGTAGCAGGATGGGGATACCTGGGCAGTTTGCATCCCTGAAACCATAGTGGGCTTCCTGAGGAAGAGCCACACAACACTCTTTGCACTCATGTTCTCAAGGTGAGCTCCACGGAAAAGGAAAGAAATGTTTCCTTAAAGAAAGGGGTAGCTGTGTCTGGGAAAACACAATAAAGACGCTCTCACACCTGCTAGGTTCAGCAGAAAGGAGGGGAAAGACCCACTTTATTTACATATGTCACATTCTTATAGAATTCTCAACTCCACAAGGGATTGGAGGACATGTCACTTCCTTCTCAATCCCACTGGAGAAAAAAGATGCTCATCAAACTTCTCCTATCACAAAAGGAATGAAAAACAGAAAATACCATTAAGTAAACATTGGCTATTATTTACATGAAACTGTGTGAGAAAGAATTCCGACTCCAAGGTTAAAACAGAAGGCTTAGCAAAAACCAGGGCAACAGTGGCTGACTCCTGAGCAAAGGGTGATTGAGAGCCACTTTCTCCTGCGAACCCTGCCCTGGCTGCAGCAGAAGCCTTAAAAGGTACTAAATGCCAACTCTAGAACCAAAAGGTACTAAATTCTCTCTTGGGAGTAAGCATCTGAAAAGAAATAGGTAAACTCCAATTAGCAGAATATTTATTCAAAATGTTCATCATGGAGGTGGTCAGAGGGCTGGAGCACCTGGGTCAAATACAGCAAGAGTTGAACCCTCCCTTAAACAGAGAGCAAAGTTCCTCCAGAGCTCTTTGATGTCCCAGGCTTCAGGTTGTTAGAAGCTTTAATAATAAACCTCTTTGGTATGCATAATTTCACACAGATATTTGTGTGTGTGTGTGTGTGTCTGTCTGTCTGTCTAGGAATGAAATAGCAATAGGAACAGAGAATCAGAAAAGGGAGAATGAGCCCAGCCAGTATTTCTTTTACACCTTCTTTTACACCTCTCCAATATTTGAAATGATCTTTGACTGGTAATTACTAAAATTTCTGCCATGATTCTCCTTAGGGAATACCTCATTTACAGACTGCAGTGTACACTCTGCATTACTTCAGAATAGAATCCTGGGATATGCTGAGTTGGAAGGGACCCATTAGGATCATCGTGGCCAGTTAACGCTGTCTGAATTTTTTGCTGTAGTATACGATCACTTATGTTAGCAAAGGTGGTGGAGTTTATTTATTTGCATGCAAAGCTGCATTTGAGGCTAAGCTGCTTCACTTTCTTGAGGGGTTACTATCCATATGGAAAAGCCACTGCCCATTCCATTTGACTCATTCCTCTGTTTTACAGCTGACTGCTTCCATTTAATTTTGAGGTAATGAGGATTTACCACCCTCCCTCCCCACTTAAAATGTTTCTCTCAATGTTTCTGGTTTTGTGACCCTAATGAAAAGTTGAAAGCTGTTCACTAGTCACCATTCCAGGGCAAGGCAGGAAAGAGGCACAACATGTTCCAGCCCCTTCATGAAAACAAACATAACCAATATATCTAAACAAACTAACATAACTAATTCCTTCACACACAACCTGCTGAATGCAGAGGATCCCAGAGCAGAGAGAGCACCTGCTTGGCCATGGGGAGGCACTGCAGGTTTCTGAAACTGACTATTTCTGCTTTGGCGGGAGCGTTCTCTCATCTTGCGAGCATTTATTAGACGAACACTCATAATCACCTGTTCTATAAATCCTGTTATGAAGCTAATCCAGTGTGAAACCTTAACTAAACAATTATTTGCTTTTAAAATGCTTGTCTTTATAATCCAAGCCACATTTTGAAACCAATATTTAAAGACACACTAAATATTAGGAAGGCTTGTATTTTCACATTGAAATAAACATTTCCATCGCTCCAGTGTTGGTGTCTCTTGAAACCATCACAGTTTATATCACAGTGTTACTGTGCAGCAGACTGGTCTGGAGGTATATGCAGCATAATCATGCTTTCAGAAAGGCAGGTTTGTCTGTGTGTTTATAACCAAACCTTTCTTCCTGTCTGGACTTCTGTTCTGCTGGGGGTGTCCCTGCCAGCCCAGCTCAGCTTTGCAGACAACGAGGTTGGTACCCCAGTGAAGTTGGTACCCCAGGGGACAGTGCAGGTGACACGTGGGACCTATACAAACATTAAATGCCTTGTCTTCTACCTACCATTTTGCTTTATAATTTCCCTGACAGAGCACTGACCTTGAAATAGGAGGCAAAGCCTGGAAGGGATGCAGAAGACCTGTGAAGGCAGAGAAGCTTTTGGTTTAACACAGCTTCCTTGCCCTTGCCAAGGAGGAGACCAGCGTGCCACACACCTGGTGGCCTTGCTGCAGCAGGACCCAGGCCTTGACCAGGGAGCAGTCCAAATTCTTCCCCAGATTTCTGAACCAGAGGGAGAGGGTTGTAAGTCTGCTGGGGCAGAGAACTAGGAGCAGAGCCATAGTAATGAGATAATTCCCTTCCTTGCCCTGGAGTTTCTCAGCATTGAACTCTTCCTGCTGCATGTCATATTTCCTTAAAATTCACAAAAACTAACTTGACTTCTCTTAATGTCTCTCATTTTCCATATTCCACTGGGAGTGTGCAGGAGTAATTGTGCTTGGTTGGTGTTAGAGGGAGCTGTTGTGTTTACATTTAGGGTGTCTCAGGGTGGATGGATTTGGCAAGTCACTGCTCGGGGCGCGGGAGGCGAACTGTTCTTGTGTGCAGTCTGTGCCTGCGGAGTTTCTCAGGCTGCTACAAACCTGGACTTGTATGTAGAGAGTTGTACTGGGCTTGGCAGTTTAGAAATTATGTGGAACTCATTTCCTAATATCGTGCCATTAATACAAGACTATTTTGTTTGGGTTTGTTTGGGGGGTTTTTTAGTACATGCCAAGGGGTTAAATCTTGGCAGGTTAGGTTTTCTCTGTGACAAGAAGTGTCACAGGCTCTCATCTCAAATTGAAGATGGTACATATTTCCCATAGCACACTTTTCCGTAGAGCTGCCTCTACACATCACAGCGATCCAAAGCACTGCCAAACTCCCTGGGTAAAAAGCACCCACCTGTTCTTCGGCACTCCCTCCTGCAGCACAAGGCAGGGCACAGGCCAGCAGGGTGGATGCAGGGAAGGAGAACCACAGCTAATCAGTCTGTGTGCATGGAAACCTGAAATTGTTGGTGGGCATTTCCTGATGCCTTCTCCAGCTACCTAGAAACAGAGACTAGACAGGAGTGAGGGAATAAAGGCAGGTATTTATTTGAAAGGCCTTCAAAGGTGCACCCTGGGGAGCCAGAGGCTGCTTCCAAAATGGACCCCAAGATGGACGACAACTCACGAGTTCTTCACACTTTTATAGGTTTGGTCCATTTGCATATCAGCATAAATTCACTGATTAAAACTTTAGCTTTCTTCAATTTCTCCACCTCTCTCTCGGCCCTAGTTTACACCTTTGGGCCTAGGACAGTCTGAGTGTCCTTGAATAACCAGCTCAGAGAAGCTTTGTTGTGTCTATTTGATCTAAGAGAGCAGCTAACAGGCTACAAGAGACTACAGAGCTACACACTAGGCAACACAGGATTTGAAAAAGTATAAAAGTTAAAACCTAAGGCATCATTCCCATGAAAAAAAAAAAAAAGTAATTTGATAGATGTGTGGATTTCTGTTTCTGTGGAATATTATGTGCGCTAGCAAGCACATACAGCAATTAGCACTAAGAGCTTAATACACAGCCCTGGGTCAGAATAATTTCAACAGAAGGATTTTTTTTTCAGCAGAAAGTTCTTATAAAAAGGTGTCTGCAGTTGAATCTTTTTAACTCATCTTCTGTCTTTCCTCTCTCACTGCTTACCTTGTTCATTGAGATTTTAAGCCATGAAGAGCAGGAACTGAACTCACTCCCCATGTGAACAACCCATACCACAGTGGCATCCCTCCTTGCTGGAAATCCTTTTCTTAAGTACAATCCCAGGTAAAAAAAAAAACTTTAATTAGTGAAAATACCTTGCAAAAATATTCTGCCCCACTTGCCCAACTCTAGCTAAACAACAGAAAAAAAGGAAACCAGAATGCTGTATAATGAGTTCTTGGGGTTATATCATTGTGAATCAAGTTTTGATAAGTCATTTCCCGTGAAATTTGAAGAATAAAACCCAAGGACTTATTCAGCTTCTTATTCCTTTGTCTTAGATCTGGCTTCCTACCAAAAGAGGTTTACAACAAAGATGTTAGTGCTGTATTTCAGATCCAAGTGCCAATATCAGTATTTTTCAGAAAATAAAACTTCATTGTTAACCAAATTTATTTAAAAACAAATCAGCGGGACCTCTTTGTAATTATGTATGTGCCTAGCTATTTGCAAAATCTTTTCTTTATCTGTAATCCTTCAGAGGATGTAGTAGAAAAGGGCCAGTTCCTCTGAGTTTCCCCCCTGCTCGAAGTCTAAAAGGGTTTAATTGTCTGCACAGATGTTGGTCTCAGCAGGGTACAGTAGCTCTCTGTTATTTTTTAAAAGGGGGAAGAAAAAAGTTAAAGATTTTGCGAAAACTAATACCCTAAGTATTTTCTTGGAGCATCTATGTATATCCCTTTTGGCTGTCTCTGAGCATATGAAAAGATGGACTATATTTCCAAGCAGCTCCAGACACAAAGCCAGCTTTCTGCGTCCCCTGTGTCCTCCTGTCCTGCCTGCCCTGGCCTGCCCAGCCCAGCCCCAGTAGCTGCCCCGACCCCCAGCCCCAGCCAGCATGCCCGTGACTGCCCTGTGCCTGGGGATGCTGGAAACAGCTCTGGGATGCTCTGCCTTTGTGCAGGTGTAGTCTCCCTTCGACAAGAGGGGGCTGCATTATGCGGATTTGCGTGATATTTGCATACCTTTCCTAGGAGAAGCTGTGGCTGCCCCATCCCTGGCAGTGTTCAAGGCCAGGCTGGATGGGGCTCTGAGCACCCTGGCCTAGTGGGAGGTGTCCCTGCCCAAGGGTTCGGTCACTTCCAAACCTGTGTCCGGGGAGACACAATAAAGACGCTCTTACACCTGCCAGGTTCAGCAGAAAGGAGGAAATGACATCGATTTATTGACATTATCTCATTGTTATACACATCCCAACTCCACAAGGGATTGGAGAGCATGTCACTTCCTCCTCCATCTCACTGGAGAAGAAAGGTGCTCATCAAAGTGGTCATATCACAAAAGGAATGAAAAACAGAAAACACCGTTAAGTAAACATCGGCTACTATTTACATGAATCCGTGTGAAAAGAATCTGACTCCAAGGTTAAAACCAGAAGGCTTACAAAATTCTAGGGCAACACAAACCAAACTGTTCTATGACTCTGATCATTTTTCAAAGTGCAAACTGTCCTTAAAGGAAGCATCTTATTTCTGTTACACATGTAGGAAGAAATCTCGAGCAAAGTGAGAATGACCACCTCTCAAATGAGAAAGAATGAAGACTGTTAATGAAATGGTTCTATGAGTTTGTCCTACCTAATATAACACTTCTAAAAAAATTTAATATTCAACATTTTATGAATGTAATTTTGCTTTCATGCTTTCTCTTAAATTTAATACATCTTTTGACTGCAAATCATCTGCTATTATGTTTTGATAGTATCAAAAATGAACGCTCTTGTTAGTTCTACCACAGTTATCTGAACCTCATTTACTGCAATCTCCTTGTTTTTCAAAATAATTGCATCCCCAGAAAGCTATTAATTGCATTTAAAAGAACTACCATTAGCCAAGGCCTTAATTATGCAAACATATTCAGTGTCCCCATGATGCTTGGATAATCAAGGTAGTACTGTCTATAAACAGCAGCCCTGTGCTTAGGTCTTTCTGCCCTTGGCTGAATAATCTTCTCTGCACCTGTTGTGTATCACAAAATAATGGGATGACTTATGAAATAATAAAAAACCCCTGGATGATAACTCCGACTCCAGTTCACTCCCTGAAATAATATTCAATTTTTTCCACCAGCAAAGGACACGATCCAAGGTATTGATCGATTATTAGGAGGCTTTTTAACAGCAGAATTTTGAAAGATGAAAGCTCTCCTTGCCTAGTCTGTTTTCTTTCAAATGTCTGTTTATAGATCAATTATTTAAAAAAAAGAAGAAAAGGTCCTCCAGTTATATGGATCAATATCCAACAAATCATTGACAGAAGGGAATCCCCATAAGGCACAATTAAATTCTGCAGCAGGCAAATTCCGTGTACACCGGCTTTCTGACCACTGTCAGATGGGACATTCTGGAGGATATGCTGACTAAATGTAGAAAAATAATAATTTGTAACTGATTACTAGAACAATAGCTACAATCCTTGATTAGGATTGTCCCTTTATCTTTGGATTATAGCAGTTTGCTGTAGAGCAAACCGACTCCTTTTTCATGAGGAATTGCTGCCTTATTCCACATGCATATCTTCATGCCCAAATAAATTTGTGGATGAAAATAAACATGAAATGCTGCAAATTGAGCTGGTATTTTGCTCTGGGATGGTTGCTGCAGGTGAATTTGCATGAGGTGGACAAGGCACCCCCTGCACTGAAGCAGGTGCCCATATTTTCGGGAATGCTGCTGAGGCTTGCCCTGCCCTGCCTTCACGGGAGGTACCGCTGGGACCCCATGCTGCCTGGCTGGTCCTGCATCCCTTTGTTCCTGAACAAAGGAACCTCAAGGTAAAAACAGCACAGATCCTTGCTCTGTTATCAGTGTTGATTACAAAATCAGTTCATGCTACTGAGCAAATGCTCCATAAATTGCTTTCACTGAGGTGGCTCCTGCTTATCGTCCACCCACACTGTTCAGTCGTTTCCTACTTCATTCGTAAAGGCGATGCTCAGTACCCTCAATGCATCTTGATTCCTTTCAGTTTCCCAGGTCGGTGTGTTTCCTTAGAGCCTTACTGATGCCACCTGATAAGCCTGCTCTTTGGAAAAAACAGACATCAGTGATCACCACGTGCCCTTTGGACTGTGTGTTGGGTCTGTGGAGCAGCACCCTGCTCGTGTGCCCCGACCTTCCTGGCTTCACTTCAGTGCCAGCAGTGCAGCCACACTTTTATTCTTTTACAGAGCTCTCTTCTCTCTGTTTCCTCTAACTGGACATCAGTGCCTTGCTTTCCCATTCAAGGGTAACCCATCGAGCCAAATTTCGTCTTGGATTCTGTTACTCTTTGGAATTCTGCACCCCAGAAATGAAAAGCCCTGTTATATTCACTGCTAGCTCTATGTTACCCAGTATTTTACAGCAGAGCTTTGTCATCATTCCTCTTAGAGCCTAAAATGATGTCTGAAAGCTTGATGTACGTTCACTTCAGACAACAAATACTTTGCTCATCATAGCCTGCAGTGCATCTCTCTATCCTTGTTCAGTAGATACCTGGCAAAACCAATTTTTTTCTATCCTCTAAAGAACATCATCTTTTACATTCTTATTACAAAATGTGTGATTCAGATAGTGAGAGAAAGATCTCACCATTGTTAATATTGACAGTGTTTTCTCCCTCCTTGGGCAAACCTGATTTTCCTAATTAACAAAATGTTGTCAGTGCTGTATGGAAACATGGGAACCTGTGAAAAATTTTATGGAACTGGCTGTTACACACTAAGAAATATCAAGTGCTTTTCAAGATAATAGCATCTGGTATCAGAACCTGGAACACAAATTATACTTGGTAATAGAGGAGGCAAGGATAAAATAAAATCAATGTCTCTACTGTGAACAGAGAGGGATGGGAGCATTCCATTTTTTTAACGTAGTAGGATACCAGAGCTTATTTGAGCATGAATTTCACTGGCATATTTACTTCATTTCTTAAGTGAAGAAAACCTGATCTTATGCAAATTCATCTATTTCCAAGCATTTCCATGTATCCATTTATTTTAAATTAGAAAAAAAATATATAGATAAGATTAATCAAGCCAGAAGCTTACCATAAAATGTTGTATATATTCATATGTGAAATATATATGCAGGAGTTTCAAAATACTGAAAGATGCCTAAGGAGATAAAATGTTCATTTCACTTCTACTGGATCAAAGTCATTTTTTATTTGAATTATTGGAAAAATTCCCAGGATTTCACCTTGCAAGTGTGTCCAATAAGTTCTTGTAATGGCCAAAATATATTTGTAAGCCAGTAAATCAGCTAGTGTTAAATTGCCATGCTAATTAATCAGCAAGAAGCATGCTTTACCCTATTTGATGCAAATACTGGACAGAATTTTCAGTGCTTTAGTTCATATGCCATAGGTAGAATTGAGATCTAGCCTGGAGTGTGTCTTGCTTGACCTCCTCAGCAGGGGCTCTGAAGGTCAGAACGGTCTTTGGATGGGATCAAGCGCTTGTAATCAGAGTTGCCCTGATCCTTTGAGCTGTTCATATCATCTGAAACCTTCAGTGATGTTTATTCTGTGATGATTTTCACACTGTCCATGACAAGTTAGTGAGAGATAATGATAAAATTAAGCCAGCTTTATCAGTCTTGCAGAGACTGATGCATTAAATTTATTTATGGCCAGTGAAGATGGGCAAAAGCTGTCATTAAAGATCACAGAATCATAGAGCCATTAAGGTTGGAAAACACCTCTAAAATCTTCGAGTTCAACCATTAGCTCAGCAGCACCATGTACACCACTAAATCATGCCCCCAGGTGCCACATCCACACTCCTTTTGAACAATTCCAGGGATGGAGATTTCACCACTTCCTTGGGCAGCCTGTTGCAATGCCTGACCACCCTTTCAGTGAAGAAGTTGTTCTTATTATCTAGTTTAAACCTCCCCTGGCACAACTGGAGGCCATTTGGGAAACCCTGAGCCTGAAAAAAGCCTCTCGCCAGTCTCCAGGGTGCACTCTGTGTCCATAGCAGCCACGGTGAAGGCACTTCTTTTGG
The DNA here is from genome assembly GCA_013397175.1 of Platysteira castanea. Lineage (NCBI taxonomy): Eukaryota > Metazoa > Chordata > Aves > Passeriformes > Platysteira > Platysteira castanea. The sequence continues at coordinate 773,410 of VYXC01000306.1, forward strand.
ATTCAGGCAGGAGTTGGAAGTGGAAATGAACGGAGTTGGCTGCTGTCACAGCAGTTTCAGCCGGGTAATACCTCTCCTACAGCCAGAGACTGCAATAGCATGTGTTTACCCAGAGAACTCTTCAATAATGTATGGTCGGCTGAGGAGCACATCATAATTCTGTCAGGATGGAAAGAGCAGCAGACAGGGGCTGCTTTAACATCCAAATTGGCTCAGGAACCTCTGCTGCAAGGGCTTCCCAGCGTGGCATTACTGTCACAGCAATCCTTCCATTTTGTACCCATTAACACTCCCCAAGAAGGAATAAAAGAAGATAAAAGCTAAATTTTCTTTAAAAAAGGAGCACAACTTGTCTGCAGCAGTCCATAAAACTCTATAATAAATAGAATGAAAAGTGCAAGAATACAAAAATTATATGCTTTTGCCAGACATAGCTCTAGCTATCCCTGGCTGCAGTTTGGCTGCTCTGGCTGGCTTGGTAAGGCAGGGACACAGTGTGTGCTCTGTCACTGCAGAGGAAAATGTCCACCCTGGTCAGCACAGGCAGTACCACTCACCATCCAGGAACTGAAAATTTCCATCTCAGACACAAACTTCTTCTTTAAATAATGTATTCTGTGTCTCAGGGATCAGATTAAAAGTAAAGGATGCACCTCAAGGATTTCCTTTCTGTTTTCTCTTTTTGCTGTTTCTTGGTTCAGAAACTGCCATTGAAAAAATCCCTCAGGGACAGAGAGGAAAAAATTGCCTAAATATCCTAATACCTTTTCTCCTTGACTTCTTTTTTTGGTCATAAAACCATAACAACATATAACTCACTTCTATCTCTCTGTCAAGTGTCAAGCACACTGGGGGTACTGAGGTGCAACTGGTGTCTAGCAAGGGGTTTTTTTCCAGCTACCTTTTTTTTCTTTTTTATATAACAAGGAAATATACGCATCAAATTTTATAATTTTAAAACTGGAAAAGGTGTTGGTTCCATAAAGGCACTAAACAGTCTTCATTTTGCAATTTGAAACTTCCAGAAGCTTCCTTCACTTCTGTCTTCTCATTTTTCGGCCATATGTGCATGGGTGCACATTACAGAGAGAGAGAGAGGGAGCGATTCAGGGAGAGGGCTCTTGAAGGCAGGGGAGAGAAAGGGGGGGAAAAGGAGTTAGAACAAATATGGACATAATACTGGATATTAGGCAAGTGCAGGATATGGCCCAAAGAACTTGGGTGTGGTGTCCCTTGTAGCACTTAATAATTATTGATAAAATTGAAGGACATGGGATATTTTGGCTTGGCTTGCAGGTCTTTGAGACTCTGCTTTTAAGATTTAAAATAAAGAGCTCTAGGGTAGAGACTGATTGTGTTTGTATGTTGGAGGCACTTGTCTGTACAACAAACACTGTTAATTCAGCTATAGGTAGACTTTTTTTTTTAATTGCTTTATTTTGTGCTTGTAAATTGTAAAGAATTTGAGAGGTATAGTGTGATCAGGAGATTTCAAAGGAATGTTTTCATTTAAACCTAAATATAAATATTTTAAACTGGAAGAACACCACAGTATTCTGCATTACAGTCGTTGCTGAAAAATATTCCTACTGCTCTGCACCCATGAGTGCTGATATTTGCCTAGTCATACATCTACCAGAGGAGAGGAGATACCTCAAGGGAATCTCTGGCACTCATATTAACATCTTCACCCTGTTCTACCTACAGATGGAGGGAGTTTTGCTGAATCTGTTGACTCCTTTTGGAGGAGAAGGATAACAGATTCCTGATTTATCCTTTTTTTTTTTTTCCTTAGACTGTAACAGTGAGTTAAACAGATTTTTGTTTGCAGATGCCAATGACTTCTAAACAATGCCACCGTTGTGAAGTCCTGCCCTCTACACTGCAGTGCCAGGAGTGGCTCTCCTTTCGAGAAAACCACTCCCAATTATCTGTCCCCGTAATGAGCATTCCTTATTTCTGAGAAGCTGTAAGCCAGAGGCTGAGGTTGCATTGTTATGACAGCACAACTGTGTATTGATGTCAAGCTTGTAGGTCCCTTATCAGTTGTCTGCCCCAGCGCATTCAGTCTAGGACAAACATCGTTGAGGCGACTTCATTTACAAGAAGTCCCTGTAGTGCTCAGAAAGCCCAGATGCTATCAGGGAGTATCGATAGCCAGGGGTATAGCGTGACAAGCTGAAACCCCATAGCCCCGCGTGCCTCTGTGAGGCCGAGGCCTGAGCTCCCCTCCGTGCGGCACGGCAGGGCCTGCCCACCATGGCTGGAAGCTCTGTGCCGAGGGCTTTCCCACAGCCTGCCGAGAGCCTGTGGTAAAACTTCCCATCATTCCCCAACTAAATTAACCCTCTTCCTGAAAGATGAGTTTCAGCTTTAAACTGTGCTTGGCTGCCGTGGCAAAGATGGGTTCTTTGGGGTCTTTAAAGCCCCTTCCAACCCCAAGCACCCTGTGATGCTGTGGCCAAGGCCCACTCACCCAGACCTCGTTGGTTACCCTCCGGTATCCAACACGCAGATGCAATTCCACAAATACGACCATGGGGAATACTACACTGAAAGTATATTTTTGCATTTCCCCAGAAAATTTTTTTCATTACCAGTGAGAAAAATAGGTTAAAGCTCCCAGGCATTTTGTGAAATAATGTTGCAAAATTTTATTTGTTCGGTCCCCTTTTTAAAAATATTTTGATTTAAAGGGGTTTATAGTATAAAACCCTTTAACTATAGCATAAAAGTGCATTTCAAAATGAAAAGTGACTTTGAAAGAGAATTTCAGAATCATCTGAAGCCATCTGAAAAAATTACTTGTGACACCTTGAAAAGAAGGCATTTCTATTTTTTTATTCTAAATATAGGACTGTTGTAGCTGATAGTTTCAGGTAGAAAAACCCTTGACTCTGAATGATATCAAAGTATCCTCTGTTCCTGACAGAGGACTAAAATATTTTTTCCTTACTGCCTTTAGGTGCATGAATTTACATACATCATATGCTGTACTACACTGGGTTTATAAGGCTGATAAAAATGATGTATGAGGGTCACATTACATTTTGAAAAGGCTGCGTGTGGAAAAAAAAGCACACAGAAGGAGAAGGAGACAAAAAGGAAGTCATTATCTGTGAATACAGGCCCAGATTTGGCAAACAAAGCTCAGCCCAGAAAAAACATGTACTGCTGCCTATACAGAAGCATGTGGCTTAATGGGGCTCATGTGGGCATTAGGCTGGCTTGGCAAGGAACGCTGCCAGAAGATTGAAACTGGAGCAAAACAGGAGGCAGATATAAATCAACTTCAAAAGTCGAGCTGAAAGAAATACTAAAGAAAGAAGTGTTTGTTACATATGGAATTAAAACCTAGCACCGGGGAAGTGGTCCCTTTTATCGCTGGTACATGTCACTCTACACTCATGAGTGTTTCAGAGAGCTCGAAAAACCCCAGAATCGCACTTAAAAGTCAAATATCCCATCCCAAGTGAGGAACAAAAAAGTAATGAATTAACTTAGTTTGCTACCAGATATTCATTCAACTATTACACAGGTTTTCCTCAGGATCGCTGCTGGGCAGGGATGTGCCAGCTGGAGTGCCTGGACCCCCATCCAGCAGGGATGTCCGTCCATTCCCACCCCTCCAAGCAGTCCCCACGAGCTCCCCGAGGGACAGCCTGGAGTCAGTGGTTCTTTCTGAGAGCGCTCTCGGCGGGACACTGGCGCTGACTGCTTGCATCTGTGCCTGTGTGGGTGTGAGACGGAACACGCGGGGCTCCCCATGCCGTGAGGCGGGATGCTGTCCAGCGCTCCCCTGACAATTCTGGGCTGGGAACAATAGCGCTTTATGCGTGCAAGCACTGACACAGGACAGGGGGAGAGGCAGCCAGGAGGAGAGCAGCTGCAGCTCCTGTTGTCCAGCTCAATTCCTCCCTGCCTCCCCTGCAGCCCAGCGCAGGCAAATGGAGCCGCCAAGCCACCGCTAGAGCTGGGTGGGCTTTGCTCGAGCCCCTCACCAACAGCATGAAGGACAGGGCTGTGTGTTCCCTCCCATATATTGGCATTCATTGCATCCCATTTTCTGCCTGCCACCTTGGCACCGGTGCCTTTGGGATGGCAGCAGAGGAAGGTGATTTGCAAGCACGCGAGACTCCGAGCGCCCTGCAGGGTTTTAGTGCTGTGCCCTACTGCCTCTGCTTTGCTGGCTAGAACCGGCCAGTGACAGCTGCATTTAAATGTAAATCAATAGGGCTTTTCTTTAAGATAGTCACAGCTGGCATGTTTTTCTCCTCTAAGCTTTTTCTGGCATTAAAAAAAAAACGTGTCAGTACCTGAGAACTAATGAGTGCCTCCATTTCCGTCTTTCCAGAAGAGGACGTGCTAAAGGGACACATCCCAGCAAAACCTTCATGAAGGTCTCGTTTTCCTTCCAGACACATGACTCCAGTGGAACTTCATGCTAAACATGAAGATTCAACCTCTCTCATTCTTTTATATCATTTGTGTGTTTTGGCTGCTCTGAAAACCTTAGAAACTGCAATCAAAGGTGTTGCAAAATCTGTCTGTGCTTCCCTGCCTCAGTGGGAGCATGCAAGAAGGAACACGACCGCCTGCCCTCACGGCTGCAGCGCTGCCTGGCAGGTGGAGACTTGTGGCCTCACCTCCATCTCCCGGGCTCTTGTGTGGCTTAGGCTCCAGACTGGGGCGTTTCTCCTTCTCTTCTGAGAAGTGTAACAGCTACCACAGGAGCTGGGGAAAGCGGGTTCTGTGGAAAGATGCTGATGACTCATTTTTTGGGAGTATTACCTAGCTAGCCTGCCTTTCACAGCCCTGAGCATCTCTGGAGCTGACTCCTCTGGCCACGCTCCCCAAAGGTCCCTCCGAGGCTGCTCTGGCTGGATTCTCTGAGGGCATGGCTGAACCTGTCTCTCTGGTTTGAAACAAGGGATGACAGGGCAAGCTACAGGAAGCACAGCAAGCTCAGGCATAGATGGCAAAGAATAAATAAACAGGGAGGTGTAAATTCTGTCTTAGTCTGGAAAAAATCCCAAAGAGTAGCCCTCGTAAACGTGGTGGTAAACCTACATTTACTCAGGTGTCACTTAACAGTCACCATTTCACTCCTTCTCACACAAAATCCTTCTTCTTTCCTTTTTTACCCTATATATATCCAGCATATCAGTGGCTCTCAGCTGCAATTCCCTGAAGTCAGTGTGGGCTGCCGGGGGCAGGTCTCAGGATGGAGGGAATTGAGCGCCACTGATTCAATTAGCCTCCTGTGACTCATGGCTCAGAGAAGTGCCAGGAATTGATGGGCTTGGGAAAGTACTTATTTTTTTTCTAATCAGGAAGGAGCAAATCCCAGGAAGTCCAGCAGAGCATATGAACATCAAAGAATCCAAGACAGCCAGGCCAGCCAAAACCCAGTACTGTGGAGGCGAGCTCAAGCTGCCTAGCAGGACACAGTGGAACCAAGAAAACCTTATGTTATTTTCAACATCTGCATAATCCAGTAAGACAATAAATTATTTGTCACCAAGTTGCAGAGAGATGATTTGAAGGTTGAGGTCTGTGAAGTTGCTTTCCAATTTGCTTTTTTTTTTTTTTTTTTAAGGATGTGGCTTCAAATATTGAAGGAAAATGTAAAAAACAAAAGCATCTGACTAAATACAGCTCCTATATTTCTTAGTTTAATACAATTCTTTTGTTTTGCAAGTCACAGACAAACCATCAATTATTTGTCTGTTGTCAGTGTAATGTTTAGTTGAATTGCAATAGATTTTATTATTTCCAGGCTAAGGATATTCTTTTCTTTGCCTATCAACAAACACCTCTCTTATTGCAACAGAAGCTATGGGTCTTGTATTCATGCTGCAGAAGACAAGATAATGAAGTCATTACCAGAAATTATAATTTTTGTAGCTACAGCTATTCTCTTATAATTAGGTTCACCACGTTCTGTAGTTACCCCAGAGAAGCAAAATCAACTGTTGTAGGCCTGAGAAAGAAGGAAGGGAACAAATCACAGTAAGACTGATTTATAGAGATGAGTAGCATAGGAAAATAAATACTGCCAGGGTATATGACAGAGCCAGAAGTTTTGATGTGGTAGTGATGATGAATTTCTTTCTTTCTAAGTGTTTTGGCTGAGGTCAAAGGTAGGACAGAGGATATTAAGTCAGCACAAAAAAGTGAGCTCCCAAGTGTTCTGCCCTACTCTTTGGCTTCATCGTGTGCGTTAGCTGGTTTAGAAGGTGACAGCTGGAGAGAAGTCAGAATCTATGACTACATTAATAGTCAAAATAGTAAAGACACCACCAGCAACAATTTCATCAACAGCACTGTAAATTCAAAGCATTCATTTTTCCCAGGTATTCCAACAACTTGTTTTGAGATCATTAAGAGGTAAAGCTGAGGTTATCTGTGGTAATGAATGAATCTGAGGAAAAAAGTAAATACAATAAACCCAACAGACTGGAACAGCAAAGCTGTCTCACTGAGAAAGAGGGCAGCAGCTGTGAAGGTAAAAAGTGTTCATTTCCCTTTAGTTTAAATTGATTTTTTTTTTCTGTTAAAGAAGTAGAATGTGATCCTTTGTTTCTGTGTCCTCATAAAGAATCCAGAATAATTAGGACTGTGAAAAGGAGACCTGTCAATCTTGAGATAATTTCTGTTTCAAATAACTACAGTATGAAATTGATGATCATAAAAAACAATGACCATCACCCAGAATGGAGGGGGGAGCAGTTCTGTTCAGCTTGGCACTCTTCAATAGCACTGGTGTAAAAACAATACCCAGGGTGAGCCAGGCAAATGCTTCCTCCTCGTCTTCCCCTCTCCATAGATCCAGAAATATCCACCTGCATTCCTGCTTTTATAACTGCTATTTCCCCAATAGACACACTCCTTGTCATAGCCTGTTGCTGACAGACCTCACTCATGGGTATTTTCATTAACTTCAGGACAAACATAGGTCAAATATCTGTCAGTCCAAAACCAGTTTTAAGCTGATTTTTGTTGTAGCAGTTGCAGCTATTCAATTATTCTTAATGCACTTCTCAATGATTAGCAGCACATCTTAGTGTCTGCAGCTGTATTTTTAGCTGTCGTGAAGACCAGCGGGTTTATGAATGGAAAACATTAATAAAACAGGTCGGGTTTGACCTCATTCAGAAGCCAGAATGGGCCCTTGCTGTCTCTGCTGCTTGATTTGTTGCACACTCAGTCACAAGCTCGAGTCCGAGTCCTTGGATGACTCCAAACGCAGCGGCTCGTGTTTGACAAATTTGGATATATCAAACGTGACACGAGTAAATGAGACAATGAGACAGCTACATCTGCACGGATGGAAAACCACAGCGGTGGTGATCGTGCTGAAGGGCACAGCAGAGATCAGCGCACAGTGGGTTTTGCACCACGTGCGTTGCAGGGCCATCCATCAGCCACCACAGCCACACCAAAGAGGGGACACACAGGCTTTGATGGGCTGCCAGCAGCCGAGTGGGGCTTTCTCCATCCAGCAGACGTGGGAGTTGGCATCTCACGTCATCCTGGTGCCATATCAGGTTCTGACTACTGGCTGGCTACTGCTTAAGCCTACTGTTTATTATGTGGGACAAACAGAAGCCAGGAGTGTAAACCGAGAGGGTGGCGTAAGGCCGAGACATGAGTGGAAGCAAATATTCTTCAAAAGGCTCTTAGGCATTGCTAGATTTATTACCTTACTCCTTAAGTTTTCCTGCCAGAATAATATTTGGCTAAAAAGGATTGTTCTTGAAGCTACTGAATGAATGCAGCATGGCAATATCGGTTTTGAAGACTTTTGAAGAGCAGCCCACTACTTTTTCAGTTGTGCTGCCATGGCTTTCTTGTTTATTTTCTGCCGCCAGGCTGCACTTGATCTGTTTGGTTTGGGTCGTTTCAGCTTTATGGCATAATTATTAGTATTGCTTGCTAACGAAACACATTATTAGGAGGAAGTGGGATCAAAAGGATGGTATGAAATTAGTAGCCTGGAGAACAGCATCATCTTCCTTGCAGAGATGATAACAGAGCCTGATCCCATCATCTCTATTGACCATGTGCCCACATATGATTTTTCTCCTTAACTTTTCACTGAAGACACTTCAGAGACAATGAGCAATGCCTGAAATGGGCCCTAGCTTCAGCTGGAATTTTCTGAATTTTTCTGCTCTTTATGCAACCCCGAGAGCATCCTTGTCCCAGTTGTAAAGGTGGACAGCAGTCACAGCTCAGAAGTCACACAAAGGCAGAACTAAAAGTTCTGAAGTACAAAGAATAATAAATTAAATTATAAGACTGCTTGGCCCAGAAGCTGTTAAGACAAGGCTATGCAGGCTGTTTAGCAAATTTAGGTATGTGGGAAATAAATCAAATGGAACAAGATGATTAAGCCTGAAGGAGCTCAGCAATCTGGAAGAGCAGAGGAAATAATCAGACCCGTACTGAAGGCATGAACTCTTGAAGGTAAAAGGAAATAACAAAAAGGCTCTTCTAGTGTTCCTTAAAGAATGTTTTTAAGATTTCAATTAAACAAGGTAAAAAAAGAAGAAAAAAAGCCACAAACAACAAGAAAAGCCACTGTAGCCTTAAAAAAAATAAGGAAAGCCCATAGAATTGCTGGAAAGCAAGTTAAAGTGCAGTGACAGGAGCCTTAAATTCTCTAGAAACCACTAAAATTCTTTCACTGTGATCTAGGAAGGAGAAAATTTCCTTTACAAGTGGAACAAAGATTCATTTCCTGAAGGAAGAAGACCTTATAACACGCAAGGAGAATTAGAGTGGCTCCAAGGAAGAGAAATCATGCATTTCTGCTTGTGATAACAAAGTTGAGCAGAAAACTGAGTAGCAACCAATGCTTTCCATGAGGTTAAAACATTTTTGCAAAGTCATTCTGTTTCAGAAGTAATTTGGAAGCAACGCATTATTTGTACTATTGTTCAATTTTTCAAGGTATTATTAAAATTGTGAAAAAAGAATTGCCACGTGTTAGATATACATATATATGAACAAAAGAATGAGATGGAAAGAAAGGAAACATTTTTAACTTCTGCCAAGTACTGCCAGCAAAAATAGAGCATCCTCAAGACTCTAATTACTACATTATTCTAAATTCCAAGTCATTTTGATACCAATGCAGAATGCTGAATGACTTGTGAAGCCACATTTAAAAAGAAAGTCTAACAAAAATAAACCAACAGAGCCAGATAGACCTCAAATTACCTGAAAGGGTGCTGGGGCTTGCAAAACTTAACCTGCCCAGGCTGGTGGGTGTAGGTCTCCTTGCTCCAGGCTGCTCCTCCAGACCCTGTGTGGGCTGTACTCACTGGAGTCTCATGCATGGCAGTCCACCATGGGCAACTGTGATTTCATGATGTGTTTCTATGATTGAAAGCATGGATGGCTCAGCCTTTACTTGGATGCCATCATCTTATTTCGGCTTTACAGAAAGCACTTAATAGCACAAATTTTATGCCTAGGCTTCTTTTTTTTTCACTTAAAATAATATATAATTAGGTGGTTTCTTCAAATTTTCCTTCCAACCTCCTTTTGGACATATTTAACCCCTATTTTACCATCCACTGACTACTGTAGTGTATATAATAGGAGCTGGCAGATTTTTCACTGACTTTTTCCAACTGAATTCAGTCTTTCACAGCAGGAAGAGTGTTGGTACTTTTGGAACAGGCAAAGGACAGCAGGTAAGACACAGAGACTGCCAGCAGAAGTGCTTCCTGCCAGACAGAGCAGGGAGAAGTAGGGGGATGAAGAGAATCGTGTTTGCTAGCAATGATCCTTCTATTTCCAACAGTGGATAAACTGGGCCACTGTCTTTAAACCTTTATAAGGTCAGTGCCAGCAGTCAGCAGCATGGCCAAGAGACTGATCTCCTTCATCCTCATCCCACCCAGCATCTTTCCTCCTCGGCATCTGCAACCAGAGAATCATTAAGCTCTGAAAAGACCTCTAAGACCATCCAAGCCAGATGCTGTTTGCCCACAAATTCTGCAGCAGCAGAGCACAGGCAAAGAATCCAAGAGCTTGGCGCTCTCCCTGTTTGCTACAGTGAGCATCCATGGATGGCATGAGTTAGTTTTATACTCTTTGGGTACAATACAGTGAGCTATTACTCACTTTGTAGATAACATCTGGGGCTACAGTAAAATCTGTCAATTGTCATAGATTCACATGCTCACAAGGTGCCTTGGTTTGCTTCCCTCCTGGAGACTGCTGCCTCATCCAAGGTCACTGCAGCTCCCTCAAAACCTCTCCTCTGCCTACTTAATTATATTGGGTTTTACCCTCTTTTCAGAAAGGAGTTGCTTGATCGAGGCTCTTTAGCTTCACAGGGAAACAACATTTCAATAATGGATGAGCCCAAAGATAAAAAGCACGGAGAGTTTTTATTTCTGACCGTAAATTAAGGCAGATATGCAAATCTCAACTTAGAAGAATATTTAGCATTTTTCAATGCAACAATGGTTCTGGTAGGAGAATTCCTCAGACGTGAAAAGCCACATAGTAACAATAACTTTCTGTTATGACTTTCCTTAATGGAAAGCTGTAGCAAAGGGTTTTTCTAGTCTCTACATATGTGTATCTATTTATTTAGAGCTTAACTCTAAACAGAAAAGAAGCTGCAAATCAGAAGAAACCCATATGACACTAACCCATACATACACTACTCAACTGAATGACGACAAATATTTAATTTGAAATGTATTTGAAACTCTTTAATTTGAAAACTCTTAAAATTGATGCATTAGCAGATAGAAATTACAACACACTGCCTTTGCTGTCCAGAATTCAGGTTGGGTAATGAGCACCAAAGTGTTTTCACTGACAGCCTCTCTGACAATTTTTGCGATGGTAAGAGTATTGTGATAGTTGTTCCAGGTTTCCCCAGAGACCTAATGGCATATAAAAAACAAAGCCAGCAGGTAAAGAAAGCCACTCGAGGTAACATGAAGTTTGTGTGGTGTTTTCTTCAGAAAGTAAGTATTTCTGCAAACAAAGGGAGTAAAATAAACATGCAACTTCCAGGCAGTTGAGATTGCTTTGTGGAGCCTAAAAAACCTTGCTTGAGGGAAGCACCTTCTGCTGCAGACAAAAGAGTTAATTCATCAAAGCTGTGGGAAGAACTCTCTCCCCCCAAAGAAAAGATCTAATGGCCCCTATAAAGAGAGCCATATTGTGATGCTGTAACCTGATTAGAGGGAAAGAGGGTCTTTGTGTCTTTTAGCCTCACAGGAAAACAAGGTGTTCTGCAATAAATAGGAAACCTTTTTCTAAAGCTTTATGGTCTTCTGTGCTATGCCACAAAGTACCCTATATACTACTCACCTCAAAAATCCACAATTGAAGTGATTCTCCTCTTTTCAGAAGTCAGGCTGGCTGGGAGAGCGGGCCTAGGAAGGAGAAAGCCAAGAGGCTGCTGCTTTGAAGCAAGCAAACGCGATACTCTCATTTTAGAATAATTGCTGTATGTTTGGGACACAAGGAGATGGGAATGAACCTTGCAGCAGGATGAGTGCCTTCAGGCCAGCCCACAAAAAGCCCTTTTGTGAGCACACAGGGACAGGGATGACTGCTCTGAGTGACTGAAACGGGCCCCTTACTTTCTGGAGGAGATTACTGAAAGAAAACGTGCAACCAAGCAGAATAAAGGAGGAAAGCTAGGCTTGGCATTCTTATAAACACAAGAATAATCATAGAATGGTTTGGGTTGAAAAGAACCTTGAAGATCATTTAGTTCCAACCCCTCTGCCATGGTTGGGGACACCTTCCACCAGACCAGGTTGCTCAGAGCCACATCCAACCTGGCCTTGGACACTGCCGGGGATGGGGCAGCCACAGCTTCTCTGGGCAACCTGTGCCAGGGCCTCCCCCCGCTCACAGTAAATAATTTTCCCCTAATACCTGATCTAAACCTACTAACTTTCAGAAAAGGCAAGGGTCATTCAGTGGACAGGGGTTTTATGTTTGCCATGTTTTAAGGAAAATACATGTTCACTTAGTGAATGGTGGAACTTGCCCTGAGACATTTTGAGCAGTTTAGCATGACTTAAAAAATAGCATTTATTTTTATCAAAAGAAAAATCAAAACTTAAAAAAAACCCCCAAACAAACATCCCCCTACCTAAGAAAATAGGTACAGAAGGGAGCTGTTGCATTTAGGAGTGCATACCTAGGAAAAAAATTGTCCTTTGGGAGAGCAGTTCAAGCAAGCAGGCTGTGTAATATAGGATTCTTAACTTCCTCCTCTAATGCAGTTCCTACCAACCACTTTTAAAGAAAATTAGAGCTGATGGACTATTATGTTTAGTCTGTATGACTCCTGGGAGCCAATTTGTGTTATACTATCCAAGCTGCTTTACAATTACGGACGGCAGCAATGCTGTACCTGGTAGCTGCCTGTTGTTTAAATGGAGGCGGGTGAGATCTGTTGGAGATCTGGTTTGATTTCATAAAGAGGTGGTTTATTTGCCCGAAATAAAAGAATTCCCTATATCCTGCCTTTTTCAATTGCTTTTAAGTTGAAAGGGAAAATAGGAGGCTGTAAGAAAAGAGCTGAAAATCTGGGACAACGCTCAGCTAAGCCATGGCTTGCAGAGACCTACACAGCAGCAGCTTTGAGTTTCCCTGTGGAGGGCTTTCCTATATGAGCATCTGAACACCAACTCTGGGCTGAGCAGGTGACTCGAGATGGTGGGGACAGAAAGAGCAGGAGCCAGGGCAAGGTGTTGGAGGGACCTCGATGCTCTTCCTTTGCAGGTGCTTTAAGGGTGAGAAATTTTGGAGGACACCTTGAGCTTGTGGGTTCAGCTCTTAAAAATACAAGTTACCCCTATAGATGCTTTTTCTTCAAGCACTGCCTAAGGGTGGCACATGATCCAGGATAAAGAGAGGAAGGTTTATAAATGTGTGAATCCCTGCTCCTTGCTGCCAGAACCCAGCTCTGTGCACCACGGCAGGACAGAGAGCCCTGGGACGAGAAGGGCTGATGCACAATTCCTCATGGAGGTTTCCGTTTGGAAACTCACTTTGGATTTGGCAGAAGAAGGGTGTCCTTTAGGTCAATTAGACTTTCTCTTAGTGATGAACAAAGCAGAAATGCACTAAATGCCTTCTCTGGTGAAATTTCTAGCAGTAAAGTGGTCGTTCAGAGGACAGGCTTGTCTGGTGGTGTGACAATATGATGCTGCCTGCATTTGCAGAGGTGGATATTTTTCTACCACCTAGATATCTAAACTAGCAATCCATCTATTCCCGGCTGGTGAGATCAAAGTGGAAAGAACAAAGTTTGGGAGATAGGTAGGTTCTGCTGGTTTTTAATTTCTTGAAATGGTGTAAGAACTGTGCGATTGATGAGGGTGCTTAAAGGGGTTCACTGGAAGGAGATGCCTGCCATGAGTATTGGTCTCTGATAATCCTTTCTAACAGACCCCACTAAGCCTCTGGATATGACTATAAACAAAAATACTTATATTATGTATTATCTACTTACACTGCATGAGATTTGTCAAGTATTCCAGCATGTTCATATCCATACTATAAGTAAACAATATAAAAAAAGCTCTCAAACTCATGCCATCCACATTCAATCCCTCCAAAGCATATTCAGGGGAAGCAGACAGCAAGCAGTAAGGGAATTTGGGGTAATACCAGAAGGGAATATCTTGAAGAAAATGAGGTCATTGAACAGTACCTAGTAAAATGGATGTTGATTGTTTTGTGAGTGTTCTCCACAGATAATGAATAAAGAAATTTTGACACAAAGTTAATTACAAAAAAACAGGGCTGCACTCTAATGGCTAATTACTACCCGTGTAGGCTGTCAAATGGCAAAGCCTCCCAGTTTCACTATTAATAAGCTGCGTCCAAGATCCTGAATTATGATAGCAGCTAGAGAATGAAACACATGAAAATACCTTATCACTTTGAGAAACCCTCTCCGCACCCAAATTTAGCTGGTTAATTTTGCCCTTGTGCCTAATCTACCCACTCATCCGACGTCAACAGGCAGCTCATTAATCACATCTCCTGCTTTGTTTTCTTCTCATTTGATATCACAGCAGGGCATTTTTCTTGGCAAAATAATCTGAGTAAACAAGAATATTTCCTGGGCTGGAAATCTCTGCCCTTGGAAGGAGCTTCTGTCAAGCACATCAGATGTAAAGCAAACCCAAAAAAGCAGGTGTGGGAATGGATGAGCATGGCACCTCCTGCTCATGTGGAAGTGCCCTTGCTTGGGAATGCAGAAGGAGTTGCAAAATGCTCACCATAAATACCCATAAATATTTATTCCAGAGCTAATGTTAGGATCACCTTCCTTAAATACATTGTTGGGCGTGTGAATGTAAATCCAATAAAGCGTTTACTCTCAAGGAAAGGTAATGTTTGCCATTTTGGGCTCTGCATCTCTTCCCAGCAGTCAAAGGCGTAGGAAGATCAGCTGCCCTTGCTGTTGTGTTGCCTTAAAAAATCCTTGATAATACCACACATGTATGAACTATAGCAAAAAGAACAAATTGCTGCCAGTACCATCAGGATTGTCTCTTTTCCTCTGTGAACATTGTTTCTTATTTGCTCTCTCACCTGTTCCTTCTGCTTACCAGACACAACCAACAAATACACGTTGTGCGCAGTGAGACTGAGGGGATGAACACAAGACGTAAACCCACCCGTATTAATCCATTCTGCTTCAGTCACACAAGTGCCTCAGACACATGTATCCTCCAAAAAGCAAAAATCCCATCCCAGCCGGTTCACCGAAGGTCATTGCCACATCCTTCTCCAGCTGAGACTGCTCTATCAGCTACTTGATACCTCTGGAAACTGTCAGCAGGCAGAAAGGGCAGCTCCTATCAGGCATCTCTGACACGCAGCAGCAATCCTAATCTAACAGCTCATGGCTGCATTCTGGATTAAATCGTGAGAAACATTCCTCCTGCTGCTCAGGCAATGCAGGCATTGTAACTGGCCCTCAAAGCTCCGTAAATGGGCATCACAGCCCTTCTCAGTGGTAGAAAGGAACAATTTTCCCTCCAGTTTAGGAATTCCCCATGTCCAGTATAGCTTTTAGACCGAGGGAGATTTTTTTGCTCTGAGCAGCATTAGCTGCTTGAAATCCCACTTTTGTTCTGGCTTGCAAAAATTTGATTTTGTTTAATGGGAGGGAAATGCTGGGCAATGAAAGGAAGAGAAAGAAAAAGACCGCGCTAATAATTTCTGGGTAATTAAACTGGCATGGTGGAGAACTGAAGCACTAGGCAGGTGAGGGCTAATTCTAACTCTCAACCATTACCAAAACCTATTTTCCACAGCAGCAGGAAGTCAATGATGTAAGTGGAATTTCCTACAGCCTAAGAAACAGGATAATGTAGGTTGGCACATGAATATCTGGAATTGCCTCAACAGCAAACAAGAACTTTCTTAGGTTTAGCCATGGATTTATAAGTAGGATTCTTATCCTTTTTCTAAATGTTTTTCCTATTATAACTAGAGCCATTATATTATCTTGGAAGTAACAAAGCCTTTTATATCACATTTTGCTTTACAATAACCATTAATGTTGCTATTTGATCTGGTTGGAACTCAGCATGTTGATTTTGTAAAGGCTTTTGTGAACTAAGAGACTGAAGCAGCAAGGCAAAAAGAAGCCATAGTATTTCTTGTTATTAAGTACAACATATTCTATGTCTCTTTTAGCATCTAAAAGTGGCCTGTCCAGCTTCCATCAGAGTAGTCTGACAGCCTGAATTTTTTACCCTGCATTTCCATCTTGCATTGTATACACACATCTCAAAATATCAGAGTTTTGTATAGTGACTGAGGGCATTAAGCCCCACGATATTCAAAATGTGTATCACAGCCCAAGTGTTTTATGTATAGGCTTTAATACTATCAGACATCTCTCCTTGGGAATGGCTATGACATATGGAGGCAAATTCATTTTGGAAGAAGCAGTAAAACATTCAGAAAGAAAATGTGTTAAAAACAGAAGGAGGGAGGGCTTTTTTAAACACCACAATTTAAAGCCTCTTCTCCAGCCACATTAAAAAAAAAGTCACAAGCTTAATTGCCATGGCTCCATTTTACACAGACTGCATTTATATTTAACTGTTGTGATTGCTGCCTGATGATGAATTAGGCTTTGCTGAAGCTCTGCTTCTTTATTTTTTTCATATTTTTAAGCCTTGCAGCTGCCTCTGTAAGATCTTCTCATGCTGACCTGCCTTGCTCTGTGCCTGTAGCCCATCAGCCAGTGAAACCCTGATGCTGGGTGAAGTCTCTGCAACATGAAGCAAACAAATCCCCTGTCCCACAGTGGTTTTACACCTTAAGGTTTTCATCACTAGAATGTTCTGGACTTGCACCCCAGAGGAAATTATGACTTCCAAGGGCTGGAACTGAAATGGTCATTTGTATTTTGAGGGAGAGAAAGCAACTCCAAAAACATCCCCCGACCCCAAGTGCCAAGAAGAAAGATGAGTTTTGTGAGATGTTCTGTAACCATCTGGGATGTGGTGCAGCTGATCTCCATCACAGAGAGGTGCTGATGGAGTACAGGGAATGCACTGGACACTGTGTAGTCCAGCAGGAGGTATTCTATCAAATTCAGCGTGCATCTGCTATAAGAGAAGACTGCAAACATGACCCTGTTTGGGTTTTATGTATCAGCAGGAAATAAGTGTGAAATCAGTGTTTATCTGACTTTGACATCTAGTGTTTTTCAGCAGTACAGCTGTTCTTTCAGATGGGGGAAACAGCATTTGACCTGTAATTCCCTCTATTTCTCTTACTACCAGTTTCCCTCTACCACAACCAACTAGGACCTCTTGCTGCTTCCCACTTATGCATCTTACAGATACCACCAACACAAGTTATTAGACTCCTTATGCAGTGACTTTTCCATCTGTCCCTGCATACACACATTGTGCTAGGATGCATTCCCAGAAAGAGCCACCAGATGCATCTTGAAGACCATTTAAGTGCATCAGCTCAAAGTAAGAGCTTGCACAAAGTACCGCTTACCTGAGCTCAGGAGCATGGTTTGAATATGCATATACAAATACCTTGAAAAAATGATACAAGGACTAAGGTTTGAAGTTTCAGCTTGCCATAGAAAGGGTTAGCAAGAACACTTGGTTATATATCAAGCTTCATTCTGCAAATTATTCTTCTGGATGCTGTCCCCTGTTTCATTAAGGATCACTAAGAAGCAGTTGCCACAGCCCACATTTAGTATGCCTGACATATCATAAGAATATAATGCTGCACTGATGCTTTTCAAAGACCTTACAACTTAAAAACAAATTATTGCAGAAATTTAACCGTCCCCGATATAGTTGTTCTTCTCTCCTTTTAAGGAACAAAACTTCCACATAATGTATCCTAGAATGACGGAAAATAAAGACCCAAGCCAACAGATCCCCATTTTGCCTCTCCTCAGAAACTGAACCCTATAAAGCATGGTTCTCTTTAGCACCATGCTGGGGCATTGGCTGGAGATTAGTACAGAAACGGAAGTTCCACCTCTTAAATCACCAGTCACCCATTTTAGCACTTAAATTTTCCTTGGAATTTTCCCAAAGGCAGACCAGCTCTGAAAGCCTCATTCCTTTAAGATGTGCCAAGATCACAGCCTGAGACACGATAGCTGTCACCCTCCTCAGGTGACACACACACTACAGCACGTGGGAGTGCAGAGGGCCGTTCTCTGAATCTCTTTCCTCTTGGTTCAGCCAGGTTTAAAACAAAAGCTGATCTCCGACTGCAGATTCCTTCTCCAATCTGAATACCATGAACTTCCAGGTTGTTTCCTATGATACTTTTTTCATAGGGCTAATGTAGGAAATACTGCTCCAACTAATCTTAAAGCAAGGGGAGCTGCAAGGAATGAAATTTTACAAGTTCTGGTCAAATGAGAGTCTTAACAAGGTTAATGCTCTGTGCTTGACCAGCCTTTAGGGGACTTTTAAATTAAAGTGAGCAAAGAAACCGAAGTTCCAAGTGCAAGACAGGAAACCAGAAAGGGCAGTGTAAATGGAGAAGTTCATGCTCAGAGCAGAAAAAACTAGGATGAATTTTTTTCCGCGGGATAAAGTACAGACGTGCCAGCAATGTCATCATAATGCAAAACAAAGCTCTGGAAGTTTATTGCACTGAAAACAAACAAACCAGCAAACACAATGTGCTTTATTTCATAATCTCTGGTATCCTTCTCCTCCAGGGACCAAATCCACATCTGGTATAAAATATAATTTGATTATCATAATGGAGCTACACGAATTTATTGAAATTTTGCCTCTGTCCTTTTATGCTCAGGAATTTCAGGGTATGCTACCCAAGATCTGATGCAATCCTCACTGGCACCCACACCTGGATCACCACAGGCTGTGTGAATTCAGAGAAACACAGCAAACAACAAAACCATTTTCTCTATCTTCCAATGTTTGGCTTTTTAAAGAGACTTTCATAGCACAACTCCTCTGTTTGGGGTCTGGCAGGAAAACAGCTCTGGGCAGGTGTAAAGGAAGCTTGGATTGGGTCAGGAGAAATATGGCCAAGAAAGGAAATGAGTTCAGTCTGGAAAAGAAATTAGGACAAGGACAGAGGGATCAGTAGGCCCAGAAGTGGGGCTGAAGCCGAAAACAAATGGAAGGGGAAACCCAGAAAGGATGCAGCAGAGATGACGATGGGGGTGAAGAGGAAACACACATGTACAGGGAGTAATTAGGTGACCGTGGTAATGAAAAGGAAACAAAAAGAATCCAAAACAACACGAGAAAGATGTAAAAGCCCTTTTCCCCCTCTCCTGCATAAGCTGAAAGCTCTTTTTGAAAAGAAAAGGAATAAACTGCATCTGAGCAAGACTATCTGAAACTTCCTGTGCACATGAAATTTTTATAAAATTGTCCTCATTTGCTGCCTCTGGTCTGAGGTATTTCATCTTTGGTGACACAAATGGGAGAATCATTTAAATCGCAGATCACTTAAATCACAGAATATTCTGAGCTGGAAGGCACTCACCAGGATCATCAAGTCCAGCTCTTAAGCGAATGGCCCATGCAGGGACCAAACCCAAAACCTTGGTGCTGTCAGCACCATGCTCCAACCAGCTGAGCTGAGCTCATCACACAGGATTTAGATTTATAATCTATTGTTAGTAACTACTTCAAACACCAGTTAGATGCTGCTCTCCTGGGTGAAGAACTAAAACACTGCTCCCCAAACACCTAGGGAAAGGCTTGTTTTTAATTTGAAAATAAGCTTCTTCACTGGAGTATTCTTCATGTTTCTACGTGGTACCTTTGACAGTGAAATACCTCCCTGCAAGAACCATTAGAATGTACTAAAAGTGATCACCTCACAAGCTTTTGTTCATAAAAATGAGGAGGCAGCGGGGGAAAAAATGACAATTTAAAAAAGAAAAGACCAGAATTGAAATTCAATTCACAGTTTTATAAAGCGACTCTTAGTTTCTCAAGAGCAAAGATTGTCTTGAGTTTCCAATTTGGTCTCTAAATGAGCTTCAAAATGAAGTTAATACAGTCATCCTCCTGGTTCTGATCAATTGTACCCTGGCTCTGGTGGGAGACAGAGGTGTAGGAAAATATAAACCGGGCAATTACAAAATGCCTGCAAGACAGCCTCTGGTGTAGAGGGAGTTCCTGAAGCAAAATACTCATTGCATTGAAACTCTGCTTTTATATGTTGTTGTTGTTTTTTTTTAATCCTTGTTATTGTTGCACTGTTAACAATCTGCATAGGGAAGAAGGGGGCTGAAAACCTAATCTGAGGTTGAAATGGAGAAAGTCATGTTTGAAGCTGTGCCTTACAGCAAGGAATTATTTCCAATTTATGATCCTTACATGCCCTTTGCCGAGTGTCTCTTTGTCCGGAAGAGGATGAAACAGGTAAAGAGAATCTGAATGGAAATAAAGTATAAACATTTATTGTGTCATGTCACAAGACAAAAGTTTACCGTGTCAGGAACTCTTGTACCGAGATCATTCCCTTCCCAAATATAAATGTTCTGCCTCAAAATGAGAACAGTTAGGAAGTAAAAAAAAAAAAACAACAAACAACCAACATCATAATACTAATAGGATTGCCAGAATTATTTAATAAGGAAAAATACTCTATTTTCTCCTGTCCAGAATTAATAAACTGTTTCCAGAATAAGCAGTAAATAAACCCACCACAAAGCTGCCTTCCAACAAGGAAAATTTCAGATTGGTATTTATGTTTGGTATTTGTAGAAGAAATGAAAACCACAAGCAAAGAGGCTCTTGGCAAGTGCAGGAGGAGTCGGTCCAGCCACCACCCATCATTTTCTGCCCTGCCCAGAGCTGCCTCTCAAGACAGTTTCTAATTACATCAGTTCACAGCCTCACTGGTGAGAAGGACATAACTGCACTGGGGACAGGAGGCTACATACATTTTTACATATAGCAGATAGATGTTACTTTAATTTTAGTGGTATTGGGATGCAACTATGTGTTTGTGAGGAGTTCTGCAGCAAAAGCTACAGGCGATTTCTAATACAAGTTGTTTTATCAGAATATCTTCCTGATGTTTAGCTGCCTCCAAAAGTGCTGTTTTATCCAGGTATTCTCCCTGAACAAGGCTGCCATTATTCCCAGAGAGCACTCATAGGAAGTCTGCAGATGATTATCCTGTACACAGAAGTATTTTGACGTTTTATCAGATTAACTGGATATGTCTACTTGACGTTTGTTGGGTTTTTTTTTAAATTAGGGCTCTGAGACATAACCATAAATAGGGTAACTTGAGCACCTGGTGCCTCATTCCAGGGTGCAGGGCCTGCAACTTTAAAACAACCTCCCTCTGCTCAGTCCTGCGAGGAACTCCGATAAATAAACCCATTACACAGACATGTAAATAATAGTTTTGTAGTTATCCAGCACCATCTTCCCTGAAGTAAGAGCAGTACCAGCAGCAGAGTACCTGAGTGATGGTGATGTTCGACCTCCTTTCTCCCAGTGAGGTGGCTGACCCGAGCACTGCACAGCACCTTTAGTAACAGCAGAAACATAGAGTTAGGCATTCCATTTCTGCATTTTTGTGGAGAGAAGAGGGTCCCCAGGGATGCCTCACAAAGCTGATGGAAGCAGCAAGCTGGGAAGAGACCCACAGGCAAAGAGTATGACCTGGAAAGAGCACCTGGGTGACCTGACAGCACCAAGGTCTGAGGTGGCCGTGGCAGCAGCAGCACAGACCCCAGCACAACCCAGGCTTCTGCTAGGGAGAACTGCAAGTTTCAAGAGAACACCACAGCCATTTAAAAATAACTTGATGCCAACTATCTCAGAAAGCAGGTCTTCCACTGGGCAGATTAAACCCTAGCTGAGTTTTCTACGGGCTTAAGAAAGGAAGTTGATGCATCTTCATTGTACATAAATATATGAAAGGCACAAATAGAAGGCTTGGTTAGTGATGGTGCTAAGCAGAAATGGAAAAAAGTCTTTGGAAAAAACAGCTTTTCGGATGCAACTATACCCATAGATATTTCTGAAACCGGGGACTGAGAAGCTGCCACAGCAGTGCAGACTGCAGGGGTTCACCCAAAGGTGGGCAGATGCTTTGGGGAAGGGATGTCAGACAGATCAAAACCTGCACGTTGACTGCCTAAGAACAAACCACGTGGCTGAGGCTGGCAGAGTCACACACCCATACAGGAACACACACAAAAAGATGTCAGAGCCGAGCTGCCTGACTGAACACGCCACACACTGAACCAGTGCAAGGTGGTGGGGCTGCAAAAGCAAACGTGCAGCAGGGTCCCACGGATACCCCTGTGTGGCAGCAAGGTAGGCCTCTTGGCAGGTTTGTAGAGGCTGCCTGTGAGGGCAAAGCCCCTTTGTGCTAATGCAGAACAATTAGCTGGGAAAGGCTGGCTCAGGGACGAAGAAGGTGACAGCTGCTGTGGCAGCCCAGGGGCTGGAGGCGCAGACACAAAGTGGCCTGGCTGCATCCCTGCAGCTCGCCTCAGGGCTTTCAAGGAGGGTTTTGTCTCTTCAGTGCCTCATAGAGAACACTGACATAAAGCCAATTATTAGATGGGGTCTTTTGTCAGCTTTCCTGTATGCTTTCAGGGAAAGAAAGGCAAGAAAAAAAGACCCAATTATTAAAACTGTACCATTTTCTGCAGCTTTACTTAGCACAGACCAAATGGTTTTGTTTTCGCTTCCCTTGTGTGGCTTCCCTTGTTAGAGAAACCAATTGGAAATCATTAGTGGAAATATTAGCAGGAAAAGCTAATGGGTTTAGTCATTCATATGCATCAGTCGCCGGATATTTCATAAACTGCTACCTGGAGCACTGTTAATGCAATTTCCAATACTTAATTTGATGTTGTCAGCCCCCTCGGATTTGCACAAGATGGTGAACAGCAGCAGCTCCAAGCCCACCGGCTGGTGAGGGCTAAGCCTCCAGCTCTGCCCTCCTGCACAGGCTGCCCTTCTCCTCTCCCACTAAACACTGCCAGAGAGAGGATAGGTATAATCACGTCCCCGGGGGAGTGAAAGGCTCACTTTGGGCACACTGACGTCTAATACCATTTCCAAAGCTATTTGTCCATCAGGACTAATCAGTGCAAGCAGTGTGCAGCAGGACAGCAGCAGACCAGCAAGCTCAAGGCCACAGCTTCCTCCAACAGCACCTGGAGACCCACTGGAGCAGCATCCTCCCTCCAAGGTTTGGGCATGTTGTCACAATTTGCACAGTAAACTTAAACCACGCTGGGATACAAAGGATCTCTGGGCAGGAGAGCAAAGTCTATGCTGGAATCAATGTCAGAGATGCAATCCCAGAGTGGTTTGCTCTCCTTTCATAGCAAGAAACAGCACCCTTGCTATGCACACAGATGTTCCGAGAAAGCCTGTCATAACGCCAAAGTGCTGCAGCCTTTCCTAACATGCTTCCTTAATCCCATGATAAATCTAATCAGATGGGATAAAAGCCAGAAGGACTTAAAATGTGTGCACTCAATGCCCTGTCGCTGTTTGTCAGGTCTGGGGATGAGCATCTGTGGAGGCAGTTTGCTTGCTGCTGGTTTCATTTCAATCCTCTAGGAATTACACCTGGATCTTACCTTCAATGAGATGTTCACATGAGAATAAACAGCTTTACCAGAAATAAAAATAGACAAACATTTTTCCGGAATATGTTTTTTCAGAGAATTTAAACGTTAATCCCAAGTAATTAACTCCTGAGAATTTTAATTCCCCTCCCTGACACACCACCCCATAAAGTGCCCGGTTCCTTCTGAAGCCATGAAGGGATAATTTCTCTGATACGATAGTGACTGGTCTGCTTTCATGCATATTATTTAATCCATTGCTTTAATTCATGAGATTTAAAGTGCAATTTTTTGCTATGAAATACAAAATCTATGATGCAGATGTAATATTCTTTCTTTGTGTGGTGCTTTAAAATGCCACTTGCATATAAAGAAAATATAAAATCTTTTTCTCTACCTCACTAGAGACTTCCACTCCAGCATGAATTGATTGCACAATTAAAATTAATTTAGAAGAGCCAAAATTTTTTTTCAGCAAAACTAATGTATATGAAGCATGCTTTTCAAAGAACACTTTTCCTGTTTCATCCTGTGTACTCTATGCATAATCTGTATTCAAGATGTAGGATATTTTTCTGTGCCTCGGGATGCATTTGAAGTATTTTTAAAGTAATTATGCATTATTATGGGATAGGAAATGGCAGTTTCCTCTCTCAGAGCTGTCTGGAATTCAAGATTGAAACATTACAGTATCTTTAAGTCACTGCTAGTCTGATCTGAAAGATCATCTGTTTCCCCTCAATAGCACAGGCTCAAATACTACCCCAACAACGTGCTTTTTATTTTCTAAACTCATCACCACTGGCATTTTTTCCCCCAAGTCATCTTCACTGATTTAAGAGAGTAGGTCACTGCCTGCAGCAGCTCATCACTGGTATGTTAAAGGCACAATTCCTTCTCTGATGCACAAGCTATTGAAGGATGTCGTTGTTGCCTGATGGCAAAAATTTTGGAGTGGAGCACTATTCAACAGACTGTTGGTTGAGTGAACAGCCACCCCTTCTCACAGCGAGTCCCACACTCACTGTGTGTCCTAGACCTGGGCAGAATCGGAGGTGTTACAGTCCCAGACAGGTGAGAGCCAGCTCCCCCAGCTGTGCAGCCCAGAAGGCAGAGGAGGAAATAAGGGAATGCATTTGCAGCATCATTTTGGGACTGCAATCTGCACGGTCTCTATGTGACAGGGCAGACAGGAAGGTTGCTTTG
This sequence comes from Platysteira castanea, assembly GCA_013397175.1. Taxonomy (NCBI): domain Eukaryota; kingdom Metazoa; phylum Chordata; class Aves; order Passeriformes; genus Platysteira; species Platysteira castanea. The sequence goes on from VYXC01000306.1 coordinate 797,732, forward strand.
CTGTTGGAGCATTTGAAATCCAGACTGTTATCCCAATTACATGCATTTTTAAAAGTCCATAGGCTTCTCATAGGCAATTTCATGGAGATGGGAAATAAAAGGGGAAAAAAAGCAGGCTAATAAAATACTTTAATTGTGACTATTTTACCAAGCATCACTAATTAATCCACTCAACAGCCCCATGGGACAGATCACTGCAATATCCCACGGGTAATTTGTCAGTACATCTCTGCTTTTCTCCAGTTGTCTGCCCAGTTCACAGAAATGACTGAACTTGAGCTTGGACATCCTGCCTTTCCAAAGTGACTATTGATAATTCACCCATACCCATAGAATGATAATGACATAAGGGACCAAAGAGTTCCACTTCAGGAACACCTCTATTCCTTCAAGTTCACAGCCCTAAAACACTTCCCTCATTACTCTGAGGAGACAAAAGGCCTTGGAATTCTGTATTTGAACAATGCTTTTCAGTTAAAAGTACAGGAAGATGGTGGTCTTGTGGCATAAGAAATTATTCAAATGCAAGAACAAAATCAGACCTTAAAAGTATCTTGTTCCATTAAGACAACCCTGACTTCACTGAGACTTCTCTCATGATTAGGAGCTTGCAGGAGTGAGGTCAAAGTAAGCCTGAGCTGCAATCCAAACTCTGTGCTCACCAGGGTTCCTGCAGCAAGCCTGCCCTGTGGATTTCAAGCCATGCAGGGCATCAAAGAGAAGAATTGCAGCTCATTTAAACAGTCACACCAAGCTTGGTAAGTCAGCCAATGCTATTTTGCCATGGACCAGCGATGTGGGATTTTACCCTGTTCCTCTAATGCAGACTTTTCCTGGATAAAACTCCACATTATTTGGCAGACACTGATAACAGTGCCCCAGCTAATTAGCTTAGGCAAATGAGCTACAGTTATCTTGATCAAGTATGATTAAAACAGCAGATGCTTCTTATATAAGGTTCTGAACACTAAGTAAGCTTTTTAATTTACCATTTATTGATTCAAAACCAATATGCTCACTCTGATCTGGGTGAGACTGGAGATCAGAGTGACATCCAGCACTAGGCTGCCTGTCAGCACTGAGAGCAGCCCAGTCTGCATCTCCCAGGTTCACGGCACCTGTTTCCAGCAGGAACCTGATTTTGAAAAAAAACTATCACTTTATTGTGGTGCTTCTAGCTCAGTTCCCAGGAGATTTCAGCCTGCAGATTGAAGCTTCACTGAAATATCCTCATAATTCATATTTGGAGGGTTAGTTTGAAGCCCTGAGGATGCCAAAAGAGAGACTGGGCTACTCATCAGCATCTTTTGGTATTGCCCTCTCCAGCAGATGCATAAGTAAAGAACGAGCAGGAGCTCTGTATGGAAACTCTGAGAAGGGGGAGGAATGAGAGGGGGAAACCATTGCACCACAACCTTGCTCTGGAGGAGGATCAATGCTGGAGCTGGAAAGCAGTTTACATTCAAGTACGACCTTCCAACCTTTTGCCGCGCTGGCTACATCAAAGAAACATGCCGTATCTATGATGATTTACACAAATAATCAAATCCCTAAATTTACTGGGGTTTTTCTCCCTTTCATGTGTTGCCTTTGATGTTGCAGCCTCCCTTATGCAGGTGCAATAACAGCCCTGGTCAAAGGACTGGTGCGAGAGCGCTGCAGCACAGCCGAACGTCCCAGCCCTGATTTGGCTCTGCCGGAAGGCACGACAGGAAGAGTCACATGAAAACCTACCCAGGGCATGGAAAATACTTTTAGACCTACCCAGGAGGCCAGGTAGTTACAATTGTCTGCTCCTTGCTACTTTTGGAGGCTCATGGGACAGCTGAAAAGCACAAGCTTGTGGCTGCAATACAGGACATAAGAATGTCCCACGTCAATTCTCTTCCCTGCCCAGCCAGTTTTACTTTTACCTATTTGCTAATAATTGTCATTACATGATTTGACAATGCTGAATATTACACATAAAACCAGATAGTTACTACATTTCAAAATGATCACAATCAAGTAAAGCTTCTTTAGCTCACAGAACTATTGAAAGGCAAGACCTGAACAATAAGAAGCAGCACAGCAGGCACGGACCCGGTTCAGACACCACAATGAAAGCTCTAAGAGCTAAGTTATTAAGACATTTATATATATTTTATGTTAAATTTCTATCTGCCAGAAGTCCCCTGAGAATTTGTCTTTGTTCTGGGGGTTTCAGGGACTAGTTGAATATGCATTATTTATTAGACATGCAAATCATGAATGATAATCTCCATGAGCTAAGTATAATTGTTCCAGACAAACAATAAATTTGTTTATAAACTGGTCTAATATAGCTATATTTCACCCTGAAGAAAGACATTAAGTTTTTGTATTCTTCATATAAAATGGAGAGAAGGGTTTAGAACAGTCTGTTCAATGGTTTGGTGGGGGGCTTTTAAAACGATCTTAAGAATAATAAATAGCCTGTGACCTATGTTTAAGAATTGATAAAAATGTAAATCTAGGTTTGTTGCAGCAAAAGAAACATCAGTGGGCATTACTCGTACTCCTAGTCCTAAGAGATGGTATTCATTCAACCAAATTAGGATCATTTAGGTGTAAGGAAATCATCGCTTAGAAATATTTCTACATGTATAAGCAACACCACATAAAATTAATAAAAATAACCTACCAGAAGCACACCTCCTGATGCCAGCACACTACTCTACAGGAAGCAGGAAGCAATCAATAACTTTCACATTCCTTTTCACAACTTAGATTTGTCTACATAACATGTTTCAATTATTTTAAAAAAATATATTTACCTGGAATAACAATACAACTGAATTTTTGACTTTCTGTAGGCACAGGAGTGGTGGTTTTGTTTTACAGAAGCAGTCTCTCCTTAGCAGGAGCTCCACCTCTCTCTGGCCACAGCTGATCATGGTCCTCAGCTAATACAAACAACAGGAATCCCCTCAGAGTTGCTAATTATCAGTAGTGTCCTGCCAAAACTAGAATAGAAAAGCATCTCCATCAATGGATTTTATAGACCTGCACTATTTATGGCAATTTTCTTGCTATAGTGGGATTCTACTCATGACTGATTTTACTCGGTGTACTTCAAGATTTACTGGAAGTTGGCTAATGTTACTTTAATTTCAATTCAAAACGCATGCAAAAATAAATCCTGCAGAAGATGCAGTCTCCATAGCTTGGAGACTCAGTCACATCGGACTGCTGGGCACAGCTTTGGGGTTACATTTCTGGATTTATCCACACTCCCCTGTGACATTAATGCATAATGTATAGGGATACCTGAGCAGCATCAATTCTGCACCAGCTGCCAACGGTGGTTGTTTTTTTTCTCTTTCCTTTAAATTAATCCCCTTTGTTCATCATTTTACATAGCACTCATATGTAAAATACATTGTCTGAAGCCCTCTTCATTCTTGCTTTTCTTTTTCCTCAAAAAAGCTTTCATCCTTCTCAAAACCATTGAAACCAACTGAACAAAAACCCAAAACAAACAAACATTGAAAACCAACTGACCTTGCCCCTTCCTCTCTGCTTTTATTCTTCCCCTTGTTTAAGTCTGCAAGAACACGAGATGTCAAATCCAGTCCTAAATGTACTCAGATTTTCAGGAATTAGAGCTAAAATAGACAAGTAGTTCATGTCACAGTCCAGAAAAACACCAACTCACCACAATACACCAAAGATTTCCTCCCTATACCTCAGTTAGAAAGCAGCAAAATTTTCCTACAGTTGTTCATAAACGGAAAAACGTACGAGAGAGAAACTGCATGGAACCATCCTACAAAGTACCAATTCAGTTTGCACTTCTGATTCAACAGGATGCCCAACTGCATAGCCCAGTCTCCTTAAGTTACTCCTCAGAACAGTTAAGACATTCCCCACAACTTTTGTTCATTCCCTTCAGAGAGTGCTCCCATTTAACTTCTCCTCCCTCTCTACCAGATCCCCTGAAGGCCCTGTTGTTTGCCTTGATGCCTTCGTGGTTGCCAGGAACTGATGCCTTCTCCCAGCCACCTAGANCCTCCTCGAAGGAGCCTGAGATCCTGCTGCAAGCCATCAGCTGGGGAAACCGCAGCAGGATCAAGCGGGAGCAGGAGGCCACTGTACCACATTGCCTGGCAACGTGCTGCTGGAGCCCCACGACATCCCATCGCTGCCCTCCACCCGGCTGCCGGGCAGGGCTGGTGAGGGAAGCATGCTAGGAGCTCACAGCCACCCAGGCAGCGAGGCACTGAGGGGTTCTGCACCTCCTGGGGAGGTTTTATAGCCCATTAGTGACAACTGAGGGGCAGCAGGTCCTCGGTGCCATCTGCTCCCTTGCCGGAGTGCTCAATACAGGTGTGGAAGGGCTGCGGAACGGGGGGCTCAGGCTCATTCACAGGAGGAAAATGTCATCTTTCTCCATCCCAGAAAGCAGCCAGCAGGAGGAGGGGGTGTCTGCAGCACACACACCACAGCCTCCAGACAGCCACTCACAGTCCCACTGCTCTTCACAGGGATTTCAGTCTTGGAGCCGGCGGCAACAAAAGCATTCCTAGGTGTTGCTTTTAATCAACAATTACATCAAACCAAGCCAGCATTTCTCAGTAGCTGAAAAATACCTGTAGGCTTAGCAGCTCAGCTCTTTTCCTGGTGTGCTTCCTATGTCTTTCTCTCAAGGTCAAAAAAACTAATATTAGAGATAACCCCATGTCTCCACCAGAGCTCTAAATCAAGTTCAGCTGCTACCCTTTCATGTATTTGTTACTAGCATTAGCACAATCCAGCAAGAACTTCTGCAAGTTCATTTCTATTCCTTTGACTATGAACTTGGAGATAGAACATATTAGGTTCAGCTTTTGCAAAGTCTTGGAAGCAATTATGGAGCCATGGAAGTGTAGCACTAATAAGTTAGACAAGGCCAAAGGGAATGCTCTACTAATAACAAATGTTGAAGGGACTGGAAAATAGGCAGGGCTTCAGTAGATTTTATTTGACTACACAATACAAAACTCATCATCAATACTCCCTGTGTAGCACTACGATTCACACTGCAGTGCAGCTGGTTCGCATATTTTAAATTGTAATTTAATTACACTTTTCATGATCATACTGCATTTGAACTCAACAGAATTACTACCATGTTTCTGCAAATAATTTATTGCAGAAATATAGCTCTAACAGCCAAGTCCCTTTTCATAACTGTCTTTCATTTTTATACATCTTTTGCATCATTAGAAAAATACAGATTAAGTACAGAACCTAGGCTTTGGAAACATATTTGCAATAAGGTTCTCTTGTATATCTTTAATTCTATGGGCTGGTTTACTAAAACTGTTTAATGGCTTAACATCATTAAGTCAAGAGACCTTGTTATCAGCAGCAAGACAATAAAGAAGCAGTACACTTTTTCTTTGTCAGTGAAATCCTGTATTTAATCTTTTCACATTTTGACTGCACCCTTAAAAATTATTACCCAGTCTGAGAACAATTATGGTGGGTTAAGAGACATGGAAGGGGCCTCCACAGCCCTCACCTCTTCCCACACATCTGAATGAAACCTTGGGGAGTTATATAAATTATCTCTCTCATCCTTCTTCCACCATCACTATGCCTTTTATCTTCTTTCTCTTCCCTCATATGGAGTCACAGGAGACATTTCTCAACGATATAAACCAGCCTTCAGCCTCACTAAACACTCATTGCTATATTGCATCGAGAAATATAAAATCCTTCTTCTTCTAGGACTACAACTCATTCCTACAACAAAAAAGTAGTTTACAATAAGTAATTTCATATATTCACCATTTTATTTTGTTTTCTTACTAAAGGAAAATAGAGTCACCTTCTCCCTTCCAGCCAGTCCCAAGAGCATCACTGGATATTGGCTCTTCCCTGCTAAGAGCTCACCCCCAGACATAAACACTGCCTTTTAAACTCTTTGTCCAAGGTTTATATTGATATAAATTTATCCATCACTCCTCCAATGCCTTGCCTGCAGAACTTATGTCCTTCACTTGGGATGGTGGGTGGAGCCCAGGGGAGTTAAAATCTTTAAAAGGAACATTCAGAACAGAAATGGCTTTTAGTTTCAACTCAGGGGGATTTTGGTTGCTTTTGGGGGGGTTTTGGGGGGTGTGGTCTGGATGAGTTTGTGGGTTTTGTTTTTGGCCTTTTTCTTGTTAGTGACTATTGGGGAATCCTTCACATAGTGGGGTTATATTGATTCTTAGCATTTGATAGTCTTGTTTCTGAGAAAATTTATCTCTTTTAGTTGCTTCTGCTTAACAATGTTCTGGATACTTAAATACAAGAACAAAACAACAACAAGAACAACAAACAAAATCAAACCAGGGCTTTTGTAGAGGGCTTTACTTTGCCTTTGTGGTTGCAGATCAGCATTTTGTGTTTCAGCTGCAGCTGAGCTCTGGGGCAGACTGTACCTGCAGGAAAGGGCAGTGAGGACCTGGAGCAGCCCCTGGTACCTGCAGGCACTTAGCTGGATGCTGTGATCAGAGCATTCTTTACCAGAAACAGGAGTTCCAGTCCCTCTCTAAATTTTCTCTAGACTTCTAGGCTGATGTGAAGAAGCAAGACACAGGGAGAAAGCTTGGAAAACTTCAGAAGAGTGCTACTCCTCTTGTTAAAGCAGCTTTCATAAAGAGAACACCCTAACAGAAACACCAGCCCTTTCCCTTACTCTATTCCCAGGATATCTGGAAAGGAAGCAAATAGGAAAATGATTTTGTATGTTAGTATCTAGCTCCCAGCCCTCAGAGGGGATAATCTGCTCTTCACAGGATTTTTCACTCACATTGCAAGAAATCATCACTAAATAAAACATCTGAAAGCTTGTGGAAGACGGTCTGGGAGCCCCATTTTCAAACTGATAAGAGAATATCCTATCATAAACTGTGGTTGTGCTTCTTCTGTTGCAACCGATATCTGAAAGCAGCACTTATTTTCTAGGTGCCAGTAAGCTCATTGACCTGACCTAAAACATTTCCAGGATTTTAATTCAGGCCTCTATTATTTAGCTCTAAACCCTTAGTTCAGGTTTACTTTAAAAGAATATTTCTTATCAAAGCACACCAGGTTTTAAAGTTTTCCTGAGTAAAGCAGTCTTTTAAAAATAATTTTGGCCATAATTGTTATGTTGCTGGCTTAAAGGGAGACAAAAACATAAAATACCCTGTTTAATTGGTTTGTTTTGGTTTGCTTTTCCTTTGCCCTCATTAATGTTGTTGTTTTAACACCACCTTCAGACATGGGAGTTCTCTCCTCTCTGGAGTGGGTTCACTCCTCTGCAGTATTGACTTCTTTGTCTCCACAGATTTGTTTTGTTCATTTCTCCTTTTCTAATATGCTTCCCACTGTTTACACTTTCAAAGGCTGGTGATGACTCAGTTCTCAAGGAGTTAAAAGTCCTGTTTCCTTTTTCCTGTAGCAGTGCACCCCAAAGCGTTCCAGGACTATTGCATACGAGTGGCCATGGAGCTGGTATTTATTTTGTGACAGTTACACAGGAAATAGGAAACTGAAGGTTAAAAGTTAATTTGGGAGTTGCAAAGGAGCTGGTTATACTTCTGGCTGTAGTCACTGTACAAGACACACACCAAAACCCCGAACAGAATTACAGATCACCACAGAGAAAAATAAATACACGAGCAGAGTGTTTGCCATTGATGGGAAAACAATGAAACATTTATTGTACAAAAGGGCTGTATGCATTAAAGATGTGTAAATACTTCTACCATAATACTCCGTTCTTAATAGAGTATAATATGCCATTATGCAGGTGGAACAATGAACATGTCCAGAAGATAAATGTGCTTGTCTTGGATGCTGAGTCACTTGGACCTCATTTCTGTGCTCACAGCACCCCTGAGGCATATCATGCCTACCTCCACGAACACGCAGTGTTTTGTTTACCCTAATTTCTCTTATTTGCCCATTACTGAATGTTTTAATGCAGTGACTACAAAATGTCAATACTGTTTGCTGCTGCAAACTTCAATCTTCCCTACTTGAAAGTCATGGAGAACTTTGTTGCCATGAAAGACTCCTGTTGATTAAAATTGTTCAGGACTGTGAGTTTCTAGGCAGCCCTGGGACATGTTGGTTATGAATGGCATTAACTAAAACTATCTGAAATTATTTATTTCTATAAATAGTCCATGGAAAACCAGTATAACTGAAAGACATTCTTGATTTCCACAAGTGGATTTAAGGCCCTTGCCATAGCAGCAGCGTGGTATCCAAAGGGCGATGGGTGGCCCTGTGCCCACTGATTTCAGCAGAAGAGGGGACATATCCTATTATTGGGGCCCATTTATGTGGCTGCTTTGCCTCCTTGATCTTTCTTCTATCAGAAGGCACACCTCACTGTCCCTCTGAGGCCAAGCATAAAACCCATCCAGTTTGGCATTCCTGAAGCCTTTTCTTGAGAATCAAGATTTCCAAGGAGCTGATCCTGCTTACCCCCACTGTTGGGCCACCTTAATGCTGAAACATTGGGCAACAAAACTGGTGAAGGGTCTGAAGCACAAATCTCCAGAGGAGTGGCTGAGGGAGCTGGGAGTGTTTAACCTGGAGAGGCTCAGGGGGACCTCATCACTCTCTGCAACCAGCTAAAAGGAGGTTGTAGCCAAGTAGGGGTCAGCCTCTTCTCACAGGAAACCAGTGAGAAGCCAAGGAAATGGCTTCAAATGGTGCCAGAGGACGTTCAGATTCAATATTAGAAAAAATTTGTTCACCAAAAGCCTCCTCAAGTGCTGGAACAGGCTGCCCAGTGAAGTGGTTGAGTCACTACCCCTGGAGGCATTTAAAGGTGTGTAGATGTGGCATTTAGGGACATGGTTTAGTGGTGGCCTTGACAATGTTGGGTTAATGGTTGCCCTCAATGATCTTTGAGGTCATTTTCAACCTAAATGATTGTATGATTTTGCCTATAGAAACTATGGGGAGGTTTGAGAGTCGGAGGGCTTGAGGAACAGTCATCCCTTTGGGGAACCTTCACTGGCACAGCACAAACGCCTCAGGAAGGATTTCTCAGGCTGTTTCTGAAACCTTCAGCTTCAGTTTCCAGAGTCCAGCATGCAGCCCTGACTCAATACACACATCATCACCATCAACCATCTCTACACGCCTCCCGTTTGGTTTGCACACTTCTGTCCTACACTTTCAACTGTTACATCAGACAAATTCTTCAATTTTCTCAGGTAGTTCACTTTTACTTTGCATGATTACTCAGTAGGAGGTTTTGAGGTTGGTTTATCTGAAAGGTGGCAGCTTTCAGACTGCAAATCCAATGCAGGAGGGCAGAGGTAATTACCAGGCAAGCAGTGCTCTTGCTGAGCTGAAATTGAGCTCATGGTCCCTTTTTATTTTTTTGTCATATGAAATACATCCGTGGCCTCTCCCATTTTTATTTTTTCCTCTCTCATGTTACATATTTATTTTGCTGCACAATTTATCCTTTGGGAAACGCAGCCGAGAGATTTCTGTGGGTGGCACAGGAGCAAACCAGAGGAAGTAAACAAAACGCAATCCAAATAAACAGTTCAAACAGACACAGCACCAAGGGCTGCCTAAAGATAGGCAACTGATGGCAGTCCTTTCTGAGGCTTTCCAAATACTCAGAATCTATGAACTGTCTCTCCTGAGCAAACCCACTCAGCAAAGCCACTTAGTGCACAGTGACTGGCTTTGTTAACCCCTTGTATTCCTTCTCTTCCCTGTTTTTGCAGTGATGTTTGTATCTGGTTCCAAGCTTGCACAGGTATGTTTCCGACTTTATTCATACAATAACAGCAAAGCCACCTGCTCCTGTTCTCCCTGTGTGTTTCTCTGCTGCCATCCATTGCATCCCACATCAACCTTTCATCTCTGCGTCTGATTATGACCGGCCAAAACAGCAGTGGATACAGAATAAAGGACATCCACTCTGAGGAAGAGGTACCACTTGAAAGCCTAATCAATGATTCTTTTCACTGCCACATTAACATTTTTAGTATGATTTCTTTCTTTATCTGGTAAACATGCTGACATGTTCTCCCCACCATATTCCCAGTTTCCTGCTACTTTCCTGTGTTTTCCAAAGATGCACTTTTTTTTTTTGCAAGGAGCTAGGGAGTGCTAATTGCTCTTCCCCACTGCTTGGGCTAACTAACTTTTCATTACTCTTTCATTGCTATGAAATAAGTCATGGCATTCAAACTGAATTAAAAAAAATAAACACAGATTATGCAAAACTGCAAATAAAGTTATTCTCAGGAAGCCATGGCCGTGGCCACAATTTGACAGAGGAGCATCATCATGGATTTTGATAGTACTGATATTCAGACATTTGCTTTTTAACAGAATATGGCTGCTCTCCATTTTATTTGGGTTTTTTGGAGCTCTGAGAAGGAAAAAATGCCATTTTCTCAGTTTGCACTTTTTAGGATTCTTTCTCGGCAGTGGATTATATATTCTACAACCTCAGTAAAGATCATCCCAGCCAAGACTAAAGAATCCCAGTTGAGTTTTAAAGAGTTTCTGTCTGCCTAATATGCTTGTGTACCAATTTTACTGCCCTTTCTTCGATTCAGGCCTTTTTGAATTACAGTTTAGGGAACAAAAAAGTTAATAGATGGGAAATAAAATATAGGGAAAAAAATTTAAATTATCATATAATTTTCTTAATTGAATGTCAAATGAATGATTTTCCCAGCTTGTATTCCAATACACAGTTCTGGTTTCTTGTTACTTGCGAATCCTATTTAGTTATTCTAATATCATCTCTAATTTTTTCCATTCAAAAAAGTCTTCTGGAAACAAAAGAGCGATCACTTGGCACTCAATCATGTAAGCAACAAAGAAAATTTCTTTGACAAGTAACATCTTATAAATTAAAATTTGTGACAGCAGATTTTGTGAGTCAGTTACTCATTGGTGGAGCTACATTTTAATTAAGGCGAAATGATCAGAAAGCGTGCTAGTGCACAAGCCAAACCAATCTTCATCAAACACACAGGCTGTGCCCAATTCCTCTGGGATATAACAGGTGTTTTAAATTCCCAGTGAAAACATAACATTAAGGTTGCCTTTACTGATTGCACATTTGTGTACGGCAGTATAGAGGTGTCTGAAAATGGCTCATCTCTCCCCAGAGAGCACTCCAAAATGTCATTTGCTACCCTCAGCTCATCAGTATTTCATTCTGATTATCCCTGCACCTCAAGTCAGGACCTCGAAGTGGCTGTAGCAGAGCTCAGCACGATCACTGAACACTTTTCGAGTGTTATTTCATCCTCTGCTGCTGCCTAAGGTCAGCCCTGACTGCCAAACCAGCCTGTGGTCTGGGAGAATGGAATATTGACTTTCTTTGGCTGCAGCTATGCAGCTTGGAGGATAAACAGAGACCACAACAGTGATTCATCTGGTCTAGGGGCAGGTGTCCCTGCCCATGGCAGGGGGCTTGAAACCAGATGATCTCCAAGGTCCCTTCCAACCCAAAACATTCTGTGATTCTATGATTTTTGCCCCAGAGAAGGAAAGCAGTTGTGAGGTCACCTCATAGCACTTCTTTTCCTGACATGCCCCACATCTTTGGGATAACAAAATATTTTCATACAATATCATAGATAGGGACAGTAAACCCTCACCTGTGAAATTATCAATATCACTGTGTGTTACCACTGACAACTTCAGCTTGCTCTCATAGATTCCTCTCTGCCACTGACAATTAATTTAATCTTTAATACATGGCACCATAGCTGCAGAGACACACAATTGTCTTGTACACGAATCTTACAAGGGAATTTTGTGGGATTACTTCCACACAGAGGGGTTGCTCCCCTCTTTATCCAGTGCTGAGTGTGTGGTGGATTTCAGCCTCATTGTACTCTTGGTACTCTATTTCTCTGCTGTGTGCATTACAGAATTCTCTTAATTTCATGCATGGATGGCTGTAGAAAGAAGAGATAAAGTTTCAAGTCTCTTTGTTTAACCCATACGAAATAATTAAAACACATTTTTCATCTTAGCATTCCCCTTAGGGCTTAACATATTGTGAGAAACACATTCTAATGTGAAATGAGCTTCAAGACAAATGGTCCTGGCTTTAGTTTGAAAGTCACCTCTGGAAAGGATGCATTTGTTTCCTTTTTCATGCCACTCATTTCTTTTTAAATTCTGACACGTTAAGATAAAATTGTCACAAAAAAGCACTCCTCTTTAAATACAAAGCTGAACACTTTCATACAGGTATAAAAACCCTTCAGGGCTGGGTTGCTTTAGGCTTTGGCAGCTGTTGAAGGCTGCCTTCATCCAGCTTGCTGGGAGAGCTGCAGTCCTCTGGGGCAAGGAAAAACTCTTCTCCCCAGCTCCTTGCCCCTCTCTTGGCACACACCTGATAGCAAACACAGAGCTCTTACGGTCTCACCTGGCTCTCCCAGGAGCCACAGCCAGGATGGGCTTGCCCGAGCTGAGCGAGCTTGCCCAGGGAGCCACTTGCATGATTTGTCATTTCCATGCTGCATGGCATCATTGCTTTCACCCAACACTTATAAAGAAAGAGGCTATCAGGAAATAAAACACAACCAATAATCAGAAATCTCTCTAACACCCTGAAACATGACTAAAGGACACAGGCTGAGATTTTAGCACATGGCTATACTTTATCTATATATATATATATATACACACATTTTCCATGGCTTATTATTTATTCTGTCAAGCATTTCTCAATGTAAGCCAAAGCATTGGCACAAATATATGTTACCCCAAGTTGGGAAAATTAAGGTGTTTCCACCCAAAGTGTTACAGCTGCTTAATAAAGCAGCACAATAATTTTGATGCATGGCCATGAAGACCCCCAGAAGGTTAGTTTTATTTGTGCTATGTTCTCACATCTCCAAGAAATACGGGTTCACAACAAGGTGTTATTTGCTCTTGTAGGATTGACCAGGACTGTCCTTCCCGATAAACCCGGGAAAGGCCCACGGTATCTCTTTCAGCAAGGTAAACAAGAGTCTATTATAGAAAATAGATCTCTCTCTCTCTGACCGACTTCTCCCATGTGCCTGTTTATAAATTCCCCCAGCCAAATCCTTTCATCAGATACACACATATGAGCCCCAGTCATGGAACACTTACACTCATGGAAATGCATCGAGCTCCCCAGCTCCCACAAAGCCTTATAAGGCTTCTGTACAGTTATGAGCACAGAAAATTACTCTAATGAGAATACTACTTAAACTTAATTGTCTCATTTAATTGGACTGTTTAAATTGCTAATTATTTTGTAAGTATTACTTTCTAAGTTGTTTTTAGTGGATAGTTTGCCCTTTTTGCTGTTGCTGGAGGAATTCAGTAATAATTAACTGACCTAGTGTGTAATTATACCACTGAAAATAAGCTATGAGACATTTAATAAAAGGAGACTATTAACAGGATTTGAATTTATGACCTTCAAAATATGAAGCAAACGCTTTATCCATGAGGTCACACAAGCTTTCACTACTGTCTGAGAATTTATGGCCAGTAGATTAGCCACAGAAAGACTTTGCTCATTCTTTGGATCTACTGAGAACACACTGAAAACTGATTAAAATAATATTAGAAGAAATATAGCAGTGGAAAAATGCTTGAGAAATTTCCCTCCTCTTAAACGTCTATACCATGGCCTGTGGAAGAAGGACTTGATGGGGTAAGGCAGCAGATGTGATGGTAAGCCCAAATTTTGGGGGTTCGAGGATTTCCCTCCGCATGGGGTTCCTTATGGAGCATCAGCCCACAACGCCCTTTCCTCAGCTACAATAAATGGTGATGGTATTTTAATCTGCAAACTCTGCTGATCTCTGGGTCCTTTCTGTACCCACTTTACAGGACATAGTTTGAGATACAAAAATTACCAAACACCTTGGCTCTCAGACAGCCTGGAAATTTGTGCCATGTTTTTCTTTAGCTTTTAGGACATAATGTATTTTATCGAGTCTCTCACATAGGGCTGCAACAGCTTTGCTGTATTTCCTGTGAGATCTTTGGCTATATGAAACACTGCATGACATTTTTAGAAGTTGCTGCTCCAGCAGCATCAATGTAAGGAAAATGAGGCTGCTGTGGTTTTTGGTTGCCAGGAATCTGGGCAGTTTCCTCAGGAGTTATCAGCTGTGCTGTGCTTTAGAGAGGGAAGCAGAGCACATCCTGTGCAAACCTTGCAGGATTTGAGGAAGTATTGCCAGGCTTGCTTGTGAAATCACACAGATCTTCCCCCAAACTCATAGATGATGGCTGCTGTCTCTTTAGGACTTCAAATATTTTGATATCTCATGCATTTGAACGATGAGACCATGTACTTACAGATATGTGGTGCAAGAAAATAATCTTGCAGCAGATGCCAAGAGGCTGATAGCTGTGAAAACACTCAAAAGCCAAGGGCTGGTGGAAAAGATCCCAGTTCTTTCTGCTGGCCAGAGAATTTTTGCAGCCCCAGGTTGGGGTCTGATACTTAGGCAGAAAATTCAGAAAGCAGAGGTGAAGGGGAGTAGGGCAAAGGTGGAGGGGAACACACTGCAATTGGTCATAACCAATTTCAGTGCTTCTCAGGTTTGTTCCCATCCTTCATCCCATGCACCTAAGCACTTTAACACTAAGTGCTCCGAAACAAAAGAAAAACAATTTGGACCAGAGGAATACTTGAATTATTTCTTCCCCATAGACCAAAGAGTGTCATTGGGACAAATAAAGTGGAGAGCCGTGTCCCCTAAACTCTTTTGCATCATCAATGATGTGCATGGCATGGTGGGGTGGCTGTGAGCTGCTAAAGTTTGGGCTGTCTGTACCTCACGGGCACATGGCTCTGGGTGCTGTGAGCTTCATGAGTTTTCAGAAAAAAATTTGATTGGTGGGCTGGGATAGAAAATAAGTATTCACTAACTACCTTTAACTAACAAGAACAGAGACCATGTAATTACATTTTTACAGTATACCTGAGTACTAAAAGTTCTTGGTTGTTTGCTGATGTACAGGGCAGAAAACAGATTTTGGGTGCAAACAGATTTGCAAGCTCTGATTTCTAAAACAAGCAAACCCACTTTTCAGCTGTAAGAGGGAGGAATGGTCTGTGTTATCAAATACAGGTCCAGTTCAGGCAAGGTTGGTGACCTCAGTCAAATATTTATTAAAGGGGAAAGAAGTATTTGTAGTGACTTGTTTATTCTAGCTCTTGCTCACACTGATAGGATTTCCTCCTTGGCGTTATCGTGCCAAAACCTTCCCTGTGACTAACTCTGTCTTTTGGAAATATTTCCCGTCCAAATCTGACTTTTCCTGCTTTTCTTCACTAGAAAAATAAGCAGCCCATTTCACTGGTGGGTTATGTGGCTTTCCCAGACCCCAGAGTGAGGCAGATGATGATGATGATGATGATGATGATGATGATGATGATGATGATGATGATGATGATGATGGTGGTGGTGGTGGTGGTGGTGGTGGGACAGCACAGAGCACAAGAAGGACTTCTCCAGGCAAGGTGCAGCTCACCAGCAGCTCATGGCCAATCTGCTCTCCCAGGGGATGGTTGGAAATTCAGTTGAGTAATGTTTGAACCATCATGCATGCTAAAGATGAAACGGCTAAATACTTTTATCAGTCTCAGTTGTCTCCTGAGCTATATTGTGGAACTAATTGCAAAATTACATCTAATTAAAAAAAAAAAAAAAAAGAATGTGTTAAAGCTTTATGACAGATATATTATTGCCTGTGTAATATGAAAATGATGCAATAAAAATTATTTTCAGGTTTGGCAACATTTTCTCCACGCAAGATTTGAAGTAATTTTTAATATACTTGTCACCAGTAAGATAACACTTAATGCTTTTATAGTATATTCCCCCCTGGATCTGAAAGTACTGTGCAAATGAGTGCATGTGCAATTATTTCTGTAATTATAAGAAGAGATTGAGAAGCAGACAACCTGCAAAACACGCCCAGTATGATGATAGAATTTAGTGACAAGCTTGGTAGAGATATTCACCATTTCTGGCTTTTCAAAACTACAAAAGATCAGATATTTGTAACAATAAGGATAAAAAATGTAATTGAAAGTGTTTTAAAATGATTCTATCTACATAAATTAAGCATCACTTTCATTAAAAGACATTGTTTTTGGAGGACAGAATTTCTCACACACCAGTGTAGTCTGAGGAGAATTATTTCTTTTTTAAAATGATTTTTAAATAACCTTTAAAGTTTTGCATGATTATCATGTTCTCCTCAGGTACTGAAATGTCATCAGGGATCTCATCAGCCTCCTGTTCTTCCAAGTGCAGCACTCTCAGCATGGCTCTGTCCTCATGTGAGCTTCCTGTTTCTTCTGGCCAGTGTTCGTCACAGAGCAATGGCAGGAAGAGTTCCCTGTTCGAAGAGGAGAAAAGACTTTTTGGGCTCTGTACACAGTTTATGCATAGCATGTTTTCACCATATTTCATATTGTAATTGTAATGCCTATTTTAAAAATTATCCATTATAAGTTAACACAGGTAATCTTGTCGTCATTGGTTCCAAAAGTACTAAAATGCATTTATAACTAATCTTAATCTAAAATTAAATTATCATTTTCTTCTTCATGGTTTTCTTCTTCCTAACCAGAAGTCAGAGGGTAATTCATCATCATTTTCTTGATAAACACTGTTTTACTCTCTGCTTATTACTAGCAATCCAATTTGTTTATTATTTATTTACTTTAATGGCATAAAAAGCAGTTTGATGAAAGTATGCCATGCATGACCTGTGTTCTCTCAGGGAATTATTTAAACTAGGTTATTAGTGGGCTGGAAAACTCCAGGCTCCAGGAGCTGCAAGATGGAGCACCAAGGCTATTAAATTTCTGTGCTGAAGTACATTCTGTACAGACTATACCTCGCGATGAAAACTGAACTTTTCACATACCACACTATTTTTAAAATGTGTATCAAAAACTATTAAATAACCCCAGCAGACAACAGGAAGATACCACGCTCTGAAATCCATTTTCCCACGCTCCTTTATTCTAGCTTTCAGACAAATCCCTGTCCTCACCTGACCCACCAGAGGCAAAATTTCTGCATGCCAAGGCATCCCAAAGTATCCTCAAACAAGAAATGCATGCCAGGTGACCTCTTAGGCTGTAGTTCCCCTCCCTGTGCTGCCCCTGGGGTCCTCACCAGGCATCCAGCACTCATCACTCCTGGGCTGGATTCATTTCTCCCACCTAGCTTCACCATCAACAGCTTTCAGGGCAAAAAAGCGACAATTTGCTTTCCTCACGGGCAGCTTACAGGCTTAAGATTTTTTTTTTTCTAATACTGTGAAGAAAAAAAATGGAAAATTTGTGGCTAGTCAAACACGTAGAGTTGATGCTGTGATTTATTTTAGTAATCTGTGAAGGACACAAACCCTTTACAAATAAGAATGCGGTGGACAAAAGTAGCTTAAATTTCGTAACTTGGAGGTGCAGGTCTCAGTTTTAAGACAAAAAAAGAAGAGAAAATGAAGAAGGTTATTGAGTGCATCACAGAGACTGACCAACATCCACATGTGTCAAAGTGCTGTTTGCACTGTGCTGGTTTGCTGTGGTTGGAACAGATGCCCCTTCCAGCAAATAAACAGGGAACTGTGGTGCTGTTCTCAGCTGCTCGCCCAGTGCTGGGGACCTGCCGGCACTCAAGACCGTGGGAGTCTAAGCCAGGGCTACTCCGGCTTCTTGGCAACATTTTTCCACTTAATCCCACTGACTTCAGCTTCAATCCTGAGGTATCATTCCCACTTCAACATTGTTTACAGCTAAGAGGGACAGGAGGATTCTGGAGCTGATTTAATCTAAACACAGAGAGCTCAAGGCTGTCCAGATCTATAAAGGAAATAAATAAACTCCTTTGAAGATGGGAATTGTAACAAGAACGGTTTTGTTTGGTCTTTATTTAGCTTCAAGGAAATTAAATTCCTGATGTAGCAGCTAGTTGTGCTGTGTTTGTTCTTAATTAACTAGACAAACTTTGCATGTGCAGTGCACAAAAGAAAACCTTGGCACTACTCAGGCTCTGTACCTTATGTAATTTGTTTTGATTTCTTTCTCAGTAGCATTTGTAAGGTTGTGTTTGCGAAACAAAGCACCAGAACAACTTTTCTAAAAAATTAATGAAAACAAAAGACATCTGAAAATATAAATTATCATATGGTTACGTAAATATGCATGCAGCTCTATAAAGGACATGAGAAGTATGAAGTACGAGTACATGAAAAGTCTAGTGTAAGACAGGGAACAAGCTTAGGGATAGGCCTTTGAATTGAAGATGATGTATCCATGAGAAGGTGGTAGGTCAGGAATGGAAGTACAGTTTTTTGTTCTGAGTGTTTAAGGAAAAAAAAGATAAAAGCCACCTTTCGCATGGTCAACTAAACTAGTGCAGGGAATCTCCATCCACATGGGATGATCATTTTTCTCATCACGCCTCTAAAGTAATCCCATCAGCTGAGCATCTTCCTCACTGGACAGACACAGGTTGTCAAAATAATGTCTAAACTTCTTGTATTTTTATTTCAGCATCTCTTGGCTTAGGAAGAAGCTGAGGAAAACACTGAGCTTTGCTTTTGTAGCTGGAGCAGTGGAACAGTGTCCGTAATTTTCCTCTACAGGAAGCATGCCCTGCAAGGCAGGTGATCAAAGCAGCTGGCCATGGCTGCCAGCAATAGCTGGGAGCTTCTGTGGCAGCAAAGGAATGACTGCACAGGAGACGTGAGGAATGCCAGAGTCACAGGTCAAGCTTTAATGGCTCCTGGAGCCCAGAGTGAGATTCCTGCGATTCCTCCTTCATGATGACTCTGTCTGATAAAAAGAGATGGAGTGGGCATGCCCAGGGACATGCTAGGCAACCGTTTTAATCTTAAAGCTCAAATAGAGCAGGCAGGGTTGGAAATCAATGTAAGTTAATCAGGGAAGGCAAGATATGGCCAAATCAGAGCATAAAAAATGCCATACAGAGGATCTGTGAAAAGCCTTGCTTTAGATATAGATACAGTAACAAAAATAAATGAATGCCCCCAAACTATGTTTTGTTTTGAGGTTTTGTTTCGCAATTTTTAGTAATTGCATTACTAGTACAATAATTGCATTATATAAACCCCACTGGTGTTGAAAAATACATTATGTTGCAGCCTCTCTTGAATAATAATAACTGACTGATCATTATTTATTTAAATCGTCTTTCCAGGCCATTTTCTTTTGAAGTAGCAAGCCTGAATTTCAAAACAGAGCATTAAACATTAAAATAGAGTCAGTTGGTCAGATCAAAATCAAGTACTGGGAACAGGTGCAACTCAAAATCCCAGTCCAAGGTGTTTTACACAAAATTTTGTTACAAATTAAAAAGGTAGCTATCTACTTACGTGGAGCCAAGAACAGCTTGTCAGCCTGGGTAATGTTTTACCAAACTAACCAATTTCTTGTCTGGTCAAAATGCTAGGCCAGTACAACACAGGTGGCCTCTGAGCAAAAGTGGCAAAACTTTGCTTTGGACTCCAAATGCCAAGAGATATCCCTAGGAGATATGATTTACAGCTTTCAGTCCTCTAAAACCTTTTTTTTTTTGTTTTCAGAAAATCTTATTTCATTTGTGATTAAAGAAAAAGATAATTCTTTGTGGATCTAATTTATAAATTATGGCTAAGAAAACATTCTGAAAACTTCAGAGTAATTATATACCCAGATCCCTGCACCACGGACAGATAAAGGAGTAAGTAAAATGAAAGGTGACATTGGATCTTGAGTTCCCAGATACTTGGATACAGACAGATCTTATCGAAGCATTAGTCTCCAAAGAAAATAACTCTTCTTTCTAGTGTGGGTCAGGCAGAGAGACTGAATTAAAAAAGACCTTCTCCATTTCACCACTTAAAATGATACCATAATTTGTAATGGGTTTGAAGGTTAAAACAAAACAAAAAAAATCACTTCCTTTAATATCTTACAACAAGGATGCCATTCCTGATGGTAATCCTTCCACTACCTTGGGAAAAATGGTCTAAAGCACATAATGAAGTAGTGATACTGTGGTGCTTGGGATGGTTATTTTATAGTAGGTGTTCTTCAGTAAATGATAAACATATTTCTGATAATAAAACTTAATTTTTGCTGAGAGCTCTGGTATTCTGCTTGATTATTTTCCTCTGTGATAAAGTTGGATGGTGCTTTGAGCAACGCGGTCTAGTGGAAAGTGTCCCTGCTGAAAATAGGAGGGTCAGAACTATATATTCTTTAAGGTCTGAACCCAAACCATTTCAATAACTTGGGAAAAGTCCTCAATACAACACTAAAAAAAATCCCTGGGTAATATTCTGGATTCTGAAGGAATCTCTAAGTCAGATGTTATACCTCCTGATCAGTGGAAGCATGGATGGGTCCATGATGGGCAGCAGTCACTGTGCACGGTCCTTCAGTGCTGATGGAAACACGCTGGGAAACAGTGAGGGCACACCTTCAAACAAAGGGTGTCCTTTACAAATCTGGAAGACAAGGAGGCCAGTTCGGTCAGCTATGAAGTTTTTATATCACTATGAAACTGAAGAAACTTTAGTCCTCTTGCCTATTTATGTATGTAGAACCACAGAGGGCCCTAGGTGGAAAACTGTATTTTAGTATCAAACTTGTGCTGGAATAGATGGGCTGAATATGGCACAGTGACAACTTTTATGGAGCAATTGGAATGTTCATACTTCCCAGAAATAAAAATCTTAATGACAAGATGCAGCCATTTTGCGTTGTTTTTCCCGGTTGCCTTTGGGAAGAAGAGTGCTCCATGGCAGATGGCAATACTTCAATAAATTTCAATAAAACCATTTAGAATTCATGGCGTGTTGTACGTTGAGGTAGGTACTGTCAGCAGCTCAGAAGTGACAAACTTCAGGCATGACTCTAACCCATTTGATAGTATTCAATGGGATCAAAAGCAGCTGGGGTGGAGAGAAAAGTGGGTTTTGTTGCTCTTTATTTAAATACCTGCTTGGTAAAGTCTTACTCATTAGAAATTGTTGGTTTTCAGTGATTTTCAAGTTGACGCTTCAGTGACGGCCAAAAAACCCATAGACAAATCCAGTCAAGCAGCAACAGAATTGCACTTTGAAGACCATTTTCTAACAGATTCTTTTGGGTTATGAACACTGCCAATGCCAGTGGAAACAAAAGCAGGGGGAAAAAACATGATTCAGAGCCCAGTGGTTACATGTCTCCCTGCTTATGTGGCCCTTAGATGCCCCTTTTATCTTTTACCAATGGGAGCATTGGGATGCAAAGTACTAGACCAGGACAGAATAAAAATTTGAATAAAATAAAAACAAAAACCAGTAGAGCAAATAAATGAACCTGGTGGGTAATTTTTACAGTGGTCTGAAAGGTTTTAGGAACGTAGGATTAATTTTATGGTCGGTTGTGTGGAAAGCTGATGGAACAGAAACACAGCAGCTTCCCAACACCAACAGGATTGTGGAAACACCCCCCACCCCGAACACACTGAAAAGCAAGGACAGCAACAAACAGAAGGAAATTGGGATCGGTCCCAGAAAGAAAACATCTAAATTTGAGAAGAGGGAAAAAAAATATTTGTTCAGAAAGTTTTGACACAGCCAGCTCAGGATATAAATTTGGCAGCGAGCGTATGCAGAGCACGACATGCGAAGAACGGGAATGACTCATGAAATCAAGCTAACTGCAGGGACAGCAGAAAGGAACAGGAGCTTTGTCCCAACAATCTGGTCACATGCAGCCTTCAGGAAGAGAACAGCTTTTGCTAGTACTACCATGCAGATATCAAAGCCGAGTTTTAATCTTTCAGTCAATGACTTGGTAAAATTATAGAATCATAGAGCTACAGAATGGGTTGGGTTGGAAGGGACGTTGCAGATCATCTAGTTTAACCCCCGGGCAGGGACACCTTCCACTAGAACAGGTTGCTCAAAGCCCCATCCAACCTGGCCTGGGATGTTTCTGAGGATGCAGCATTCACTGCCTCTCTCAGGGGTAACCTGGGTCAGTGCCTCGCCACCCTCATCACCAAAATTTTCTTCCTTGTACCTAGTCTAAATCTGCCCTATTATTCCCTGTGCTGCCTTGAATTCCCGTGCTCAATAAATGCGCCCTGTCATTGGTTATTTTTACAAGATAAAGTAGAAACCCCTCCATCCTTCCTGCCTTCCACACTGGGCTCTACCAGAGCTGGCTCAGCAGCTGCTCAGGCTGGGAAAGGGTGGAAAAATGTGACCTCTGAAGTGGCATGTGAAATGATAACCCTAAATGCTAAAAACCCTGCTCCCACCTCCTCTGCTGCCGCAATCGCAGCCCGTTACCAAACTGCTCGGCAGAAACCAAATCAAACCCCTGGCAGGTCAACCTAAAGACTGTGTGAGCCCCGTGGGGTTTAATCATGGGAGCTTGGATACATGTGTCAGGAGATACGGGAGCAAAGCCAGGGATTTAAGTGGCATGTAGCAATGGGATGTGGAAAAAAAGCCTTTGCAACTCCTATCAACAACTTTCATCTTCTGTAACTGTTTGAGGAAATAGCTGGCTTCAAAACAAATTAGTAGGGGTTTAGATGGCTGCATTTCAATTAATCTCAGGAGGAAATGGGAGGATGGGAGGAATGGTTCCTTTCATTAGAATTTAGACCAAAAAAAAAAAAAAAGAGAGAAAGAAAATAAGCTGGGAATTCACTATATTCTGAGGTTAACAAAGATGCAAATGAAATGTAAAGGTTGAGCCCATGAAGATTTGAGTGCTATCTAAGGTGAAGTGGGCTTTACCTAGGGGTTTGTGCTGAGAGACTGCTGGCAGATGAGGAAAAAGGTTGGTCCCTGCCACAAAAATTTATGGTGGAAGGAGGGATGGGAACGTTTGAGATTCTCAGTTAAAAATAAAGGTAATATAAATAAATAAACTGAAGCCAATGAACAGAAATATATGAAAAGTGAGCTGCTAGAGGAAAAAAGAATAGAATTAAATCACAGACATGGTGTTTATTTGTGCAGAGCAAAAGCCACATACCTCTGAAATGCAAATGATATTGCTTTAATTAGACAACTGAAATTAGGCACTGGAGGGGGAGCAGAGCTGCTTCTTTAAGATATGTTTGGGATCAATTGATGAAATGATGCAAGCATTGTGCTTTTATTTTCAGAATGGATTGGGTATCAGACTACAAAACAAATGAAAGGCAAACTCTACTACAACTCATTACCCTTGCTGGAGAATTTACAGCCAACATGGTAGCGTTTTACAGCAGTACGAAAATGTTATTATCCATGGAATTTGTCACAGCAGGAAACCCTTTTAAGTGGTCTGTCTTTCCCCTTGTTTTTTAATTATCGGGCAGTGTATGAACTTTTCCATCCTATTAACTGAGTGTCATCTCTTGCTGTAAAGACAAGTGACATTATTTACCATTTGATGTCCTGTTTGAAGGATGAACGTCTCCATGGCTTGAAACGAATGCATCCAGAGCATTTCCAAACTGCAGATTTATATTAAATAAAGGCCCACAGCCGTGCTGGGACAGCTGGCACAAAGTGGCTGAATGCCATGAGGGGCAAAGACAGGACCTGCCTTCAGACAAATTTCAAACAAAACCAGAGAAGAAACATGGCTGAAATCAGCTGTTTAAAGCAGAGCTAACACTGAACCAAAGGTCTCCACCTGAATGAGCAGGAAGGACAGGCAGGAGTGGCACCAGCAGGGGCACTGGGCCATAAAAATGGACCCCAGCTCTTGGCTGGATGGACCTTGGCACTCAACCAGAGCACTGCTCTGGGCCTGATGCTCTTTGAAGACAGCTGTAGTCATGCTGCATCATCTTGCCTACTAGATTTGCTGTATTCCAAGGTGTTCCCTACTTTTACTGAGAGCCAAGAGCATTGGTGAAGCCTTGTGAGAGGCTTGCCAGGCTGTTACCTCTTCCAACCACTCCAATTTTAGCAACCACTATGTCCTTTTGTATGACAGGAAATAATATTCTCATGATAACATTTTCATGTGTTTAGAAAGTTGGTTTTTTCTCTTTTAACATTTGTTGCTCTAAAACTTTTAGTGTAAATTCATTCAAATATGAGAAGCAGGAGTGATAATAACTGGGTCCCATAGCAGAAGAAATGATATTGCTACGAAACATGTCTCACAGAAGGAAACTTTTGGAGCTGGTGAGCACCAGCTGTCTCTCCACAGCTCTGCACAGTATCACAGAATCACAGAATGGTTTGCCTTGAAAGGAACCTTAAAGGTCATCTAAGAGGCGTTGGGTTGTTTGATTTCCCTTAAATTCCAAATCAAGAAAAACTGAAAGAAAAACTAAAAACCAACTTACAGTCACCTGTGGCAGTTACTTGAAGCCTCATCACCCTTTTCCTTCTACTTGTACTGTCAGAAGCAGCAGTAAAAGTAGCTGTTCCCTGTTATATTTCAGCCATCAAACAGGAAAAACAGAGAGGATGGTGTGTAGGATAAGGAAAGAGAATGGAAAGGATAAGATTAATGAACCAAGTTAACAGGGAAAAAAAGCAGAATAAAGCCAAATTGATAAGGAAAAAAAAATGATGCATAATAATGTGACTGTCCTGAAAATCAAGTGCAATGAATTTTTTGGCAGCGTGCACTTGTCAGACCAATGCAGCCTTCTGGAGGTAAATGAATCTGCTCCAAGCTCCCATACAAGTGGAGCACACAAAGGCAAAGTACAGCTTTCTCATATATAAATCTGTATCAAATCACACATTATAATGCAGTAGAAACACCATCAATTCACCTACACAAAAAAAGAGACAATTTCCTGAACTTTTGAAGCTAGACAAATGATTGAGTTAAAGGAGAGTTAGATTGGGAATAAAGTTTGTATTTTCATCTTGTATCTCTGAACCTTTAACAACAGCTCTTTGCAGCAATAACCATGTGGTTCTGCATAGCATTTCTGGTCCCTGAGTTTCACAGACTTATGGAATGGTTTGAGTTGGAGGGGACCTTAAAGATCATTTATTTCCAAGCCCCTGCCATGCACAGGGACATCTTCCACTAAATCAGGTTGGTCACATCTCCCCAAGGGAGTTTTTCTCCCATTTTATTTTCTTCTCTTTTTCTCCCCAGCGACAAAGATCTGGAGCCCTCAAATGGATGTGAAGTGACTGTGCCCTGTGTAAATGCAAATTTAGACAGAGGGGATCTGTCTCATTGTAAGAGGGAAACTTAAGGAGGAGACTAAGTAAGGAGGTCTAGGAAATGGATCCCTCAAAAGACTCAGCCCACTTCCCTTCCAGGAGAATAATATTCCTGTGGATAAAGATGTGTGGGATTTCCTTTAAGCTAAAAAGGTCAAATTCAAGCAGTAGAGAGCAAGGCTGAGCTGAAGAGCAGGTGAGAGCAAGCCTGTAGCAGGGTGACACCATGGAGAGGCACCACACAGCTCACAAGGGTCTCAGACCCCCTTTAGGACAGCTGGCCATGGAGAGAAGGCTTTACCCCAACGCCTCAGTTCCCAGAGAGATGGAGCAGGGGTGTAAGGAACTGTGACTTTGCTCAGATCTCTCTCCTTCCTCCTTCTTCTCCACCAGGTGCAACACGGCAACTGGGGTAGGAATTGCCTGGAAGAGGAAAACAGTGGCAGGAGATCCAAACTTGTTGTATTTGCAGCCTAATTATCATGCACGTCAAGGGACAGTAAATATACGGTGGTTCCCAAAGTCCTCGTGAATTTTGTATTGGCAATGGGCTGATTTGAACAGCCACATGTAAACATCCCAAAGCTGTGTAGAAGCTGCACATCCTGGTTATTCTCTAGGAAACAAAACCCACAAACTTTCCCAGGCAGTTCTACCTGCCCACAGCAGTCTTGGGTGACAGGACTCAAAACATATCTGTGAGGGTAAGCACTGTTGCCTCTGTTTACATGGAGAAAGCAGGGCACGCAGGGACACAATGACTCCCTCAGGTCTCCAGAAGAAATGTTGCCAGAAATGAGACTATAAGGTAGTTCTTGTCATTCCAGAGCTCCGCCTTCTGATTCTTGTCTCTCCATATTAAGATCTGAGGTCAGGCATAACTTTATTATGCCAACATTTTTTTCCTTCTTGGAGGAAACTCAGATCGAGATTATGGATTGGGGTCAGGAGCTTTAGCCCAGATGTAATTTCTACCTGTGTGTGAAAGGCACTGTTGTGAAACACTTCACAGTCAATGCACGTGTTCTGTCCCTGGCATCAGTGTCCTCAAGTGAGGGACTGAATGATCAAGCAGCGCCTCGGCATCATTCCATGGCCACGTAGCACAGCCACCTTCCTTCTGTCCCTACAGGCTGTGCCTGGAATGGGAATAGAACCATCACAGAATCACAGAATGGTTTGGGTTTGAAAGAACTTTTAGGACCATCCAGTTCCAATCCCCTGCCATGGACAGGGACACCTTCCACTAGACCAGGTTGCTCAGAGCCCCATCCAACCTGGCCTTCAACACTTCCAGGGATGAGGCAGCCACAGCTTCTCTGGAAAACCTGTTTCAGTGCCTTATAGCAAAGAATTTCCTCCTAATATCTGATTTAAATCTATCCTCCTTCAGCTTAAATGGTTTAATATGGGTTTCAAATAGGATCTCAGAGGCAGAAGCAAAAACCAATGCCTTCAGAGACCAGATGACTGAGGCTTTGAAAAGCCATATCTTGCCTTCCTCAGAGGAAGTGGCGTATGGGGTTTGCTGATTTTGGCTTGCTCTATTTTGGCTTGTTGGAGTTCCTGAAACAACATCATAATTTTTGTGGGGAAAGTGCAATTATTCAAAATAAAGAAGTAAATTTATGACATTTCTGAACCTTTCTCCAAGCCCTACTTGCCAGCTGCCCACTTCCAACAGTCCCTTGACAGAATCAGGTCTTCCAGGAGTATCTCAGTCTTAATTTTTCCAAAAATTTCCTTCTTTGACACAGCTTTTCCTTGCTTTAGCTGCCTGTAGTTTGGACAGCAGTTTGTCCCCTACCACCACCTTACAGTTCAGCTTTCATTTGCTTATGTCTGCAAATTTTCTGCCATTTCCCTGGAAAATCTTTGCTGTTCCACTTTCCAACCTCCTCCGCCTCAAAGTAATACTTGACAGCAAATGAAAGCAAATGAACTAATTTGTCACAATTTGCATAATTCTGTTGCTTGCCCACCATGTATGGACATTGCATGGAACGAATTCCAGATTGAATATCTCAAGAAGTGAAGTGAGTGAGCTGAGGACATCCGGAATGTAAACCACACCGTATTCTTGTAAATGCAGAATAGAAGCTTCAGTAGCTCTAGGAAAAAGTGCTTTGTTCTTTTCAGGGTAATGTGTAATTCTGGCTGGCATTTTCCTCCAGGTCTTTACTAAGATCAGTGTTTGCAGTTCCATTTAGGTGATATTTTCCCGGTCAGTTTTTTATTCTGCCTCTCCGCACCAAATTTTTTCATCTGTTTACTTGAGCTTAAAAAAATCCTCAGCTCATACAGTATTCTGAAAAAGTCACCTAAGCCAAAGTGCTACTAAAAGAACCTGCCTTTTGTGGCTGTCTTGCTTAAGGTTATGCAGTTGTAGCCCTTAAATGCACTGAGACAAGTGGAAAATAGCTTCTTTTCAATGTGTGAGGTGTTTTTTTCAAAGGCAGAGTTCACCTTTGAGGTGCTTGGCACTCCTCAGTATTGGAGCTCTGCAGATACCAGCTCTGATTAAAAAGTTTCTTGTGTTCAGATGCATTATCACTTAGTAGTTAATGTCACAGAGAAATATGGTATTTTCTTCATCTTATGCTGTTTTGACTTGAAGAAGAGAAAAGAAAAATTGATTTACAGTCTCTCTCTTCCCCAGGGTAGCTGATTAGAAGAGAGAGGATCCAGCAGTTAGGGGTACAGCAATGCCTTTGAAAGCTCAGGAGTACAAAACCAATGAAGTGTGGTGATAAGGGCTATCCAGAAGGTCAGTCTCTCCCAGATCAATACAAAATGCAAGCAGACATCACCCATGCAGAGCAGAGAAAGTGCCGTAGCTACTGCTAGAAAATTACAAGGGTTTTTGTTTCCTAGGAAATCTCAATTCCATTAAAATCAATTTACAGCCTAGTTTACCTGCTGGATGTGTGCACACTTCCCTTCCCTGCCAATACAGTCCATATCTCCTGGGACATTGCCTTCTATATGTTGTTTCCTCAGTTGTAAAACCAAGGCTGTTCCAAGTGGGAGAGTCACGATACAATGGATGGTAATTACACAGCACTGGAGGATAATCAGCAAGCAGGCTTTCTTCTGAGGGGCATTTAGTTATTGTTTGGTAGAAATCCTGTTTAGCATTCCACAGTATTTATTCAGACCTGACTTCCTTTCATCTCGTCAACTACGTTTAAAGCCAGAAGTTTGAGCTTTATCTTGAACTGGAAAGATTCTATTTTATTATAACTCAAGCCTCTTCTTGAAACACAGACCAAGTTGGGCTGTTTTTTGTTGGGTTTTTTAGTTTGTCTTTTTCTTTTTTTTTCACATCAGCAGAAAAAGAGGCTTTGGAAAGGAACAGAAGCTGCTGTCAGTTCTCTTCT
This sequence comes from Platysteira castanea, assembly GCA_013397175.1. NCBI lineage: Eukaryota > Metazoa > Chordata > Aves > Passeriformes > Platysteira > Platysteira castanea. The sequence continues at coordinate 826,315 of VYXC01000306.1, forward strand.
GTGACAGCTCCCCAGTGGCCCAGCAATTCTGTATTTACTTTATTATGGAGTCATTAGTGGGCTGTAAATCTCACTGATGAGCCAGCAACCTTTCTGTGGGCAACTCGCTTACCTTCAGAGTCCCATAAATTCTCAAAAAATAAAGCAGTCTCATGGATGGTTGGGAAAATACCATTCATAACAGAGACTTCCAGTTATAGTAAGCTGGATGTACGAATTGAAAGTTGGCTTCTTAGATTTGCATCCTGCAATGAACCAGGAAGGGCTGGAGATGTTTTAGGTGAGATGAGCCAGGGGTAATTCAGAGGGGAATGGGAGGCAGGAGACACCCTGAAATGGGCATGAGAGAAGGGATGTTGCAAGATAAAGGGACAGAAAATTGCAGGTGGGATAAGAGGACAGTTTTAAATACAGAGAGGGCAAAGAGGAAAGAGTTTTTTGTGGATGAAGCACAAACTAATGGTCTCAGCAATGTTACAGCAAGGAAGATTTCTTTTAGCCACTTGAAAAGCACCTAATAGTGGAAGATAATAATGTCCTAAACCAGATATTTTGGAAGAGGATTAGGAGCCTTTATGAAGAAGCCAGAATGTCACCTGTCAGGACTGCCCCAGGTATGGCTGATTTCTGCCTTAGGTCAGGGGAAACGATGGCCCTTTCTGTCACTTTGCACCCCTGTGAGCCCCAGCTCAGCTCCATGTCACATCTCCAATTAGTCTGGCTCTTCCAGGCTCCATCACAATGGATTGTGACTCCGCTTTCTTCACTTTTCAAACAATTTGCCTCTGTTAAAAACACAGTCAATATTTCTGCTGTATCAAAAGTACTGTGATGAAATAAACAATAATTTTATTCCCAAGATACTCATGCTGTTCACGTCTCACAACCGTAATTCCAGAAAAGTAGAAAAGAATGTTGATATCACCGCTTGCTTTTTTGTTGTTGTTGCTGTTGGGGTTTTCTTAAATTAAATTGGAGCATTTCTCCCTTACAAACACCTCACATAGATTGTTTTCAGGATGTTTCTGACATGGTTGGTACAATTTGGGCTTGTTTTCTTATCACAGTCATATATTANTGAAGCACAAACTAATGGTCTCAGCAATGTTACAGCAAGGAAGATTTCTTTTAGCCACTTGAAAAGCACCTAATAGTGGAAGATAATCTGGTACTAAACCAGATATTTTGGGAGAGGATTCCAAACCTCTATGAAGAAGTCAGAATGTCACCTGTCAGGACTGCTGATTTCTGCCTTGGGTCAGGGGAAACGATGGCCCTTTCTGTCACTTTGCACCCCTGTGAGCCCCAGCTCAGCTCCATGTCACATCTCCAATTAGTCTGGCTCTTCCAGGCTCCATCACAATGGATTGTGACTCCGCTTTCTTCACTTTTCAAACAATTTGCCTCTGTTAAAAACACAGTCAATATTTCTGCTGTATCAAAAGTACTGTGATGAAATAAACAATAATTTTATTCCCAAGATACTCATGCTGTTCACGTCTCACAACCGTAATTCCAGAAAAGTAGAAAAGAATGTTGATATCACCGCTTGCTTTTTTGTTGTTGTTGCTGTTGGGGTTTTCTTAAATTAAATTGGAGCATTTCTCCCTTACAAACACCTCACATAGATTGTTTTCAGGATGTTTCTGACATGGTTGGTACAATTTGGGCTTGTTTTCTTATCACAGTCATATATTAAAGTCCAAACAAATACTATTTCCTTCACGTCCTTCTAGCATCATTGTGCAACAGTGTCATCCACAATTTTAATGATGACATCTCATTTCAGGAGGGCATGAGCTGAATCCCAATGAATAAATTCATGAAGTTTAACCTCTCCATGACCCCATTTCCACTGTGTTTTTTTTCTCATCCCGCCCCAGCTCATTAGCTGTCCTGACAAAAGCAGCTGAGATGAGATGTGAGTCTCATAGCTGTGCTTCAAACAAAAAGAAACAGTGGGAGGAAGGAGAAAGGTGGAGAGAAGCGTCGTGCTAGGTCTGGAAATAATCTGCTGCATATTTGTAAGCAAGCTAATTTTTCCTCAGTATGACATGGTTCCCAGGCAGAACATGGATCTCAGACTGGAAACTACCCTGACATTATAATTATGTTCAACCCTAACTAATTTCTTACTAATGTCCTGTGAGTGGCACCCAGCTCATTGAGATGCAGACTCTGTTCCAAGGACATCCTGTGGCTATCGAAAAAAACCTCTGTCTCACACTCAATTTCAGCAGTGTTTTCACTGACAACTGTCACCATTAACACAATGTTTAGGTTCCCTTTAAGATAAATCAGCCCATTTTGTCGCCCTCTTATTGCTCTGCCAACAGCCTTGAATCATTTTAACGCCAGTTTGGTGCCCAAGTTGCTGTTGACGTTTGTATTTGAGCATCTACTTTGTTTGTGCATTTACCCCTTAATAAGACTACTTAGAAACCAAAAAGCACGTTTCTGAAAGCATTGATCTCAAAACATCAGCTTATGAACCAAGAGAGTATAAATTTTAACCTAGATTTTGTAAGTGCCCAGTGAGACTCATGGCCTTGTCCCAACCTCATACAGCATCGAATCCACTGAGTGAAGTACTTCTTTACTGGCTTTCTCTACGGCTTTCTTACCATGTTGTTATCCATATCTTCCACATTAAAAACTAGAAAATTCAGCATGTTTAAAAGTGGAATTTTCCCCTTGGGTTATATTTCCTTTCTTGCAGCATGGCAGGGTCAATTTTAGGGACAATTATTTAAATAATGTGCAAAAAGCCTGTTTTAACTATAGTTTGTCAGTACACTTCAGTTAACAGAGCCTCTGTGAAATTGTTTTGTACCTCAGGTATTAAGTGTCTAATAACCTATCCCCATTTCAGTTTTCTGAAATACCTATGAACTACTTTTACTGAAACCAGTTGATTCCAATCATAATTCCATTTATGACTTCACATTTACAGTGAAAAGGAATGCTGCTGACTCCCCGAGTATCACCATCATTGGTAGTGTCTTCAGCTTTATTTAAATACCTCAATCTGGAGACAAATAGCAGCAATTTTCTCCCGTTGCTCTACACCAGGAGAAAGACATTAGAAGAGCACAAGGGGAAAATAGGAGTCTGTTGATGTTAGCTGAATTTACAGTGAATTGTTACTGGATGAAATCTGTTTAGAGCAAACATATCCTGTTTACTGCAGAGTTTTATGGGAAGCTCTCAAATTTGCATGCTGATTACATGAAATGTAGGAAGTCCCTCCCAGCCGTACCACGGGAAAAGAGGACTGTTACAATGTGAAATCCTCTGGAGCGCTGTGTGATTTGCTCTGGAGGATGCAGCAAGGGACTCAGCTGTTTACAGTAGGAGAGCAATCCCCATGACTAGGAATAAACCTGTCCAAAGCGTGCAAAGGTTTTGTTATATATGGGAAATCTGTATTTCATAGATACAGAGCCACATAAAGATTATTCTTGTCTGAGATTTCTGGGCTGTTTGTCTTCGAGCCAGAACAACCTGAGTGTGATCAATAAACACAGTGGAGTGGTAGAGCACATTTATCTCCTGTTCACCCTACGGTGAGCACTTCACCTGGCACTCTACCTCAGGCTGTCTCAGGCAGCATAGCAGGGCGGTCAGGTTCTCCACCAGCCCTCTAAAACCCCTTGAGGTGCCACGTGCCCAGAGGTTTTCCAATAAGACCACAGCAGACCATTAGCAGGAAAAAGAAATGACATCTTGGGAGAAATTTTTTTACTGGTAGGCTCTATGTCTAGACCTTAATCATAAAACCACTGAAGAGTTTAGGCTGGAAAAGATACCTAAGGTTACCAAGTCCAACTGCTAACACAGCACTGCCAAGCCTACCACTAAACCATGCCCCCAAGTGCCACATCTACATGTCTTTTAAATATCTCCAGGGATGGTGACTCCACCACTGCCCCGGGCAGTCTGATACAATGCTTGATGACTCTTCCAGTGAAGAATTTTTTCTTAATGTCCAGTGGTCCACACAACCCAAATATTTCATTAAAAAATAAGTTGGAATCTGCCCCAAAACAAGGCACTGGCTGTGCGGGCTGAGAGCTGGTTTGGTTACCTGGTTTGACACCTTCTTACACAAAAAGTCACTATTTCCTCCAAGCAGACACCAATGGCAAAATATTCTCTGAAGGCAATGGTATAAGGAGTAAACGGAATTTTTTTTCCTATCCACTGACACAAAACAATCTAAGAGTGAGCCAGAGAGAACTGGTAAATGGGACAACAAAGGGAATAAAACAGGAAAAGCAGAGCGAAGGGGAAAATGATGTACGGATGTGGAAGAAGTCAACACACAGGAAGGATATGGGAACAGCAGTTAGCTCAGATGCTAAACTCCTAAGTACACTGTCCCTTCCTGATAAGTTGGACATCAGTGTGGGTAATGGCTGGGCTAAACAGCAAAATACAACCCTCATCTAAAAAGAGGGGGGAAAACCCAGAAACAATGAATGTGAAACACTAGAGAGCCTTTTAAATTTCTCTACAAAGCAAAGATGCTGCTCTTCATACCCTGCCTCCCCAGTAACCATGTACACCTATTCTGCCATTTACCAGCACCTTGAGGATGATCTTTTCTTCTGTACTGATCCTGAAACTTCTGTTCACACTCTGTTGTCATTTGACTGGTGAAGTGCCTTTAATTCCACTGCTAAGAATGAACCCTGATATATTTGGCTCCTGTATCAGTGTCACAGGTGGTGCCCTTCAGGAGCTTTACAGCTCATCTTATAGAGGTGTCACTGTGTGAACTGTAAGCCAGTGTCAGGCACAGGTGTCCCTCTGTGACTGATATAACTGGTACTAAAAAGGCCAGATACCCAAAGGAGTCCAGTTCCATGCACCCACAGAGGCAGAATACTGATAGAAAAGTAGCAGATAATCATAAGTGTCCTTTTTTTAGAGATTTAGAGGTGCTAAACACTTTAAAGAGTGAGACCAGAGAAAGTAACAACTCCGAAGAAGTCCCAAAGACCCCCATCAGTCAAAGGAATAAGTGATGACTTAACAAAGCGGTTCTTTGACAAAGAACTGAACCCAAATAGCAAGGCTATATTTAGGCACTGTGGAATGCTTTGCTGATCCCCTTTTTTCTGTTAAATTGACCTTATTGACCACAGAGGCTGAGAAGTCAACTCGTTACCACTGTAGTGCTCTGTTCCCCTGCTCAGTTTGCAGCCACAGTGTTTATGGCAGACAACATCGAGCCAAGTGAAAGGAGCTGCAATTCCTAAACCTCTCCTTCGTGCCATCAGCAGCATTCAGCAGACACAGGCTCAAAGGAATGTGAGAACAAACCTCATTCCCCAAGGATGTAGGTCAGTGTGAAGGGCTGCTGTATAACTACGGGCGCAATTTTCCCATATAAATTATGGCTCATGGTGTCAGACATAGATTCTAATTGAGTAAAATGTACTGATCCTCTTACTCAACGGGGCTTTGTTTTCAATTAGGACACGGTTCCCCTTGGCCTTGAATTTTTCAGGGATGATTTCCGGATGAGAAGGAGAAATGCTGGGGACTGAGGAGGCAAAGGGAGGAGGAAGCCCAAGGACACTCATTAATGCTGGTCTGTGCTTATCTCAACTCTCTGTGGATGGGGCCACATCACTGTCCCTCCCTGTTAAGATATTTATTACCAGATAATCTTAATTACAGTTTTTTGCTACAGGAGACTGTCACAACGCTCCACAAACTGCTTGGTAAATCCAAGGATATTTAAATGTTTTATTTTAGTATTAGAAAGGATCATGATGACCACAGAAGGTGCCCAGCTATGTAACATGGGCCATCTGCTTTCACCCTATAATTTCTGCAACAAGTCCTTTTCCTTAAAAGCAGGTTTATCTATAAAAGTAAACATTAGGAATGGAGAAACCTTCATAGATAGTTAGGCAATCTTCAGAAATCAGAAATCTTCTTGTTCCTTTTGGAGTAAGGTAGAGATCATATTTACTTTAAGTCTTTGATTGACCCCCTGCCTGCTCTTTTTTCCCTTTGAAACTGAGCTTTGCATTTCTGTTGTCTGATTAGTTTTAGCCCTCTGCTCACATTAGGAGATTTTAGTTACTTTTTACTATTAGTAGTCAGCTGCATAACATAATATGTACAATTCTAGATATCATGGAAACTGGGAAATGAATTTGCAACTACTTCCAGCATATAGCACATTCCAGCAGCAGCAGCAGCAGCAGCCTGAGCTGATGAGACTCGGTGAATAATGTGTCTTCTTTGACTTGCTTTAATAATGATCATAAAAAGAAAAGACATACAATTTTTCATGGGCACTGAATGGCACATACATCCTATACCAATACAGAATGAAATGGTATTTTCCCTAGTTGCAAGCAATTTTCTATATCTTTCCCGTTCTGGGCATTTTTGAATGTTCCATAACCAACAAATGACAGGAGAACATTGCGAAGGTATCACATTAAATTACAAATGTAATTGTGTGGCCTGATTGAAAAAGACAGTTATTGTTAGAATTAAGGGTTTCATTTCTTTGTAAGCACAAAAACCCAAGCCCACAGCATGGAGCCAGACACTGGGCTCTGCCAGTTTGTGCTGCTGTTTCTGCATGTGGGATTTGTAGCAGAACATCCACAAAAATTGCAATGGGAATGACAGTGTCTGAAATGAGACTTGGAAACATATTGATTCAACTCACTGATGACAATGGTTGAGAGCAGCAGCTTTCCTCCTGACTGAAATAACATTATACTAGATAAATAGCAGTAGGAATGGGAAATAGTTTTGGGGTATAGACTCCTTCACCAGTATGTAGATCACATAAAAATTAATAGTTTGGAACTTATCACTTTGTAAAACATTAAGATCTTTAAAACATAAAAAATGATGAGGAAAATTTACTTTTTTTCCCTCTGAAAACTCCCATTTTGTATCTTGCTACTTTTCTGACAAGTCTTCCTAGTGCCAAGGGAAATGGATGCTGAAAACTCAGTTTAACTCTGGAAAGGTAAACAAATAAAGTCTAGCATGCAACACGCAAACAATTTTCCCCCTTTGTAAATATTTCATTATTTATTCCCCACCAGAGAGGGCAAGAGAGACAGAGAGGACTTTTTCTAAGGGCATGAAGGGATAGGACATGGGGGAATGGCTTCAAACCGAGGCTAGGTTTGGTTAGATATTAAGAAGAAAATCTTGACTCTGAAGGTGGTGAGGCACTGGCACACTGCCCAGAGAAGCTGTGGCTGCCCCATCCCTGGAAGTATTCAAGGCCAGGTTGGACGGGACATTGAGCAGCCTGGTCCAGTGAAGGTGTCCCTGCCCATGGCAGGGTTGGTTGTAATGAGATGATCTTTAAGGTCCCTTCCCAAACCATTCCATGACATGATGTTTTCCTCATAGAGGAAAATCTTTGGAAAGACCAGTAGGAAAAAGATGTTTGTGGCACTAAACTGCGGTCAAAGCCAAGCTAGAAGTGACAATATGAGTTAGGGAACTTGGAGGCTGCCTCATACTTTGGGATCTGTTTGTGTTTCTTTGGGATAACAGCGACTCAGTCAACACCTTTGGAAGATGGAGATTTCTGGGTAGAAACCTCTGGTTTTTGGGGGGCATTTTTCTGTTTGAAGTGGGCAAATGGGAGCTTGGAGAGGAGGGGATGAATTATTCAATGATAGAGTTTTGCTGGAGGAAAAAGTGAATTGTAAATACACTTACATGTGTATTTTCTGTGATGTTTCCTTTTTGGTGCGTCAATTGGGAGATGATTTTAACCTTGAATTTTTATTTTAGGACATAAACATTTAATGACAGAGAAATATTATCTCCGTAATTTATGCTTTTGGGAAATGGTACACAATTCTGTGAATATTAAACAAGAGTTTATATATAGCATTTAGGGAAAGATATACACAGTATGTTGAGCCAAAATTGTGTCAAAAATATTCCAGTGAACATATGTCACACATTTATGCATTTGTAGGATATTTTATACTGACAGGTCAGCAGCTGCTTTATTTTGTTTCAGGGATCTCTGCCTGAGTGCTTTGTTTCACTCCTAAATTTAGTGAAACTGAAAATTTGTCCTGGTGATAATAAATTCTCTAATTCAGATTGATTTCCTTAGAAAAGGAGAAGGTAAAGTCAAGGAAATTCTCTCCAGCTACAGTACATTAATTCCTTTCACTGGGAAAAAAGATTCAGTGAAATCAAAAATTCAAAGTATATGTAAGAATTTGTAACTATATACTTATTATAACTCAGTTTTCTGGCAACCAAACAAGTTTGGATTTAAAATAGTTTCCTATAAACAAACCCTGTAAAGTTAAAATAATTTCAACCGAAGTATAAAAATATTGCACGGACCAACCCAGATGAGGATATTTTAATATGGTGACAAGTTCTAGCCCTAAAGCCCTTTAGTTTTGGATTTTGGGGGTTGCTAAGGACTGCTTTCACCTGCTGTGTCACCCTTTCTGTACCTACACTCCAAAAAAAATCACTCTAGCATAGCTGGGTCTACACAGCCATGCTATCAAAAACTCCTGATTGTATTTGTAGTTAGGTTATTCCAGTTACGCTCTTCCCATGGCAGCCCGTAGTGTCTCGGAGCTGGAAATGGGATTGAATTAAAATGATATATGTATCGAGTGAGAGAGTAACTCCATCTAGGCTGGGCTCTGCAGCCTGTGTGGCTAAATCACAGGCCACAGCTTTGCATGCCTGTAATGGATATAGATTTGATGGCAGAGGTTTTTACACGGGCCCTGGCTTAAGTGGGGTCAGCATTGATAGGTCTAATACAGCTCTTTAATTACAAATGAGGACTCATGGCTGGTGGCAGCATTTCCTGTGGATCTTTGCAGCCAGGGCATGGCCAGAAATTTTGGCTGCGTGATGCTTAGCAGTGCCCTGGCCAGCAAGCCTTACAATCACAGCAAAGCTAGCTTCCAGGTGGCCCAAAGGCTGACAAAGCAGTGGGTAGTGAAGAGTTGGTGTCTGTCCCTGGGGTGACATCTGGACTGCTGCACTGAGCAGGTGCAGGTGGCACATTTTGGGTGCAGACAGTAGGTTTTCGGTGTAGCCAGAAGGATGCAGTGCTGGGGTTTGCAGTGAGGATACAGCAAAGCATTATCTCCAGGGAGATTTCTTCTGCTGTGGAAGATGTCACCTTGCTTTACCTCCAGCCAGATCATTCATGTCATAATGCCCAATGGCGTTGTCAACCCCCGCTTCCCAAAACTTGGGTGTGGCTTGTACTTGCCATTTGCACAAGTTAGGCTGGCTCCTTCCCAATATGTCTTATTTATCCCTCAGTATTTTAACTCTGTTTATAATGATCCTTTCACTAGCTTTCACCTCGTCCCTGTGAATAGTTTTGACATTTCAAAAGGGAAGGAATGTTGTTTTTCCTAGTGTGGCATTTTTACCCCATCTCTTCCCTCCATCTCTTGCACAAAATGCAGAGTTCTAGTCCCTGTCCATGACTGCGGGATTGGAACCAGATGATCTTTAAGGTCCCTTCCAACCCAAACCATTCTGTGATTCCTTGATTCTCTTCTAGAATAGTTTTTTGACACCACTGCTTATCCTATTGCCAGATCACCTTCCCTAGCCACCCATGGGAGATCTCAGATTCTCTGCTGTGACCTTCACAGTGACACAACGAGGAGTTTTGGTGAGTTGTGGAGACCTTTTTGCTGAGCTCTCTCCTTCCTGATGGACCTCCTCTCTGTGGAAAGCGTAGAAAAGGTGGTCAGTGGCATAGAGGGGAGAAGGCATCAGAGATTTCCACTCAGGGAAGCTCTTCTCTGGTGATCAGTAAACACTGGGCAAATGAGACGAGCTGGGAACAGAAAGGATAACCCAAAACTCTTTAGAAGTGCCCATTGACAGAGGTAAGAGGCTTTACTTTCTGTGTCCCTTCTCTTTTAGTGTGGTTTCAAGGGGATCTACTCCAAGATAAATTCTCTGGACCTCTATGCTGCTCCCTGCTTCCCAATCTGGATGTTTTTACTGGAATGGAGATCATATGCCATCATCCTAAAATCTAGGAAGGGAGAAATCAGGATGATGAGGGCAATGTTTGCACATACCAGGACAAGTTGATTTAATGCTATCTTGCTTCCTTCTAACTTGCATTTCATTCCAAGCTTGCTTAGTGTGAAGAGAATATGAAACTCTTCCAGAATCATCCAAAATGGAAATCGTGACAGATGGCAATAAAAAAAAATACCCATAATGGGTCCCATTTTGTTTTATACTCCTAGGGCAAGGTTATTGCTACAGTTATGGTCTTAAACTCTGTTTTATTTTTACAGCTATGATAGTAGTTAACGTTGCCTTTGCCTAGCCAGCTGCCTCTACTGAATAAAACGTCTCTAACAGCTTTGTGTAGCCAATTGGGGGAGCAAATAGTGTGGGAACTGCTCCAAAGTGCTGGTTTAAAATCCAAAAGGGAAATAAATGGGAGCTTTTACAATACCAGGGAAAAACACCTGCAGAAAAAGTGGCAAAGAGAAGGAAACCCAGCTTGAAAAAGCAGATTGAGCCAATGGATTTATGCCTCAGCATCAGAGGGGCAGGTGAGGGGGAGAGTAGCAGTGGGGCCTGGGAGGAAGCAGCACCAGAATGTCTCTGTCAAAAAAGTCTGTGGAACAAAAGGATTTTGAAGCTTTATCAGAACGCTTACTCTTTGAACAAGACTATTATTTTTGGTTGAAAAGCATCTTTGGTACATTTATCAGTAATATTAATGGTGTTTTTACATTCAGACTGACCAATTTCTCCTAGGTTTAATTTTCTGACTTGTTTTTTGGTTACATTGTGAGTTTTTCCGTTAATTGATATAATATTTTTAAAATGTAGATATAATATATGGGTCAGAAGAATTATGCTTGCCTAAATATTTTTATTTTAAGTGCACCTATCCAGCAGTCTATTTACAAATATTTTCTGTGCAGTTATTTCTTAGTTCAGATTTTAACTGCCTTTCAGCAACTCCTAATCACCAAATTGTGAGCAGAATTATCTTTCTGAGGTAAGTAGTGACCCCATAAACTAACAATATGTTTTTAAGAACACACTAATGTTCAAACATTCAATAGTTATAGTGCCAATTGCTTGCTTTCCTGTAGCTAAGGGAAATGAAATAAAATTTCAGTGTGTTGCCTCTAAAAACTTTTAGCTGTTTCCATCTGCAGTTTAATAAAATGCTTAGCACCTGTCTGAAACAAGCCACGTGTGATTACATGGAAAACAAAACACTAAAAATAATGAAATAGGTAAGTTTTAAGTGCAAATCTCCACATACAGAAGATGGGAAAGCAGAACTATCATTCCAGCCATATCGCCTTTTATACTATCTCAGAGTAAATGAACATATGGTAAACAGGGATGTGACTCCTCACCTACCTCTAGCTCTAAAAACAATAAAAAAATAAAAATTTAATCCAAGTCATCTGTCTGGGCTGTCTGTCACCAGTGTCCCAGGTTTCTCTGGGATCATGGACAGAGGTAAGCACCTTGGATTTATCATTTATGGGCATATTTTATACACATTGTTGGCCTTTAGAGGTGTCTGCCTCTTTCACTTGATTACAAAAAAGTCTCACAGAGGTGGCTATAGCGGCACATCTGAATTTTGGGTGGCTGAGGACAGTTTTCAGACATACGTGGGCACAGAACCCTGAGGTGCACACCACTTCAGTAACTGCCCTCAGAAAGCAGGTCACCCATAGATATGGCTGGTTCTAATATACCCACAAATACTCATCCAAACCTGAAAAGTCTCTAGAAAATGGGGTTTCATTTCAGTGTGCTACTGTACATGCTTCATTCACTCCCATTTCTCTCCTGCTGGGAAATGTAGGAGTCTGAAACAACTCAGATATTTCCAGGGAACAGCACATTTCTGTCGCTCATTAGCACTTCAGCTGTCATATTTTGTCACAAAAATCTGTACTCATGCTACTACATGAGTAGCATATGTTGCACAGCTCTGAGTAACCACATTTCAATAATATATTTGCTATGAGAAATAAAGGAAATCCCCTTTCAGATATGTGATTAATCATAAAATCCCCAACTTGAAGTGTTACACAAGCAAGTGGGGTATATTTGCTAGAGAATCTAAGTTTAATTTATAAGATTCAAGTATAATCTTTTAGTTGATTAGCTATTCAAAACACAACCAAGATTATCCCTAGTGTGTCTGAATAGTGTAATGTCTGGAATTTAAAGCATGACTAAGGAATGACTTGAACTGGAGAGAATTTTGTTAACTATAGCTTAAGTAAGTTTGTTATTTAAGGTTTTTTCTGATAAATACAGGTAGCTGAAATTATTTAAAATACTGTATGTCTGTCTCTATTTCTTGAACTAATTCATGGCTGAACAGTGGTGATATTATACGACATTAAATGAAAGAATTCAGAGCTGAAGAGGATCATCCGGTACTTTGAGATTTCCACATACACATATCACAGAATCAGAGCATTCCTCTGTGTGACCTAACATGCAGATTTTATTTTAAATTGCTATATTGAAATGTTAGAAATGTGACCGTTTGATCTTTGTCTTGCGGTCTAGCACTGTATTACAATATATCCACTCCTTTAAAAAAAAAACAAACCACAACAAAAAACAAAAAACCACAAACAAACAAACAAAAAACCAAAAAAACCACCACTAAACAAAAAGAAAAGAAAAGTGATTTTGGTTCCCCAGTAGTCAGGAATTAAAGATAAGATGGACTTGAAAGAAAGTTCTGACTTCAGGAATGTGATGGGCTACAACCTTCCTATGGCTTCTTTTCCTGCTCTTGCTAATCACTGATATTTGAAGGTGAAAGATGCACGTCCTGTCAAATCCCAGCGGGTCACACAAGTTCTGTATCTCGAGGCTCAGCGTGATCTTTTTGCAGGCTGTGACTCTTTCTAGCTGTTCTAAAGCTGTGCTCTGCATTCGGCCTGGCTGCCAGTGCCATTTGTGTGTTATTTATAACGGGATCTGCTGCATTGTGGAATACACCTTGCATACAACAGGCATTCTTAACCAAATCAATAAAACCCTCAGCCCTTTAAAAGCTAACATTCCCCTTAGTCTGCGTTTGTCCCTTGAAAAAGATCTTGGGCCACGGCCAGGGCTTCCAGATCCTACTGTATTACAAGTAGCAAATAATAACTATTTCAAAGAGAACGCGGGGCTGACCAAAGCCAGGCTGCTCAGTTATCCTCGTGCTGCCACTTCTCTTCCTCTTACCAAACAAACCACGAGAACCAGGAGAAACTGAGAGGGGAAACATTAAAAACCACAGGCTTAATACACAGGTCTGAGCACTGCTCCTGTGGCTTTTGTCTTCCTGTGAACCCTCCCCCCTTCGCTCTGCTGTACAAAGCAAACAGCGGTGACATTCGGCAGACACTTCAGTAGCAGAGCAGACTGCAGCTGCAGATATTTAGTAGACAATTTGTATTCGTAGACATCAGCTAAAAAGAAGGGTTGCTCAGCGCCATTCAAACAAAAAGCCCCAAATCACGTAGCAGGTCCCATGCCTCTAAAACCGATACGCTTTTATGCCTCTCCTGAAGTTATTTCCCTCACCAGTGTGCTTCCTGAAATTAAAAAAAAAAAAATTATTTTTTCCAGCTTTTTGGGGTTTTTTAGGCACTTGTTTATATTTAATGTCATGGGTACCACATTAACAGACCGCTTCTTCCCATTGCCTTCATTGTTTAGATCCACCACAATGGAAAGAGAATTTCACCATCAAGGCAGGGCAGGGGCAGTGAGCACAGCAGGTAACACTGAAGAATTCTCTGTATTTAGTCAGATTTTACTGATTGCCAGTGAGCTAGTTAAAGCCAACTACATCTCTATTAATTTTCAGAAGTTGAGCTTGACTTAGACTTGCTGCAAACACTAGTGATTGTATTTTGTTGAGAGGGTTGTTGGACAAAAATATATTCCTGACAAAAATGTGATCAGCCTTAAGGAGCTAGAAAAATTCTTTCAGCCAGACTGGAAATGCAATTTCTTGTTGGCTCGGGAGCTGGGTTAAGCTCTGTGTGCTTCTTCAAACACACCTTTTAAATTCCCTTGGCTCAGCCCCCCACTAGGTGAGATAACCAGGTAATTACCCCTGGAGAGCCAGGTGAGGTGCTGGCTATCACCTCCACAGCACAGTGTTCTCTCTGACACTCTGAGCTACCAGTGGATTTTACACCCAGCGGGTCTTCACAGGGGGGATTTTGCCTGTGCAGGTTGCAAAAGGGCACAGGTACAAAACCCCACACTCACAGATCCTTTCAGGGCTGCTACTGAGCTCCAGCTCTGGCACAGCCATCTCACCAACATCCATGCAGGGCAATAATGTTGCACTGGGATTCAGTATCTTGTTCTGTCATGGACTTGGTGGCCTTTATGTGCAGGAAAAGGAGTGATTCTGTCATCCAAAGTGGTGTCTTTACCAGCACCAGCATTAGAAAGTATCATGAAAGTCTGGGGACTGTTGGAGGGAGAAAATGTCATGGAAGGAGTCAATTTTTTCTTTCTTTTAGTTAATGTGTTGTGCTAGCACAAGCCCTGGTATGCAAAATAAGACGTGCCTGCTCAAAAATCTTTCACTGAATGGTTGGTATCTGTCTAGCAAAATGGAAGAAAAACAGAAGATGTGAAACTTCTGGTGCTGAATATGATTTTTGCATCCAGCAAGGAAATGTTGTGAATTACCAGCCAAAACAGCCCTGGAAGAACACACCTGCAACAAGTGGCTGTCTGCCTGCTGGCAAGCCAGTGTTCCAAACATTCCAAAGCCTGACTGCAGTCAAGGGACTCCTTATCTGGAGGATGAGCATGGGAAAGAGAAGAAACTTTATTCACTGAATGCATTATTTGCTGTGAGTTATTTTCTCAGCTCTGTTTCTGACACAGAAATCAATTGTCCTGTGAAATAAACTTTCTCCAGAGCATCATGACTTGTCACACTCAGAGTTAGTCTAGAAAGAGAATAATACACTTGCTCACAAGTAGCAATGAACCACTTTGTTAATTAGCTGGCTTGAGTTGCTTGAGTTATGAGCTCTGAGCACCAGATTTTGTTTTCAGTGTTCCTCTGGCAGGGATGGATAAAAAAGGCTGATTTTGGACAGAAAAGTGTGCATACACAGGAGGACAAGTGAGAATGACTTTGATGCACTATCTCTATTTGTTGGTCCTTGCTGCCCATTAAAATAAATGTCCCATTTCTCTGCGCCTCCACATCGATTTGGAACAAATTATTTCTCCTCTACCGTCCTCCTTAAGAGATTAAATGATCTTTTTCTCCATCTACTGAGGACAAGAATACTTTATGAACCTTTAAAAATTGCTGCTGCTTGAGCAGCTATTACTCCTGGATGGACCCTGCCTTCTGCAGCCTTGCTGTGGGCACCAATGCAACGTGACCTTCCTCACTTTCTGCTCCAAATCCTCTGCAATCATTTTGTTGTGACCATTCAGTCCCAGAGAGACGTATGTATTTTTTCCAAACGTTGGGAAAATGTTGATCACCTCCTTCAGGCTGCTGTCTTCCAGAAATGCATCAATGTGGGTAAGCATCCTGCTGGCTCCTGCTGCTATGAAGGGTGAAGCCTCCTGCTGAATTATTGTGCTTTTTTGGTATAAAAAGCAGAGAAAACATCCCTGCCAACTATTTCAGGAGGAGGTTTACAGACAAAAACCTGGGTATTTTCCAGGTATTCAACCAGGTTGTTTTCACCCATCCTTAGCCAGGGTATTTTTATGTCTTATCAATTTCTGTGATTCCCCCAAACAATATACTCAGTATGATGCTGTGGCTGAAGAGGACTAAAGTGTGCTTTAAACTGCAGAAGTTCTCCCCTTGCAAAGATGACGGTGACAAGGCGAGAACAACACAAGGCACTCTAGCAGCCATCCTGGAATTTGCAAGGAAGGAGGAGAGCCAGGCTCTGCCTGTGATGGGCCATGATGCCCAGCAGGGCCGGTTCCCATCGCCATTCAATCAAAGCAGCTCACTCCCCTAAGCAGGTACTTTGTTCAGGGAAGAGTTGTTGCTTTGATTTATACGGCAACTGGAAGCTGATGTTAATTTCCAGCCGCTTTCTCGTGTGCCTCAAAGTTTCAAAGTGATGAAATATTTGCATATATATTAGGGAGGATACAGCAATGGCTCTTTTATGAGTACATCCTTGCATTTTATTGCATATTGCAGGTGATCGTTTTGAAAGGGAAAAATGAGTTTGCTGCCACTTTTCCTATGATATCTCCCAGAATACATTACAGATCCTAATTGACAGCATTATTTCAAAATGCCCACAGACTTGGGTTGCTTTATGGGCCCATAAAACCAAATCATTATTCTCTGCTGCTGAATTTAAGAAAATTTTATTTGTATCTGATAAAGTGGTTTACAGCTACATCTTGGAAAGGCAAACAAAGGACTGGCCGTGTTCAGAGGAAAGAAAATTTATTAGAAAATGAAGATATGACTTGGATTCTGCATGCTATCTCATTTTTCTTTTTTTTTTTTATTTCCCCAAGCTTGATGAATGCCTGTTGAAGTTAAGGAACTTTAGAAACATCATTAGCACAAAGAAAAGAACAGAACTGCTCATTCTTTGGTTTTTGGTTGTTCCACTGGACCATGAAGCAGCAGAATTTATACTGAAAACTTAAGGAGCTCTTTTGAACTGCTAAGATGCTTTATGGACTATATACATAATTCTAAAATATGAGATTTCATGTGGTACTGTCCTAAATTTGACTGTGAGGGTCATGTGCTGTGGTGAATTCTTGTGCTTTGGAAATTTATTTTCTGTTTCTCACTAAAAAAAACCCTCTAAAAAGTCAAAATAGAAAATGCTACTACAACTGCCCCTTCTACCTCAAGCTGGCTCCTAGAGGCTTCTTTTCCCTGCTTTTCTCAATATGAGCATAGTTTCCTTTTTCTCAGCACACCACAGTAATGGAATTTTGCCTGTGCCCTGCTAACAACAAACACATTTAAACATGACAGATCACTGTAGTTTAGCAGAGCTCTGTCTGTGCTCCAAATTCATACACACCAACTTTGCATAGCAGAGAGTCTGCACTTTTTCCAGCTGCTGAGAGCACTTAAACCCATTGGTCTGAGGAAATACTTCGGTTGTTATTTGATTTATCCTTGCAATTTTGTAAGTACATTGAATTTTCAAATTTAGCATGCATGCCCAGAAATACTCTCAAAACTACATGTTAGTATATTTAATGTAATGGTCCAAACCTCTCTCAGGCCTTTAAAATTAATACTGAGGAAGGAACATAAATCATTAACAAACATTTTATGAAAATCAACAAATCAGATTCTGTGCTGGAGCTGGAATGTCAATAACAAATTAAATAACAGAGCAGGTCTCATTTCCACCACATCCTCACTGCTCTACAGTGGCAGCCTGCATTTTCTACTCCTACAGTGGCAGGCTGGAGCAAAGTATGCAAAAGTCCTCTCCAGCTGGATCTAACCATGGAGCAGCCAACACTGGGACAAGAAGGGAACGGTTATGGCTGACCCATAAATAAGGGGGACGTGAATTCTCGCTGGAGTCTTGGCTGCTGCAGATAGGAGCAGTCAGGGCTGATGGCTCAGCTCAGCAGTTGGCATTGAAAGCTCCAAGAGCTGTGCCATTCTCCTCAGAAATTCCAGAAGAAGGCAGCTGTTAATGCAGGAGTTCCATGGAGAGCAGAAGCCACTGTCCATCTCCCGAGCTTTGTCCCTTGGTGGACACTGTGGTAAAAAAGGCACACAACTCGGGGAAGCTTGAACAAAGAAAAGCGATTTTATTGGGGAAAGGTTACAAGGAAAGGTAGGGTAAAGGGATGAGGGATTAAATTAAAAGAAAAGAATAAAACCCAGGCTCAGAGATCAAAGTCCCAAAAGCTGAACCAGCTTTCAATGTTCCAATGTAGGCACTCTCACTCTAGCCTTCGAGTGGAGCTCGTCTGCACTCAGGTGAATCAAGGAGCCTCTGCTAGGAGGTTGCGACCGAGGTCAGCTATAGCGGGTCCTCCACCGAGCTGCTCACCGTGAGAGGAGGGTGAGAAGAAGGTGAAAAAGCCATCTCTGAGGGCTCTGCAGCTCCTTTTATAGGCTCTGTCCCCTCAGAGCAAAGTCTCTGCCCATTGGTGGTTTGTGGTGGTTATGTCATGCTGCTGAGCCAATCACAAGCTGCTGCTAGGGGACGTTGGTCTCCCTCACACTTTTGGCGGGAACTCTCCTCATTAGCACGCACCGGTGTCCATGGTGCCAGGTGACTGACAGCCTAAAGATAGTCCTGGGGCTGCTGCGAGGGGCTTACCAAGACACTAGGTTCAGAGAATCTTTTGAATGTAAGAACACGTAAAATGATTACAAATACTCATAAACACATACATAATTAAATAGACAATAAACGGTTTGAAAGGGAAGAGGGTTACAAAGGTTAAACAATGGGTAATAACTTGGAAGTACTTTTGAAAACTTCTTTAAACAATTCTTTTAAACAGACAAAACTGACAACATGTGTAACTCCATGGAAATTTCATTTAGCTGGCTAAAACCTCTTGAACAACACTTACAATTTTTAATTTATTAACTAAGAGACCTTATTGATTGGAAACATTGCAAATTAACTAATTAGTGAAATAACTTCATAGGACCAAAAGGAAACAAAAGCCAACAGAGAGTTTTTATGGATGACAGTCACGAGGAGTGTGACAGTGCACCATGCTTTGGGATAGAAGAGCTTCTCTCCTCCTGGCCGTCCATGCAGCGGCACCACATGTGCCTGAGTCATCCCATCCTTTTTCCTGGGAACTTCACAACATGTAAGACACTGAAGATGCACACATATCACGTTGTGTAAGGTTGCACATGATGAAATGTGAGCGGTGGAGCTGGAAAACACCACCAAAAGCTATAAAATACCACATTTCTGAAAGCTTTACAAAACACTTTTGTCTCATGTTTCAACTATTTCTCACCAAAAAAGAACCCCTTTCTTTCCTCCCCTGGAGAGGGAAAATTATTCCTGAGAAAATATTTCTTTCTTACTAATTGTCATCAAATGTTTGCCTGGCCTAAATATTTGTAAAAATCTGTGTTCCTCTCCAGAAAGGAGCGCCTGTGTAACAGTAAATAAAAGCAAAGTCACTTTATCTCAATTAGGCTCCTTTGAAATCTCAGAAATTTCGCACCAAAGTGCCAGGATTTAAAAAACTAGAAGACTGAAGTTTGGACCTATTTTCACTTGTGCTGATGAAGAGATTCATATCAATTATTATTACTATTTCTTCCTGCATGGAAATTGCTACATTTCTGTTCAAAGCCAAATGAAAACTAGGTTGAGATTAAAAGCTGGAATTTTCTTAGTAAAAATGAGCTAAAAAATTAAATATTTCAACTGTTTCAAAGATGAAGAGGAGTCTAATACTGATGCTGAACTCTTTAAACCCAGTTCTTGTGTTACCAGGAAAGTCCACACAAGTTCTTTAAATAATACTTGACTTTATAAAGAAAGCTAAATTAGGTTATTTTTATTCACAGCATGTCTATCAAACTTAATGATATTCCACAATTTTTAATAGCGTTGTTAATTATATTGAAACTCTTCATAGGCTTTCTGCTGTTATATAAAATGTTGTATATGAATATTTACTGTGGGTATATACAGTCTAATATCCTATCCCACATATTTTATGCTGGTTATTGTTGCTGGTATAAAAGCCCTGAAATGTTCCATAAGTCACTTCTTGTAAGAAGCTGCTGGATACAAAGCAGCTAGAAAATAATAGCTTGGGTTTGGCAGGTCTTAAATTTAACAAATAAGTCCTTAAACTAGTCGGGGACTCAGGGAATACTGTATTTCTCTCTCTCTGTTTTCAAAGGAGAACTTGGGTCAGTCAGAAGTCCTTTCTAATCCTTCCAAGGCAGAATAATTAATAGTTCAAGGGCATAAAAACGTTCAGTTGTTTGCAGTCGCTCGCTGCTAGAGCGGCTTTAGTTTCTGTCAGCATTTCTGTTAGCTATTCTTTAAGCTGCAGGCTTGTAATTTTGAATAACACTCGCTCTGGCCTGAAACTCCAGGATATATGTATATTAATCAGGGAACTTCAGATATTTGTCTGCTTCTTTGCCACAGAGCTAGAGTTATGACCCCTTAGTTCCACTAAAGAAAAAGCTGGCTTTCTTAAGGGAAAAATGTATGTATAGCTCCGGAGAAAGCAGAAAGCGATTTGCAAAAAGAGAACAGCGAGAGACCTCATGAAAATCTGTAAAGCATCAGATTTATTTCTTGAGGCCAAAACAATCCGCAGCCTTTTTTTGTTCTCTCCCTTTCATAGAGGAGATATAGGAAAAACTGCTCTCAGTGATCAGAAACTTGGTGTCTCGTGAATTTGGGATTTATTTTCTCCCTACATTTAAGTTCAGTGTTTTGGGGAGCTTCAGGCAGTTCTGGCTTGGAAGCAGTGGGGTGATCTTAGAGGAACTTGCCTGACAAAAGTGGGGTGAACCACCAAAAGAATCTGAAGGAGGGCAGGCATAGATCAGGCATTAAGAAGGAATTCTTCCCTGTGAGGGTGGTGAGGCCCTGACACAGGCTGGCTGCCCCAACCCTGGCAGTGTTCAAGGCCAGGCTGGATGGAGCTCTAAGCAATCTGGTCTAGTGGGAAGTGTCCCTGCTCGTGGCAGGGGGTAGAATAAAGTGATCTTTAAGGTCCCTTCCAGGGCTCTTCTATGGCTCCGTGGTACTTATTCCTTCTCCATTACAGTACAGCTCCCAAGATAAAAGATATTTCAGAAGAGACCAGAAAAGAAATGCAAATTATTACTGTAATCGTTTTGTAGTCTTTCTCTATAAAACATTTCTACCAGATGTGTTAAATGCCATTTATCATTTCACTTTCATATCTCAGACATACAGTTAGATCAAAGCAACTTTCTGAACACAGGGTGACAGCAGTTAGTCTTTAATTAATAAAACAGTGAAATTAACACTCAGATATTCAACTACTTCTAACTTTCATGCAGCTCATGTATGGGACATATGTTTTATTGCTGCCAAAAAGTATTCTGGATCCCCATCGATCATAACTGAGTGTGGCTACAGATTCCAGTTGTTTTTAATATATCTCAGGTCTATCACTCCCACTGTTGTTTCCTTTTGGATATATGAACCTGCCATCTCTTTTTTTTTTTCTTGTTGAAACCAGCTTTATGATAAATGAACTCTCCAAAACCAGCACATTATAAGGGTGAGAAATTATTGGACGCAATTCCCATGACAGACCAGAAGTAGTTGGAGAGAAGGTCCAGATGGAGAGTGTTTTTGAAAGAGGAAAGATGAATTGCTGCTAAGGCACGTAGGACAGCCAAAGAGTAGGGAAAGAAAAGAAACCTGGAGAAAGAGGCACATATATAGACTATAAAGAAACAAAAAGAAAAAGAAAAATTCTTACCTTAATAAAGCTGCCCCAAAGTAATCTTGTTTGCAAAAAAACTCTGGGTAATTAAAATTCCCTTTAGATAATTAAAATTCCACTTTTCTAGCATGTGAAGAAAAGCAAAGCTGTCCCTGTTTTTGCCTGGTACCCTGTAAGCCCTACCTTTTCCTATGTTTGCTCCTTGTAGCATGTCAAATGCCTGTCACTGAAAGCACTGTCATTTCTATGGGAGAGGCAACGTACCATGACTAAGGTTATAAACTGCTGAGCAAACAGAAAAGGCATAAAATGGATAAGAGGGGGGAAAAAAGAGAGAGCCTGCTGTTAAATAATCCTCCAAGCACTGTTCTGAACAACTTGACAAGATTAATAAGCTTTTCTCATAATAATCCCTTATAAAATGGGATGTGTGGGAACTGGGAACATCCGTCTGTCCTGTCTTAAGCAAAGGACAGAGGCAGGTGATTAGGAGGAATTGATTTTGGATTCGCTGACTTAGAAATATTTGGGCCTATACTCAACCAGCCTTGAGGAAAGACTGAATTTCCTACCTTGGAAATGTAGGCTCTGTCACCAAAAAAACCAAGGGGACAAACACTTAGATACACAGATTCCCATGGACCCTGTCTTCGTGGTTCTTTCTGCCATTGTTTTGTGTGTTTCTAAAAGAGTTTACCGGGACCTGAAAATATTCAGCGAAGTTTTACATTAAGCCTCATTCTCAATCACTCTCTCTCTTTTTTTTTTTTTTTTTTTTTTGATTTGAAGGCACAGATGCATTGCTAGGATATAAACTCAGCCTACATTTCACATTAAAATCACGTTTTCCAAGATGCCAGGTGAAAGCACTTGCACTTGCAGCCACCCACTGATTAGCAGGAGCATCCCTAAAGTGGAATATTGCACCCTGTAAGAATGTAGGGCACAGGCACTCAAATCTCACTGAAAGCATGGAGGAACCATTTCCTCACTGAATTGTAGGGCAATTGTCGTTTCTGTCATGGACAAAGTTTTTTACTGGGAAATTGAAACTGTTGTAGTTGCGCAAGGACAAACAGCTTATGGTGACTTTATTTTTACCCCCACTTCCCCTTGGAAGCATGAGTCCCTCGGAGCCCTCACATCGAGAACTAAGCCCTGGAAAGATCTCAGCTTACAGACGGCTCCTGTGATCGACGGTAACAGAAAACCTGCTTTAAAATACCAGCACAGGAAGCTACTGTGCTGTTCTCCGAGTCACCTACAGCACTGCAAAGCAAGCCATAAATCTGCTAACAGGTCCAGCACAGATCCAGCTTTCTTAGCAAGAGTGTGCACAGCCATAGAACATGAGGCGTAAGCCCACACATCTCTCCTTTCACCACCTGAAACCCTGATAGCTGTTTCGCTCATAAAGCCCCTGCTGTTGCGGCAGATTTGAAGCTGCAACAAGTGCTGAGGACTCACTGTGGAAATATTTGTCTACTTATGACCTTATACCTTTCAAAATTATAGCAAGTAGGAATGACAGCATTTGAAAAATTTCAAGCCTGCTGCTGGATAGCTGAAGAATGTGTCCTGCAATTGCCTGAGGATTCAGGGGAGACTTGACAACGGTTGTACCCATTACCAGAGTGGGAATGAGATGCACAGCCTCTTTTCCTTACCCCACAAAAAACGAGAGGTAGAGGCTGAGAAGGCTGAAAAGCTGTAGGCTGGTGTCTTTGGCCCATTTTCACAGAAAGCCAGAGCTTGTCTTGCATTGCTGCTAACAGCAGCTTTAATTGGAAATGCCTTTGGAAGGTTCCGAGCGAGAGGAGCTGTTGGTGCTCAGCAGCTTCCAGGTCACAGAAACAGCTATTTTTAAGTGTGTTTAGGATTGCTGTTAGGCATGTGATTATCTTCTGAAGTTTACAGATTTTCAGTTCTTGACACCTAATTCTTTACAACTTGTCTGCTGATGCTGTGTGAAACCAGCTCTTTAAGTGTGTCTGCCATGCCAGGCACTCCCAGGACACGTGCAGGGCCACCTCTGATTCTTGACAGATACTTTCTATCTTCTCTGCTGAACTAGTAGAGTATTTTGTTCAGATAAGGAAGTGCTGAATCCTAAAATAAGAATCCAGACCCTTATTTTGAGTTCTTGGAAAAACTCAAGTCTGATAAATGCAAGTAATTAATGCTATAGAGAATCATAGAATGGTTTGCGTTGAAAGGAACTTTAAGACCACCTAGTTCCAACCCCCTGCCATAGGCAGGAACATCTTCCACAAGACCAGGTTGTCTAAAGCCCCATTCAGCCTGGCCTTGAACAGTTGCAAAGGCAGCTGGATTTGTGTAGTGCAGCAAATTAGGTCTGCATGCTATTTATTTCTCTTTATTTTCGCAGTTCTCCTCTTATTATTTTTTGTTGCCCTGTAATAGAGCTTGTAGCTTCTTTCTCTACTTGTATTTTGATACAAACAGCAGGAGCGTTGCCCCTATAAAATATTTTGTTTTGCATTAAATCAAACTTAGGAAGGAAAAAAAATCAGTTTTATCTTCACCTGGGCACAGAGATATCAAAACCATTACAGTGAGAGTACAAGGTAATTTTCATTGGGGCAGTGAATAACTTCACTCCCCGCTGAGCAGCAGAATGATGCTATTTCTGAAGCTCTCACATTCTGGTCCTTGTTTTGATTTTCTTTGGAAGAAACCGGCAGTAGTCAGCTCCCACTCAGGCCTTGCTCCTTCCAGAAGATGGACACCTTCTGTTCCTGCATATTGCCATCGTCTGTGTTGCACATGTTCGCTGGAGCTGAACAGGAGTACGTGTGAGGGGGAGCCTTGCTCCACCAGACTGTTCTTCCTGGAGAAGATCCATTTCACATGGACACTCGATGGTGAGATGTCCCTGTTTATGAAGCTGGGGATTGATTCAAATGCAGTTCCAGACACCGACATGCCCTGAGGTGTGAGCTATCCTGACAGGAGTCAAGGTCAAGCACAGGCTGCCGCGTGCCAGCAAAACAGATGTTTAATCAAAGCCGTATAAAATATTTACAGGGAAGCTGCAGCTGCTGGTGAAGTGCAGCACATGACACGTCATCTGATATGAAAGGTTTAAGGAAAATCCTGAGATGTGGCCTGGCAATGGCTTAAAATAAATAATCTGTCATGCATCTAGTTTTTCTCCTTCTTAAAGCCAGGTTGGATCCAATCTGTCTAAATTAAGGTTCACTTTGCCAAGCTGCTCAGTGCTTCTGCCACAAACAGGAATGATGATAGTTCCCATAAAGCCTCTTTAGGTCCACATTTCACAGCTCAAATGAACCTGAAGCCATTGCATTTCTGGAAGTTTCCAGCAAAGCACAACTGGATGGCACTGGTTTTCAGTTCTGGCTTTTAATGCTGCATGTGCTTAAGTCAATAACTACTCTTATTTTCTGACACGATGGGTAATGATAAAGATGTGGGCGGAAATGTAACTTGGACTTCATGCAAAGAAAGCAGACGGCTTGTGATTTTCCCTCTTGACTCTGAAAACTATTTATTACCTGCTTATTAAAAATTCCTCTTCCAGCATAAACTGGAAAAACGTTCACGGTATCCTCTTCCTTTTTTCTTTTGACCTTTCAGCCAGAAGCTTGCTCAGAATTTCACACCAGCGGATTGCTCTTTCAGCTCTGTGCTGGCAACAGCTGGGGATCCACAGCCATGCAGAGCCTGCTCTGCTCCTTCCAAAGAACAGAATGTCTGCAAAGGATGTTCAGCATTTTGCTTGGTTGAACCCCTTTTCTAAGACGAGTGGTGCTCACATTATTGCCTGCCCAGCTGGCACAGTGATTCATGCACGGACAAATTACCAAGATAATAAAATTGACACTCGGAAATAATTACTCTTTAATTTAGGAGGGAATTAAAAACACTGGCACAATCCTTCGCAAGTAGCTGTATTTGCAGAGTAGCTGAGTAAGCACAGTCCTTCTCATTTAATCTGACTGTTCACAGGGAGAAACAGTGACCTTGTTGGAGCTGAGGGCAGAAATCCCACTGATTTTTGTTGATCTGGGATCTTACTTTCCACATACAAGTGCAGGTGCAGGTATTTGCAGACTTAGACTCGTGAGTTGGATTTTTCATGCATTTATATTGCATTCTTCCCCCCAGGAGCCTTATAAGAAGGGCAAAACCCACTTTCACAGTCAAATCTTTATTGTTTGTGTAGGATTAACTTCTAGTTAACAGAGAATATGTTCAAAGTTACTTTCCTTTGAAACCTAGTGAATAAGGAAACTTTTTTGCTTGAAAAGCTAAATAAATTTTTCAAATGGGATTTTTTAATCAATACCGGGGCTTTTGAGAAACCCTGAATGGTCATGGATTCCCAGTCTTATCTAAATATTTTGCTTTTAATCCAAGTAGAGTTTGTTCTTCCTTGCCCATGGCAGAGACAGTGGAACTAGATGATCTTAAAGGCCCCTTACAATACAATGATTCTTCAGCAGTTCATTTCAAAGAGTATTTGTATGAGGGAACCTGCATCTTTTTAATGCAGAGTGACATAATGATCATATACGAGCAGATATGTACAGTTCTCTATTTTGCTATCTACTGTTACCATAAATCACAAAAAATTAGAAAGTTTGCCACTGTTTAACATCAAAAAACATCTTCCTGCCCACAGGCACCCTTTAAAACTGTAAGAGCAGGTAGGTATAAGAACTGAAAAAAAAGATTTTTTTTAAAGAAGTGCAGAAACTTAATTCCTGTTGAAATATCCGTTCCTCTTGAGGGTCTGCCACTGAGTTTGTCCTGGTGGCAGCAGAGATGTGCAGGTTAGTTTTACTGAGTTAAAAAACCTGAGTAAAACTAGCCTTGGTTAGTACCTGGGCAAGGTCAGGTATGTGTCAAGAGATCACTTCATCTCAGATTGAGATGAAAAGCCACATATGAAGAACGTGGATCTGCCCAGGACATAGTGTGCTAGCACAGGAACGTTCCACAGAAGCATCTTTATTTTCCTCAGGGAAGTTCACGGGAAGCACAAGACTAATAAGTCATGCCATGATTAAATCCCGTCATTTTTGGCTTTGGATGGATTCCCCAGAGATGTTTTTGCACTAGGGTTGCCAAGTACTAGAATGGGCTGCCCAGGGAGGTGGTGGATCACCATCTCTGGAAGTGTTCAAGAAACAACTGGACATGGCATTTAGTGCTCTGGTTTAGTTGACAAGGGTTGGACTTGATGGTTTTGGAGGTCTTTTCCAGCCATAATGATTCCCTGATTTTATGCTTATGGACAGTAATCCATGCTTTTATTAAACTGTCATGATCATACAGCCTTACAGCAGTACAATACTCAGCAACCATTAATTTCAATAGATCAGCCTGTCTATCTATCAAGTCTTCCCAGAGCAATTGGTTTCCTCTTTAGTCTCGAAGAATTATATTGAACTGTGGCTGTGGATAGGAGAGAGTGAGCAGAATGAGGGGTACAGGAAGGAGAGCACAAATAACACCTGGTGGCGTCTTGCACTTTCTGGGTGAAAGGAAATATTTGCACTGTGTAGCCCACACCTATTTAATTAAAGTTCAAAACTTGAAAGCTGCCTTGCTTTTACATACCTCTGTAGGGAGAGCCAGAAGAGTGGCAATGGTTCGGGAGAGCAGAGGAACGGGATGTAGGAGATAGGCATAACCCAGCAAAGTTACCTCTTACAAAGCCAAACTCAAACAAACCAAAACAAAATGGAGCTTAATTTTCCAGGAAATAGGGCTTACCCACAGTAACTTATCTCTTAGCTGAGGTTATGCGCTTTAGAATTTAGGAGAAAGGATTTTGGAAGAATTCTCATTCCTTCTTCAACTGAGTAAAACACCTTCTCAGGAAAAGCAAAATGAAACCAAACCTAGGCTGCACTTTACTGGCCAAAAAAGTCCACTTGTTCACTAATGAAGAGCCTAGATCCTCTTCCAGGAAAGGAAGATTGGAAAAGGGAGAAAAAAACCTCAGCAGATGATAGAAGGGAAGAAAATGGTGGTGTCCATTTCAGATATGGATCCAAAAAAAATTATCAACGCAGTTTTGAACAACTTTTGGCTTGCAAGAGTCGATTGCACGGATTTCTAAGAAGATTTGCAATTTAATTAGTTTTCTCATATGTCCTACTTCTGCATTTCCTCAATGGTAATGGAGCATGCTGAACACCAGGCACCAGAAGAACGGAAAGGTATAAAAGTAAAAAGTCATTCCATTAAAACAACATAATCATACATTTTAAAAGACTACATGAATTCAAGTCCTGGGTAAAAATCCATTGTACTTTGATTCTCTTACCATTTCTTGGAGAAACTAAATGAAAATTACATGACACCTTGAACTGCTATGCTTTCTGTTTATTTTGTACTCTTCTTTTCACACTGTTCTAACCTTCTTACTGCTAGTCTCCCCTCAAAAAACAATAGCGCTATCCAGACTCTTAGCAGTCTTCAGAGAACACAGTGCATCCCGATTTTTTTTTGTTTTGGCAAGTTGTCGGCTACAAGCAAGAGAATAATTTTTACCCATGTTAGAATTAAGATATTTTCAAGGTGATATAAAGTGCCTTTATAGAATCCCCAGAAACAGGAAAATGTCTTAGGTGGCCTGGGGTATGTCACAGTATCTTTCTCTCCAAGTAAATATAATTATTTTCTTAGTGCAGAGAGGTGCATAATAAAGCTTTATTAGCCCAAAGACAGAGCTGAAGGAATAATAAATAAAATAAACCCATCAATATAGGAATCTACAGCTCATTTGGCTGCTTTGCATGTATTTTAATGTATTCTTGCCTGAGCTGTGATGTGAATGATGTCTTGTTTGCATGACTTGTTATAGAAAATTTATATTCTTCTACATGCTATTGTTTGCACCTGAATGTGGCATTTGCAAGCAAATGTGCAGTTGTTAGCAAAAATAACAAAACCCTATCTCCCAGAGCATGAGAAACTCCGGTTAGTTAAACCTGGGCATCATGACCTCAGCTCTCACAGTCGGGAAGACAAGGTGATGAAGCCACAGGCTCCCTGAGCGTGGAAGCATGTAAATGCAAATTC
The DNA here is from genome assembly GCA_013397175.1 of Platysteira castanea. Lineage (NCBI taxonomy): Eukaryota > Metazoa > Chordata > Aves > Passeriformes > Platysteira > Platysteira castanea. The sequence goes on from VYXC01000306.1 coordinate 854,854, forward strand.
CTTTGTGTGAATGTGAAAAGGGACTTTTAATAGAAAATCTTCCACATGCATTTATTGAAAGACTAGAAAATATATTTTAACTCTCCTCCTCATCTTCACACTACATGGGGCTTAGTCCCTGTGAAAAAAGAAACGTGGAATGCACTTTTCTCCCATTAACGGGAAAGGAGAACAGAAATCCATCCAGCACCTGCTTCTCTGCCTAGAAAAACCCCGCCTAAAAGCTTTAAAAGTATTTAATTTGGACGAATTTTCAGCTAGTTTTTACAGAAGTCTTAAAGTGAATTTTGTTTTCACATGGGTATAAATGTCTGCGGAGAAGTAAGAGGGTTCAGTGAGAAAAGAACAACAGGATGGGAGGATTCTTCCACAAGCCAGTGCTCCACAGCTCTAGTGGTAATAAATACGATTTAAAAAAAAAAAAAATTGGGTTTCAGCCAAAGTTATGGGCTTGATTCAGGAGCTGGATGTTGAAATTCCCAGGTGTATTTCTACATCACATCTGTTCTGGCCTGAAGCACCTGTTGGGCCCAAAATGGGTAGCATAATCTGAGTTTCTGTCAAGGTAATTTAGGTTTTGCTGACCTCAGACTCTCCTTTCTTCCCCACCTGCACTCTCCCACCTCCAGCTGCACCTCCACACTGAATATTTTGAGTTCCATCAGGTGGCTGTGCAGTGAGCACAATCGGTGTGTTGATCCTGCTAAAATCCACTTTTCTCCTACAGGCCTGGCTTTTGGCTGGCTTTGAGCTGATCCCGTTTGCCACATCATCAGGCCCTGAGACAAGGCTGGTGATGGACAGGTACAGCCACGGCTGGAGAAGAGAGTGGGAGGGCCTCTTCCAGCAGCAGCGACCTCTGATTTCTTAAGCTACAAAACTGCCTTTAGGGCTCCCTCATCTGCTCTCTGGATCACTTTTCATGAGAGCTTTTACCTAGGTGAGGGATTTTAAAATCATAGAACAACTTAGGCTGGAAAAGACCTCCAAGATCATCAAATCCAGCACTGCCAAGTCCACCACTAAACCATGTCTCCAAGTGTCTTTAAATCCCTTCAGGGATGCTGACTCCATCACTTCTCTGGGCAGCCTCTTCCACTTCCAATGACTGACAACCCTCTCTGAGAAGAAATCTTTTCTAATATCCAATCTACATCTAATCCATGTGTCAATGCAACCACCAAGTGATTCTTGGCGGATGCTAGCTGTGGTGTGAGCATGGCAAGCACCATTCCCAGTTGTATTTTCCTTTCTGTGTTCAAGTGGCTTGACAACGATGTAGATTTACTGTAAAAATAATATAGATTGTACAGATACTTTTTGCACGTGCACTGGATTTCTTGACCCACCTTAAAATGTTTCAGGCCTATAGTATTTTAAAGGGGAATTGTGGAAGCCCGGGGAGCCTGGCCTGAGCTAGAGGGGTTGTTAAAGAAACAAAGGAAGGCTGGAGTGGGTAGATCATTACCAAATAGCCCAGCTACACGGTTCCTGCTTCCCTAATGAGCCTGACAGCATGCAGTGCCACCTCTCTCTTCTTATGTAAAGCTAATCCCTTGCCCTCTCTGACAGCCAGTATTTACATTTGCAAATGAATCCATCTTCCCACACCCCCCTTCTCCTTCGAAGGGAGCGGAGGGAGACAGGACCAGCAGCAGAGTCCTCCCAGCTCAGCACCGGCCCCTTGTCGGGGTGTCCCTCAGGCAGACAGCTGGAGGAACGAATGACTGGGTGACAAGGATACCTGTGTGGACTGTCTGAACTGATCCTAAATGACACGCTAGGCTAACCCCCTCTCTGACCCTGGGAACAGTGTTGGCAGACACTGGTTTTCTTCCAGCATCTCCCACTTCCACACTGCCGCCGCGCCGAGGCCATGCTGCAGGGCCTGCAAGGCCGGGGCACTGCTGCTCTCCCCTGCCCCTTGGCCCTGCATCCCTACAGCTCCCATGGCCAGGTTTGAGGCAGGTTAGGGAGCCAAGCCAGCCAGAACCTGATCTTTTCCGAGGAAAGACGCAGGCGTGTCTGAGCTGCCCAGGCCATGAGTGCTCAGGAGGCAGGGAAGGGAGGGATGGTGGGGTGAGGGATAAGGGTCGGTGGGAAGCACCACCAGGCCTCGTGTACTATTTCAATCAAGCAGCTGTGGTTTCGGGGAGAGGGGGGGGTGTAATGTGAAAAGCAATGAGATTTTGTGTTAAGTTCTCCTCTAATGACAACTGCGTCATTGATTTGACTAATTTGCTGGGAATGATCGTGAAAACGCATTTTTTATAGCAGACTGAAGGCGAGAAGTCATCCCCTCCTCAGCGTGGGATCTCACGGCAATCCCTAAATACGCCGAGGCAGCGGAGGAAAAGGTGGGAACATATGCGCTCTGTTCCTCCCTTTGTTTCCATGAATGAGCAGTAACACCCCTGCAAAGGCAGGGAAGGCGAGGAGGGACCGCCAGCCCTTCCTGCAGCCCGCAGCGGGGAGCCCGCGCCTGCCGCCCGCCCATTGTGCGCCTCCCAAAGAGGGGCTTGTTCTGCCGAAATGCCGGGCGTCTCTGGAGCTAAGGTTATCCTCGGAGCGGAATACATAAATAAGAGATTGCTGGCGAGCGCTGCAGCCGGGCTGGGGCTGTAGGAAGTGTTTGTTTTCCTTTCTGTCACTAGGCAGCGGGGAACCCGTCGCCTTTGTTCTGCGGGTCATACTGCTGGGGATGGCAAATATTGACATACATGGAGGTGGTTTTCATTTTCACGTGTTTCTTGTTACCTCTTACAGCTGTGTGGTTTGGCTTTTCTCTTCTCTTGTCTTCCAACATCTTTTTTTTCCTTTGTGGGTTTTTTTAGTCCACCCTCCTTGAATGTTTTCCAGCACCATTGATACCGCCCCGGGTTGCATATTACAGCCTCATAACCTCTGGCATGGCTTGTCCAAACGACCTGGGAGCTTCAGCTCCTGCCCAGTGCCACGGGGACATTCATTAACAGGGATGACAGGGAATCTCCTGGAGAAATTGCACTTCCCTTCTGGTCTTTTTGCAGTTGTCATTTCAGCTCGAGGTTCAGAAATGTTGCCAGGTGCTGCATACTTCGTCCTATTTCTGCTCAGGCTGTACCTGGCTGGTGCTTAGAGGCAGAAACAAATTTTTCAGGGTTGTCAGACATAAAAAGGAAAGGAGGTGCACACAGAAACAAGGATCTTGCCCAATATACCCTTTTCTTCTCTCTAGCTTTGTTGCTTCAGTTAATTTTCTGTGGTGCCTTTTAATGCTAATTATTTCTACCTATTACTGGTCATAGAAAATACTTGTTTCTCTTAGTGATTGGATCCTAAATTCAGGATATTGTCATACAACTCAATGCACTGAGGTAGAGGTACCTTCCAGGAAGAAAAGTAAGCATGTTAGAAAATTCCAGGAATGACCGTGCAAAACCTGTAATACAAACAAAAGGAAATGCAAGCAGAGACAACAAAAATCATCCTGGTACCATGACAACGATTTTCTAAAATTGAAGTGCATTTTCCCCTAATCACTGTGGAAAAACAGGAAATTATAATTTACTACTGAAATAAATATTTGCAGTACTCTCAACATACCACATACAATGGGATCCACTTAAACATTTGACATTCTACAAAGGAAACAGTCAACTTTTTGAGTCAAAAATGCATTCACAAATAAAGGGCTGAGAGAAAAAACACCTAAATCTTTGGGGTAATTGCTCAGTCTTTTGAGTAACATCTGTATTTGAGAGGGTCTGCTAAGTCTTGTGGCACCAAAATGGCTCCATAGTTCACACTGATGATAATGCCAGCGGTAACTTCCAGTTCCATGTGTCCCTTGTCACCTGTTTCTGCTACATACTTTAGCTTTCTTAATGTTATGCATGGACAAATATCCCTTGCACTGGCACATCCTGAGCAGATAATCCTTTTTTCTCAGTATTTCTGAAGCATCTCAGTAACTGTGATGTCTTTTGATAAAAAAAGCCATTTTGGAAATGATTGCCTTTGCAACAGTCGGCCCAAGTTTGCTGTGAACAAAAGACAGAGCATTCTGCTGCTGATTTAGCTGCTCAGCCTATTCCTGTATGAATATCCAATTACCCCTTTGAGCTCCTGTAGTGGCGAGGGAGGGGAAGGCGGGAGGTATTCTCATCATGTTGCAATTATGATTCTTCCACTGTCCTTTCCCCTTCTTCTGAAAATTATCCAGACTGGAAGGGAGTCATTACCGAGCTGATCATGATAGCATGTATTCTTTAATAAATATGCTCGGAAGGGTTTGGATGAATAATGCTCGAGCGATAAAGGATTGCCTCATAGGTGGCCGTGTGATTAGCCATTGACCTCGCGTGTGGTTTCTGTCCCACCTGGGTGATTGAAGCATCTGAAGAAGGAACAGAGAGCTCTGATTATAAATTACAATTTCTGATCAGAACCGTTGGACTGATAATAACTCATCGTGCAATCCGTGAAATATTCAGGTTTCACAAACCCCTCGTGATTAGAGTCCTCACAGAGAAATGGCAACATGCCTGAATCACTCAAAATTTTAATTTGTGAACATAATCATAAATCAAGGTTCTCTTCATAGGAGAGCCTTGCCCTTTTTCTGCTTGCTCGGGTGCAATTTTGTTAGTGAGAAGTAAGGCCAAGCACGGGGTTTGGGGGAGATCTGAAAGGAAGGGATGTCGCTCTTGTTGGACTCAATGTCAAAGCTGTTCATCAAAAGGTCAACATCTTCCATCTGCAAACAGCACCCAGGGTCAGGTCTCTGATGTCAGAACATGCCTGGGCCAACAGTATCCATTTCTGTCAGTGCTTTGCAGGCTGGGTGTTTACAGGCCTGACCAAATTCTGGCACAGCATCTCTGGCTTCCACCACTCTAAATTTGCTGTGTCTAGCACAAGAGGTAAATCTCTGTATGCCAGGGGGAAAGCAAAGCTCATATGTCCTTAAAAGTCTTCTGGAGCCTGCCCTGGTTTATGTAACCCTCCTTCAGAGCAGGGCGCTTCAATAAACAGTGATTCCCATCCTCAGAAAGTTGGTTTCCAACAAACCTCTCTACTGAATGGGGACTGTGGCTCAACTGGGCTTAAAAACCCCAGACTAATATTGACACTGCCCTCATCCTCTCATCTGATGATTTATTTCCTCAGCAGAACGAGTTCTCCCATAAAAAAGGGTGTTTGATACAGGACATAAAGCCGGATTTGCATCGCAATCGCTCCTGCCCCAAACCACTGGCAGAGAAATTCAATTTTGCCATTGTCACCAGAATGGTTTGTGTTGGAAGGGGCCTTAAAAGATCTCATTACAACCCCCCTGCAATGGGCAGGGACACCTTCTACTAGACCAAAATCCTCAGGCCGCCATCCAACCTGACCTTGCCTTAAGTCTTCCTTATTAAAAAAAGAAAATTAAAAGGTGAAAAATAGAAAAGAAAGATGGTTTGGGGTATACAGAGGGATGAAGGTGTATACAATATACAATGCACTACCAAATCCATGCTTAATGCCCTGGTTTTTTTCAGCAGCATTATAGCACTGAATTATTTATCAAACAGATTAAGAATGTGTACATGTATATTTAATGTAGAAATTATCATCCATTTACAGAAGGGTTTTAAATTAACACATGGGAGAGGCTCCTTCCTTGGGTGTTTGCCCTTCTTTACAGCAGCTGTGCTTCCTCAGCCTGTGAAACCTGCCCTATTTTTGAAAATATTTCTCCAGGTTTCAACACTGTTGAGCAGGGTGCATTACCAGTTAGCCAGAAATGACCTGATCCCACTACTTAAAAATCTTCTGGAGGGAAAATTACCTTGCTATATGACATGAGAACTCCAGAAACCAAGCTGTTGCTTAGCCATCCTCCCAAGCAAACCAACTTTTCCAAGTTTTCCAGCACCACCATCTCTTCTTAGTGCACCCCAGGGGTCTTCCACTGGCACACTCTGCAAAGTCATTTCACTGAAATATGGGTGCAGACATTTTAAAAATATTGAGCTGGAGTTCAAAGAGAGTTCTTAAAATGAGGATCTTTTTGGTGTATATTTTGCAGTTTGAGAAAGGTCAGACCGTTGCAAGTTTAATTTACTTGTTTCTCAAAGCTGAAAAGCGTGTGTTTTCCCATGCCTACAACCTACAACTTGATTTTCAGAAACTGGCTTCCTCATCCACTCAGCACAAATGTTATGGCATTCCTCTTAGGTAGTGGAACAAGCATTTCTTCACAAAGATTTGCTTTGAGTTATTCTGGGCAGCTCTCAAGAGAGGGGAAATATAATAACAAAAGATTTAACTACATTTTGCAGCACTGTAGCCAGGGAAAGAATCGCAGTGTTACAACTAAATATTTATAGCAGAACGCTTGCTAAAAAGCTCTGTACAGTAAATAATTACCATATTGCTTCAGTCAGGACTTCTCTGATGCAAGCCAGGCAGAGCCCATTCCTGCCACCACTTCAGGGTGGGAAAAAGCCATCCCACGCATCCCAGTTGTGTGCTCCAGAGTCACTGCAGCTCCAGCATCCTGGAGACACCTGCCCCATGCCTGATGCCACCACCAATGCCCGTATTAGAGTGAGACACTACCTGCTTTTAAAGCTCTGCTGCTAATCAGGACATCCCCCTGCTGCTTTTTCTGTTCTCTTGGAGGACAAATCTCTTTTAATTCTTCAGATATCCAAAACAATCTACTTATCTCAGCCTGCAAAACTTTCATCTGAGGATCAAAAATATCCTGGTGCATTAGGAATAATGAATTTACCCTGTAGGATAATGTATTTTAATCCTTTAGTGAGCCAGCTCTCCTCCCAGTTTTAAACCAGGGAGGCCTCTCAGCAATCTAAAAGACTTGAAAGACTTGATTCTCTCCTGCATTAATGCACACACATATTATCGCTAATTGTTTAGTCTCTCTTTAATCTATTTAAATGCATAATACAGACTTCAAACATATTATTCTATTTCCATTTCAAATTGCATATGAGTCATTAAGCAGAGAGATTTGTTCACTGCTAGTTTTTAAATGCTGATATGAGGGCTAGATTCTACCATCGTGTTAGGTGGAGATAATTACCTTTTCACCTAAGTGCCACCTGAGTGGTGGATACCTCTCACAAAGAAAATACTCAGGTTGGGTGTTCTGTTTTCATTTCTCCCCTTCTTTCCTTCTTTACCTCATATTAGGGAGATTGAACTTGTTCAACCTTGATATTTGTACTTGACACATGAATTTATTATTCCTGTAAAAATGTTTCAAGTGTTATGAAGCTTATGAAGTACAGACCTGAGCCAGGTCGTAGGTAAAGGTTTAAGGGACAAGGAGAGAAAAACAGGCATAAAATGGTGTCAAAATCTTATGATAGCAAACTTGCAGTTTTTTCTCTTAGAAAGTCCCAGACCATATTCACAAGGCAATTCCAAATGGTTGACAGCTCAGGACTGGTGGATGGAGCAAGCTCCCTCTGTGATAGATGGACTCCAGAGCAATTGAAAGGTTTCCTCACATGGGAGAGCTTTCATTTTTAAGAGGTTTGAGAAGTTATGGTGTGGACTTGCCTCTGATTGTGTTTATTTGTATCTACAATTCACATCAGCACAGTGAAACACATTTTAATGTCCAGAGGAGGCAGGACAAATAACACACCATATTTCAACCATCAGTTGTCCCAAGGGCATTTACCTCATTAATGAGGATGATGGCTTCAATTTTTCTCTTGAGAGTCTTTGAAAGGAGGTGATTGATACAGTTGCATAACAGTGACATACAACTTCTGTGATTCAAGCAATAAACTCTGTTTCACCTCTTAAAAGCCCTGGGGAATATGGTAAATTTGGTGAGAATTCTCTGGGCTGTTCTGTGAAACAGTGCCCTTAGATTAAGTGGTAAAATTAGGGAAAAAAGAGAAAATACTGAATGCATCTTATAGAGACCTTTGTGCCCATGGTCTTCCACAGCAGCACGGGGCATTGCCAGGAGAAAGCCAGATGACACCTCAGAGAGCAGAGAGAGAAAAAAAGAAAAATATAAACGCCTCTTTTGATTTTTTTTTTCCTCATAGAACTGGACTTTTAAAAAAATTTTATTTAATTTTGTCTCCTTAACACAGCCAATGATTTGCTATTACAAATCAGGGCAAGCTCTGTGTATCATTAGGAGATCTGGACAACATCTTTTATACGGATGGAGCAGTCAGACGTTACTTGAGCAGTCAAAGGTGCCAAGGATAGTTGTTTTTATTGGTAACTAATGGGAGATTTTTCCAAGTTGCCTGTAAACACGGTTGCATGGAAAAAGTATCATGGAGGAACAAGGCCATGCTATTTATAGGGTGAATCTGCTGAAACAGTTCCTTCTGTGATAAAAACTGTTCGAGAAAATTGGCTGAATCTACAACAGCATCCCTTTTGGAAGATGGAGGGTTTGGTCCATTCTGCACGTAGACACAGTAAAATATCATTGGAGATCACATATCATCAGTGCTGTGATGCAGCTTGGTCCTCAAAGTGGCTCTTGTAGGTAATAGCTCATTTTCTATTAGACTGAAGTATAAAACATTTATTATATCTATGTATATAAATATCTTTATAAGGAAATTATTTGGCACAAATAAGAGAATATTTGCAAAACAATCCTTTTGCTTTGGTGTCAGCTCTATGCCAGCTTCACTACAGCCTCCCATTCAATAAATTTCAAAGATCATCAGGAGTTATGTCCACGGATTAGTTTTGGTTATAAAATCTCAGTGTTCTGCTGTCTTGCCATGTGCCAGATTTTCTGCTGCAAGTGTTTCACCTCCTAATGGAGTGTGAGGAAGAAAAGCTGAGCACAAACAGTGTTGATTCAATGAATTTGCAGCCTGCTTAAAGAACTCGGCTCTGCCCTAACAGGATTTTATGGGAAACAAAAGAAGAAAGGAAAATGGGTTCTCTGACAGAATAGAAATCTCCTGGTTTTGCTGATGCCAAACTTATCTCAGTGCCACATGATGAGATGTCCCAGCAATACATAAGTAAGCACTGAGATCAGATTGGTTCCACATTCATGAAAAAAACCTCATCGAGCACCATTAAATCCCTGCAATGACCTCCAAATGAAAGATTTTGTGTGGGTGTGAGTGGAGAAAAATCCTGTAACTAGTTTTATCTTGGCAATGCTAAGCTTGTTTCAAATGTCTTTTAAACAGAAACACTGGGCAAAAGCAGTTCCTGGGACATCTGGAGCAGGGAGCGTCCAGGGTTGGGCTTAGACACCTCCTTCCCTCTGCAAGGGTGGGGAAGCCACTGGACCCCAAATCACGTCCCTGCCCAACTCCTAACAGCACCAGAGAGCCTCTGAGAGAGCAGGGACCTGGCAGAACCCACTTCCCAGCTTCTTCTGGCTTGCCTCAAGTCAGGGAATGAGCAGGGCGAGGTCAGGAGGTGAGGGTGCATCTCCACATCCTCCTCCTAAAGCGGGTCCAGCAGCCCTGAAGATGCCAAGCCCTTATCCCATTATTCCCTCTTGGCAAGAACACACCCATGATTACTAATAGACTGACATTTTAATTCTGAGACATGCCTGGTAGGAAACACAGGGGAAAACATTCGGGATCACACTCTCTGGGTCAACTCTGTGTTTGGTTCAAGGTAAGACTTGTGAAATGTCAGGCTTAGAGTCAGAAATGAAACAACAATTCTGGGTTACCTATACTTGGTATTTTGACTGGAAAAACTCAGCAATCCTGACTCTTCCCCTGAGTCAACTCCCAGGACAGCCCACTGGATTTCCGTGTTCATGAAGGAATACTGTTTTGAAGCAGGGAGCACAACAAAACCATAAGCATGCTGGATATTCAATATTTTATTGTAGAAATATTGTGTTGTACTGCACTGCTTGATGGGAGCAAGGACACATGGCTGAATATAAATCCTGTTTTAGAATTATTGTTTTGTGTGGGGTTGTTTTTTGTTTTTCTGGAGTTTTTGTTGGTTTTTTGGGGTTGTTTTTGCATTAGTGGGATACATCTTGATCAACAGCAATTAGATACCTGAGCTACAGCATCCCTGTCTCCAGAGTGGGATCCTGTTGTCCAGCAGGAATCCAGCAGTGGTGGCAGCAATGGGAAGCAACTGCTGAAACATTTCAAAGGGGAAAGCACATCACAGCTGAGTAATGAACAACTCAGTGCAGGGTTTACAATAGTATTAAACATTGGCTTAGTATGTATTCTGCCAAAAGCTATGTTAAATCCATGGCAACAGCGTTAGTTTTTTCTTGGACAGCCCAGTTTTGGGCTGTAAGTGTGCACTAAATCCTTGCTGGAAGAGAAACAAGTAATCCAAGCCTCAGCATGATCTCTCCTAGCTTAGCCCTCTCTCTTATTACAGTTGTTCACCCAGACGAGTGCTTTGAATGTAGATGAACTTGGAAGAACTACTGAAGCCAGCAGAAAAAGGTAGAGGTGTCAAACATCACAACGGATCTCCGAGCAGGGAGCGCCAGCTCTTCCCCTTCCTGCAAGGTCTCCTCACACCCCAACTTCTCTGAAAGTAAATTACCAGAGAAAACACGTACAATTTTCTTTTATGTTAATCAACATCCCTTTGTGTTCGTGGGTGATAATTGCTCCTGACTTTCACTAAGTGAAAACCAGCGAGCCAAATCCACTGCTGGCATTCGCAGTGGGAGCATCCCTGGGAGTCGGGAGGGATGTGACAGGGACACTTTCTGGGCTTTCCTCCTGTGCCCAGCACCTCCGCAGCACTTCACAGGGCTACTGGGACACAATTACTTCCCCCTTTAAATGGGAAGGCTCAGACATGGTGTTTTCTTGTCATTTTTATTAATTATGATTTGTACTTTAAAGGACTGTTTTAAGCTGTCAGCACAGGAGGAGTGGTGGCAGAGCTCTTCAGTCCTTTCTCCAGGGACATGATGGTATTAATAATATCATCATTTTCTATTTTTTTCCAATCTATTATAAAATCCATGAAGCATAAGAACAAGCCTTTGAAACACCTTCTCCTCTCCCCAGTCTCTGACAGGAGCTGGTAGCAGTTGCTGAGGGAAGGGGCTAATTACGTACTCTCAGATAGGCAACTGCTCTATCAGGCAATTATTTGCTAGATTTTTTTTTTTTGTATTTTAAAAATAAGTAGTTTAAGTAGTGAATGCAATACATAATTACCGATGTGAATTCTGAAACGCTGAAGGCAAAATGACACATTGCATCTCAGCGGGATAAATCTGCTAAGATTTCAAAACTTATTTATTTATCCATTCATTTATTTGTTATTAATTATTTATTTGAAGCTGTTCTCATTTTCCCTGCTTGTTTTTTTCAATCCAAGAATTGCAGCCTTTCTTCATCTCAGCTGGGGGAGGCCCACCTTTAATGGGCTGGTTCATACTTGAAGCATTTTTGAAATTTGGTACAAAATTTTAGGCTGTTACTCCCTTTCTCACCCCTCCTCGTTTCTTTCCTGATGCCTTTTAATTTTTTTAAACCATGCCATTTTAAGTCTATAAAGAGATGTGTTTTGTATATACTTTCCACAATAAAAATACTAGAGAGCTTAGAAGAAAATACATTTTCAAACTTCAGCTTAGTTTTGCTGGGCCTAGTTTTGTTTTATGAATTCAGAAATATCTGTGCAGTTCCTCTGCTACGATAAATTAAAACTGCAGCTAAGACAACTAATATAAGGTGAAAATATGCCCTCCATAAACTAGAAGGTTATTTGAAAAGCACTATTGTTTGTTCTTCAAAGGATATATATCAAAATAAGTATAATTATCTGAATTATCAATAAAGAAAATACCTGTTTTATTCCAAAGAAAAGCAGGTTCTTCTTTGGTTTTGCTGCTCTCACAAATGAAAATGGCAAATAATCTCCAGAAAAAGGAAAGCTCTTCCTAAACTATGGATCTCCTGTTCATAAATAAGCAGAGTTACATCACTGAAAAGATTGATTAATAGGACATCACAAAAGTGGAACTACATTATATTAACATTATAATACTGAATTACTGCTGATATCCTGCAATGTTGCACATTTCCGAAGTGTACGGTGCACTAGAGGCACTAATCTTCCTGAAGAGTCCACGACTGAATAAATGTGTTCCAGCCCAATGTACAGCCCTCATAAATCAGCTCATTATTTCTTAGGCATCACTATGTGTAATTGAAATTGGTGTCGTGTTTATAACCCCTGGTCGCAGAGCACGTGTGTGAAAGTGGGCTAAAAACTGCCAAACAGATATTTTGACCTTAGGTGACCTTCATTTAATCATCTTTCATATGACACAGAAGAAAATAACAGAGTTAAAGAAGAAATAATTATTATTTCAGGGAGTTATCTCCAGCAGTCTCATGAGGTCATTTATGAATTCCAGTAATCATGGTGGGTGCCCTTCTTATGTGTGCTGATTGAGAGGTCAAAACTGGGATTTTTTCACTTGTTTTTGAGCTTCACAATGGTTTGCTGAGCGATATTGTTGTTTTTTTGTGGTGTTTTTTTTTTTTTTTAAAGTACTTCACTAGAGTGTGGCTTAGCAGAATACAAGAAATGGAAATTTATGTCAGGAACACAGGAAAAGACTGAGCATCTCTATCCCACAGCCTGGGAGATTATGCATGCAGCCCCACATCATAGAAAGTGCGGCGAGAATGGAAATGCAGTGCCTTGGCACATCGCCCTGACGGGAGACTCCCCTGTTGTCTCAAATCAGCTCCCAATTCATCCAGGAGACAAAGGAAGGCCCCGAGATGAAAGTCCAAACCCACTGTCACCCTGTCACAGCAGGAGGAAGTTGCCAGACAACACCTAAGTGTTGTAGAGCTCCGTATTGAGCCCAAAGCCTTTTGAAATGAGCAAACAGACTTTGATGTGGCAGCGGGATCTGCTCTCCATTGCCACAGCGGGGGATCCTCCAGGAGCAGGTGATCCCCTGGCAGCTCCATCGAGAGGCACGAGGAAGGCTGGAGGATGGGTGGGTGCCCAGCTTGGTGGATGGAGCAGCTCCTGCCTTGACCTCACACTCACAGTATTTTGCCCTCCATTGCCTCTGGCAGAGGGAATGCAGAGGCAGACATGGGGTGGGGAGGGAAGAGCTACATCAGCCTCAGGAGAGGGAAGAGCCAAGCTTTCACTTAGCGATCCTGATAATTCCTATGCCTCCTGAAGGTCTGTACTTAACACTCATGGTGTTTCTCAGTAGGGAAAAGAGCTGCGAGCCTTTCCAAGGTAAATAAACCACAGCCACCTTGCATTGTGGGCGCATGTCTTACCCAAAGCCTCTGGCTTCTTCCCCCACAGCTTTTTTCTGATACCTGGCCTTTTCCTTCTGCTCATACAACAGAAATTCCCTGCAACTGTCCCCTTACCTCCCTGCTGCTGTAACTTCCCAGGCACAGCTTTGCAAAGATGCCCACTTCCCACTGAGGTCCCTTCCACCAACAGTGCTCACCCCTCCCCTCCCTTCTGGGTGCTTGGCTCTTCCAGAGTCTCAGGTAACACTGCCATCCATTCGCAAGGTTCCCATTCTTGTCACTCTTGGACTCAAGGGAGACCCTCATGTCCCCTGTCTGCGAGCTGATGTGATCACTTCAGCATCACCAGCCAGTGTATTCCATAATCCATCTGCCAAAGGACCCCCCACGCTTCCCACCAGCTCCATTCCTGCTCTCTTCTGCTGCCTTTACTGTCACTCCATGTTTCCAGTAGCTCACGGTCTCCTTAATAATGATAATCCCAGTTCTGGGACAAGTTAATAAAAAAAAATTAAATCCTTAATATTCAGCAAAATAATTAAATTCTGGGCTTTTTAAACAAAAGCTATGTGTGGTGACCAGAACTTGCCCTGCTTGCTCCAGCCTCAGTACTGCAAGCATAGGGAGGCAGACAAGGAACACAACATATTCTGTGTCTCAGTGCAGGAAGAGGTCTTTATTCCCTGAGGTCCAGGTGATTATGGCAAACAAACACCTTCCTAAACTCCTCCCAAGCTTGGACATGTTAACACAGATCAATGACTTATAAACCAGGCTGCCTTTCTAAAATGACAGAAGCTGTTGCCTGTCCCTGCCAGGATTGTCACTTAAAAATGAGACAGACAGAAAATTTCCAATAGTCTCCTTAGGTAATTTGTTTGCTTTTTGCATCATTTAATAATTTCTATGCCAAGGCTGCTGCAGAAGTTTCAGTTTGAGGAAGAAAATTGTTGGCTCCTTTGAGAAGACTTACTCAGTGCCTCTCGTTGAGTCCAAGCTGTGACTGAGTTATGCCATAGCTACAACCATTTCTGCTGAGTGTGCAACACAGACCACTGCCCAATACCATGTACATATCTGCAATTTTTTGTCTCCAGTGAAAAAAACTGAGGAAAAATCTAGATCGATTGAAACCCATTGCTAAAATTCCAGTTACTGCAGGTGGAGCTAAAAATTTCCTCCCAGATTTCCACAATTTATAGGAAGGTATTTTCCATGCTGGCAAACATATGATTTTTCGCATCTTGTATTTAAACCCTTAAATAAGGACCCGCAAGTCTATTCATACAACCACATACACCAACCTCTAGCTACCTTATTTTATGTGAATTGCTACTCAGATATTTTATGTCAGCCTGCACTGCAGTTGCCAACCCCCTCGCAGTTCATAATATTTTACCTCTGTCAAACAAGGGAGAAAACCTGTAAGTATTTAAGTGCAGATTAGGTGCAGCTTTGTAGAAGCTGATAAACGGCCTTGGCCAGGCCAGCTGTGAGCCGTGGAAAGTCGAGTGCCTGGTCCAGCAGTGAGCACATGCAGAGAAAACGCGGAGGGAGCACAGCTGGAAACAGGATCCAGGTCCATGACGTCCTGCTCGTTTCACAGCCCAGACACCTCTTCTCTACCTGCTGGAGATGGTCTGGGCCGTCCATGGCTTTGGAAATGTGCACACATGAGTATGAATTTCCACGGCAGTAGCTCATTCCCCCTGTGTGTCACAGCAATCTCGCAGATTCTCTGGAAGAGTTCAAGGCCAGGTTTGATGAGGCTTTGAACAATCTTGTTGACTGGAAAGTGTCCCTCCCCAGGGCAGAGGGGAGGAGTTAGAAGGGACCTTATAGATCCTCTAGTTCCTTCTATAAGGAAGGATCTATAAGGTCCCTTCCAACCCAAACCATTATAGGATTCACCCCTTTCTTTCTCCAAGGGTTTTCTTTATACATCAGTCACTGCCTCCATTGCTTACAAAAATCAACAACACTGAAATCCCAATTAATACAGACATTTAGAGGAACTCTGTGTCCCATTCTGATCTCCTTCATCTCTACCTTAAGCCAAGGGGGGACCCAAAAATGTGATAGTGGCATTCTTGTCAGGAAAAGCCACCCTAAAAATTCAGCACCACACGTATGGTATAATGACAGAGGAGGAAAACTCAAAGAACCCTGAGAACTCTTAATTTTTAACCTTTGACTCATGGCAGTGGAGTGGGGGGGACGTTAAAGACTCCCTGTAAAGAGACATCAAAGGGGAGAACATGGTAACCTCAGTGAAACAGCAAATTACACCCAAATCTCAGGAAGACAATGCCTGTGTTTCTTCTGACAGGAGTTTTCCTGTAAGAGTGCTCAGTGAGGGAATCTGAGTTAATCCATGGGAGCTGGGGTTTCCAGCAGCAGCCTGGGAGGTGAGGCAGGTAAGCACTTTATGGAGGGCAACCAGCTCTAATAAGCCACTGTGCTAATAAGGAGAAAGCTCATTTCATCCACCATTAAATATCCATTAAGGACTTTAATTCTTGCCAGCTCACTTGCAGGAAGCAGAGTCAATGGAGAGTCGTGTTTATTAAGCTTCACTATTCATTTTGCCCAAAACGGCCTTGTGCCATAAAGGGGAAGAAAAAAGCCAGGGATCCAATAGATGAGTGCTGTGAAAAACATTCTGACTTGTTTCCCTACTAATAACTTAAGTGTTAATAGAAGCAGGCTTCATCTTAGGTTCCTTGGTCACCTTAAGGAACCAAAATACTTCCCAGGTTTGTTTTAAAAAGCACGAATGACTCACTTTTCAATGTTCCCCATGAAATGCAGCACTCACTGACTTCCTCAAGGTGCTCCTAAGCATAGCTAGAGGTAAAAAAATCAAAAAGAATGATGGGTTGAAGCCTCAGAAAGACACTGATTATATCTTTACCATTTTCTGGGGGAAAAAAAAAAAAAAAAAAAAGCTAAATATTTTCTTCTTTGAAATAGAATTTGGAACTAAAAATTTCCACACCCTGTGAATTTTTAAAAGCCCCTTTACCTGCAATGTAAAAGATCTCTGTCAAACCTAGGGAGGAATGCCTCATCCCTCTGCAGGGATATGCGGAGATGCAGGGATGGAGTGGGAAGGAGACATTCACCTTTCAGTCAAGAAGCAGTTTTCCCCATTTTGTTACACAGTTCTGTGTCTTATTTTCCAGAGAGCAAGAAACCCCTTCACACACTTGTGTATCACCTGTCCTTAGGCTGTTTATTTCTGCTCAGACTCAAGAGGAAGACAAAGTATCTAGGACATGCAGTCCTATTCCTAAGTATGCAGGTTTAAGGGAGTTGTGATTAACATCAGATAATTCTGGGAGCTTGTGGAAAATGAAACCTCTCAGACATTTCAGATTTGTCTCCTGCTGATTTTGGAAAACATTCTTTACACAATCTTAGATCCTGTATCTTTAATTCATATTTTCTGCCTTTACGTCAAACCCAACTAATAAGGTTTCTGAAAAGATTTGAAAATATTGGTTCTGCTACACTTTCTTCTTCTTTTGATCAAAAAGCATGACAAACAAATCATCTACAACAGCTTCCATTTAACTACTGCCTCTACATATCAGAATACTTCACTGTTTCCAGGAGTTACCAGTTTAACAAACTATTTTATCCCCTAGGGGGGAAAGTCTTGCCAACCTCAACTAAATATTTGGAGTTATAGGTTGTTAAGAGTACTGTATCAGGTTTATTTTTAGAGCTCTAGAAGAGATCATGGCTATTTCTCAGAACAAACTCAGCATTAGAGCCCCAGCTTTGGAGAGCCTGGAATGCAAAGCATGGAAGTTGGAGAGAAAACAGGTTACCATGGTGGATGAGAAATCCCACAGACCACTGCATGACTCCTGAGAGTGCAACTGGGATATTTGCCACGTGGAGTAATTTCTTTTGTGACAGAGTTGATCGAAAACAACCCAGAAACACAGAATCTTCCCAAATCCCACCATATCAATACTGTGGTACCCCCACGGATGTCTAGTGTTTTCTTTATAGTGCAAAAAATTATGTTTCTAAATACAGAGACTAAAATGAAAATGCAACTTAGGTTTTCATGCAAGCCCAAATGCTTCCTAAACATTAAACCTTCACATTTTTCCCCAAAAAAAAAAATACCGACTTTTCTCAAAACACTTCAAAAAGAGACAAAAAGATAGGTTAGGGGAGCTATTTTTCCTGCTTTCAAAAAGCATAATGCAGGAACCTAAACTGATTTCAGATTAAAAGAAAAAAATAAAAAAGAAAGAAAAAGATTAGTTTTACAAGGTCTCTCCATTGATTAGCTTCAGAGGAGGAGACTGTGCCCATGATGCTGCACTCCAGCTCCAGCAAAGGTGTGTAAAAGGAAACAGGAGAAAACAAGAGACCCTCCATAAAACAGTGGCTGTGTTTTGTCTATTTGCCTGTTTTTCACTGTTTCAAAGCCTCCTGACGGAAGATGTCAAAGGCTTTTCAGTTGTGCTGGTTCCATGGGAGCGCAGGATCCTCAGCTCCCAGAGGAAAGGCTCTGTAATTACCATCGCTGCTGTGATCAGGGTATTGATCTGCAGTGAAACAGCACAGCGTCAGCATATGGGAGTGCTTCTTTTATCCCCAGGATGAAGGCTTGGAGAGGTTATCTTCCTGTGAGAGTACCTCCTTTATTTTCTCATGCAAACCATTAAGAGTATTGACAAACCGGTGAGATTTTATCAGAAAGGGCTGGGTTGGGTTTTTTTTTTTAGAAAGATTAAATATCTCAGTGATGCATTGATTTTTCTTTATCATGGAAAAAGATTCTTCTAACAAAAAACTATAATCAAGCAATCAAGTCCAATTACCTTTTTTAAAAAAAAACCTAAAACTTATGAGCATGAGAATGCCAAATAATCTAGTTATGTACAACCTCCTGGCTACTTTTTAATATTAAACACAGGCTCCTTCGAAGATAGGTCTAATGCTTGATATAAAAATTAAACTGCAAGGGCTAAATTCTCTTTTCATTGATATGCCAGGCCCAACAGATATAAGAATAGGCTGTGTTGTTCCCTTCTTAGGCACATGGGTCTGAATCCTGCAACTAGTGTTGCTCCTTTATATTCTGCATCCATTTGCTTTTTTGCTCCTGGCAGATAAGCTGAGCGCTATTAATATGAATTTCCTCGCATAAATATGTTAATATGCTATGGCTAAATGCAGATAAGTAAGGAGCTGGAATGGAAAAAGTCCTCTCCCCATGCAGATTTTCAGACATTCTCTGATTTTTTTGCTGTCTCTTTTTCAAGCACTTTAAGATTCCAACTTTCCAAAAAAACAAAAAATGACCCCTGAAGAAAAGCCAAGAGGAACATAAAATGAGGAAGAAAACCCCCACCTACACCAGAACTGGTGCCAGTATCATCTGTGCAGTGCAGCCATCACAGACTTCCTTTCTGGAGCACGATTGAGCCCAGGTGTTATTACTCCACTGGGTGCTGTCTGCATTTAAGTAACTCTTTCTCCTTTGAAACCCCATTTTTCAGCAGTGTCCCTTCACTGTTGCTCTTCTGTGAGTTGCATGCTGTGATTTTTTTTCACGCATTAAGTTATTTTTTTCATGCATTAGTAGTTATGTACATTATTACCAAGGAAAATTCAAGGAGAAATAGACACAGTTCTAAAGTCTTAAAGAAAAAAAAAAAGTGGGGTTTATTTTACTTTTTTTCAGGGAAATATTCTCAATAGAAGAATCCTACTGTTACCTAAGGAGAATATTGTGGGGTTTTTTTGAAGTAAATTCCCTTAATCTGCCTCCATTTCCTAGAAAATGTCAGATGTACCTATAGAGAGAATCAGACACTTTAAGATTCTGATAGGTATTTGAAACAGCCTTTGTATAAGTTAATTAGATTGCATGCAACGTGGTAATGAGGTCACAGAAACTAATTTGATGACCTTTGTTAGAAATAGCTATTAATTAATGTATAATTAATCTTCACATTCATAGGAGACATTGCATATGACTTATACATGAAAACAAAATTAGAAAGCATCATATTCATGTTATATATGATTGTTGATTAAATGGTTCTCATATTTAAATTACTCCCAAATTAGCATGCAGATAAGCAATGAAGGTAATCAGATAAGAACAATTTGCTCAGCGTTAGAGTTTGTTCAGTGTATGACGACAAGCTAAATCATTAAGCAGCTGTTTGAACATGATGCAGACTCACCAACGCTTCCTAAAATAGCATCCCTTGCTTACAAAACCAGGATCCTACTTCTGATAAAGCTTGGATTTCATAAAGGAGAACAGAAGAAACAGCCATAAGCAAGGACAAAACCAGGGTTATCAGAAATTATGTGGGGTTTGGCAAAAGTGGAGGGAGAAAAGCTTCCTTTCGCAATTAATTTATCTGCAAAACCTTTCTCTAAGCTTTGGTGGCAATACTGAAAATAGATAGATTGCTCTGTACTCATCTCCATGCCCTCAATCCCTCCTCCCCTGGCACAGCGTGAAGAACAAATATTAGCAGAGCTTAATGGCCAGGTCAGCTGCAAGCTCCGAAAGGGTGGATTTAAAATGTGGGATGAATTCAGCAAACTGACTTTAAATGTGTTACATCTTGCCCAATGTTACTAATGAAGGAAATGACCTACTTTCTTGTTCCATAGATGAGGGGATAACTCGTTAATGAGCAATAATACATTAGGACTTAATATGGGGAGCTACCAAACTAAATTCTAGGGGTCTGTTGGTGCTCCTGTGTAAGGTTTACCTTAGACGTTTGCAAATCCAGTCCTAAGAAATCTGCCCATGGAGTATGGCTGCACTGTCAAGTCTTTCACTTCCAATGCTTCTGGTTTAAGCTCCGGTAAAAATCATTCCCAGATCACCATAACCCAAGTAATCATTTCTGCATGGTCATAAGAAATTATTTTAAAAAATCCTAAATGTTGAGACTTGATCATTTCGAGGAAATGGCTGTAAAAATAGCACCTTATTGTTTCCAAATGTTTTCCACATCAAAACTGTTCAATTTTCAAATTTAAAGCTTCAATCCGAAATCATTTATAAGTAGCAGCTTTCTTCTTGTCAATAGCTTTACTGAACGCATGTTCTGAGTTCAGAAAATGAAACCACGTCCCCTCAGCGTTGCAAACTCTCAGGCTGGGACTCAGATTGTTCCCTGTCTCACATTACACCAATTCCACAGCTGGACTTTCATTAGCACCAGGGCTAATTAAAAGACATGGGATCCAAACTGTTCTGACAGAACATTGGCTACTTGACAAAATTAATATTTTCCTGAGAACCGCTTTCCAGAGAGAAAGTCAACATCTTTGGCAAAAGAAATGCTCCTCTTTCGTTTTCCCTCCCACAATTTCTTGGACACACACAGGCACATCCCCATAACTTGGAGGCAGAGATGCCATCACATATTTCTAGTGCTCTTTGCATTGAAATCCCTGTGCCGCTTCACATCTCCGGCACTGAAATATCTACCAAATGAGAGGGGAGATGGGGATGCTTCACAGGAAACAAGATCCAGGCAGAAATCCAGGGATTAAAATCTAAATAAATCAAGAATTAGCAGACTCCTCTTCTTCATTTTCCATAAAATACTGACACAGCTTTCTGAGTCTATTTTTGAGATGACTGAAAGCATTTGGGTTTCTGAGAGGTTAAATATTTCTTTTTAAAATGGCCCTCTGTTTGTGATTAGATATCAGGCAATATTTAGTTGTAATTGGTAAATCAGATGAAAAAGAACTTACTGAAGCATAGCTATTGCCCAGGAAAGTAGAAATACAAAATTGCTTTTAAATCGTTTCAGGTTCTCTGACCTCCTACAGAAAAAACCTGACAACAGAGTAAAAACTAAAAATACTGAGTTTGCAATCGAGATTACATTTAACAATGTTCCTTCAACTTATATTGAACATTTATTTTTTTAAAATCCCTTAAAATTTACTGCAATATAAAATTATAACTTTCCTTTGGATTTGAATAGAAATAACAATGAGACCAATTGAGCCAGGTCTATTGATATTCTGCTGCCAGGTAAAATACACATATTTGAAGGGAGACATTAAACTTGAATGCAGGCTAGGATTTTCTCTCTTTGAGCTTCCTGGATGAAAGGCACTGCATGGTTAATGAGTGTTGGGGCTGTGATGTATTCTTACTACTCCTGGAAGAGCAGACATGTTTGGAAAGTCCATTGCTGCTTTTACCAGGAGGGAATCAAAGGCTCCCACTAAGGCCAAAGACAAAAATGCACATTGCTGGCTGGTGAAGGCAAGATTGCCCACAGATTGTTACAACTGGCATATTAAATTCAGATTTAATATGATTTATTTCAGAGCTCCCTGTAAAGCAGGTGGATAGAAAGGGGTAAGTAGCTATGATGGGAAATCCTGGTTCATTCCCCTCTCCTTTGTAACAGCTTGAGTGTGAAGATTATGGGAATGAGAGGAAAAGTGGAGGATTCTGCTCGTAATTCTCTTATTTACACAGTGAGTCTCAAGTCCAATGTCTCACGGCGCAGTCTCAGCTCTCACTCATCCCTTACCTGCTCTTTATTGATTCAGTTCCCGAAGTTAATTTTCTTATTAATGTGAAAAGATGCAATTTAGAAAGTGTAATTTAATCCATGTCCTTCCCTCTTCACGGCCTCCCGTGCTGGAGAGAGAAACAGAGACCTACCTGAATGCACTGTTGATTCTGTATTAAATAACCTGTTGTATGACCCTCGTGCTAAAACTTTGCTTTTCTGCTGTAAGATATTAATGATTAATAACCAAGTGGCACTTTGGAGGATAGCACCAACTCAGGTTGGTGTAGCCAACACACAAACTGAGGGACATATGAATATAAGCTATCATGATAAAGCAGTTATAATAACCTGCAGCCATCCTGAAGGATGAGAAGGATAAGAGGGGAGAGTGCAATTTTCCTTTGGTAGATGGATACAAGGGAGGCAGCCACATGTTGTCAATAATCCCTTAAGTACTGTGAAGATGCTTTACTGAAAGCAGTGCCCTCTGGTAGCCTGCTCAGGTGACCAGGCACCCAAAGGTGGCAGGGTCAGTGGCATTTTGGGATAATGCTCTGAACCACCATCAGACTGGAGATAAACCTGGTTTGCTCCAGGCTGCTTTTGCTGAAGTTAAATTCTTTCATGAAAAATTCATGCCCCAAAACGCAAAATGCTGTTGCAAGCTTACTGACTTTTGGAAATGGGAAAGCATGGATGCTCAGCCAGGCTTGGCATTGATACTTCTCCAAGCAAGAAACAAAAACAAAACCCCAAACCAGAAACCAAATCTTTGCTGAACTGCTGGCATGAAGCAAATGCAGAACCACTCTAAAAAACCTTCCTATATATTGATTTCATGGTCTGGATACCTTCTTTCATCTGCACTGACTCTGTTCCAGGAGGAGTCCCAAGCCTGCATTTTTTCCCCTTCCACACTGTGGTGTCTGGGATGCAGCCAGGGGATGCCAGAGCTGGACAATCCAGGGAGCAGGGTCTGAGGATGCTACATAGATGAAGCAGACCAGAATTAGCTTTTATTCTAACACAGGTATCTCCTTCCTTAAAAGAAAAAAAAGAATGTAAATATCTCGAAATAATACAGGTACAAAAAGAAAAAAAGTTTATCTGCTCTTTTCCCACAGTTTGTGTACTCAGCTTTCTTGAAAGTGTCTCCATAGTGTGGCATTTTTCACTGTTAGATATCTTGGTGCTGCCATTTAATTCATTACCCAAGGGCCTGTAGTGTAAAATACAATTTTCCTACTTGGATTCCAACCACACCTGCCATGCATAATAAGAGCCACACATTCATTTTGCAAAAATAAATCGAATTCCTTTCGGGGGCACGCTTTTATAGATGGCTGAATCTGCAGTGCTTCTGATTAGACTAGAATAAAAAAGGAAAAGGGAAAAAGAAAGGAAAAAATTTTGTCCCTGTGGATATTTGTTCACAGTGTTACAACTGCTTCTGGGAAGGGGGATTGCTTGCTTCTTTAAATAGAGCGTTAGTTGTTAGCCATGTGTAGCACACAGCGAAGTGTGAGACAATTGCTCCGCTGTTACAGACCAGGGAGAAATGTATGCATGGAGATACGTTCTGGCTTGTTAGCGTGCTCCAAAGCAGCTTTGTGCAGCTGCCACGAGGTTTCCCCCTCTTTGCTGGCTGATTTCAAGCTGGCCCAGCTTGGTGGGCTCGGGAAGGACAACACCACAAGCCCAGCACGGCACCCCGTCTCCGAGCACCATCGATCCTGGCCCCGCCACGAATGTTGACATGGGTGACATTAATAGCTCAGTGTCAGCTCCTGCCAGCTGGGGTGTTCATCCTGGAAAAACCTGCTCAGGGGGTCCTGGCTGTCAACCTCACTTTGAGCCCCTCCAGATGGGTTTGACAGCACAAATACGAGTTCCTCACAAGCATCGTCGTTGCCTAGTGAGTTATTAATGTACATTAGTGATTAATGGTCAATGGTTTGACTTGATGCTCTTAGAGGTCTTTTCCAACCTTAATGACTCCATGACTGTTTCATTTATTATATCACCATTTGTTTATTCTGCCCCAAAAGTGGCACTCTGCACCTCTGCTGTGACAGGCACACGGAGGAACTGTGCAGTTCTGCTCTTAATTTCCATGGAATTAAATGAGATCTGTGGTTGCCCAGCACCTCAGAGGAGCAGGCACTAATTGCCAAGCAGTGAATGGAGCACTGAGGAGCACTGAGAGCAGGAAAGTTAGCTATGATGCCACCCAGAAGATTAAGAAGCTGTCACGTTTGCTCACAGTAAAGCATTAGCCAACGTGTTTTATAAAATAATAACGACATACATTGCTCCCTGCAGTCTGTGCCTGCTTCTGCACTAAATGTAGCACAGGTCTGTAACAGGGAACAGAAATGAGAAGGGCATGAAGGATGGGAACACTGCAGTCCCTCTGTCTTTGGCCTGCCCATCTCCAGGAATACAGCCAGATTAAGAGCATAGAAAATCAGCAGCCTCCATATGAAATTGCATATGCATGGCTCGAGGCCAAGAGAAATCCCATCTGTACCTCCAGTAGCTGCTAAAGGCTGCCATTCCCTGTCCCAGGACTTAATGGGAACCTCTCTGGAGTCAAGCAGATCATGACTTGCATTCCCTGGGTTTCAGGCGTGTCCCAAAATCATCTGACTGCAGAAAGGTTTTGCCATTGCAAAGGTTCCAGCAAAGGGCTCACATTCCTTATCATATCTGCTGGCTTTTCATATCACTGGGCTGGTGCAGGCACAGCATATCAGCAAATGTTCATTTTGAACTTGCTTACTAGTCTTCCTTCATGTTCTAATTCCATTTGGGGTTCACTGTGTCTGTTTGACTACAGTCAAATTAGAACCACAGCACGTATGAAACGCCAATTTGCAGAAGTGTGTGATTCAGCAAGAGAAGTAACTCCCAGGACTCCTACTGTCTTATCAAGTGATCTTGAGATTATAGTGGCACGGTTAATTTTGGATACCGAGCTTCTGATAGCTGAATAAATAGCTCAGTAAATAAGGACAGAATCTCATCAGTCATTCATTCTGATCTGCAGTTGGGTTCAGCATGTGAATTGAGTTCTCATCCATCCTGTAGGGAAGGAAAACATTTGGGAAAAGTGCATTCACATATTCCCTTAAAACTGTCCCTTAATGATTCAACCAGAATCCAGACTTCTGGGTGTACTTATACCTCATGCCCAAGAATAAAACTTTAACATACACCTTACAAGATAATTAACTTCACTTGAAAAACCAGCAATAACAAAGAAACTTGGCAATGGTCAACTTTTTCTCCTGCCCTCTGTTCCTGATTAACCTCACTGGAACATCTACGGGCTCATGTGTGCATTTTGCAGCCATCCCACCAGCATTAAAGGAAGTTTTGCATTTGCAATAAAGAAAGCAGTAATAGACCTCACAGGCTTGATCCCCATTCCCAGGCACTTCTGCATGGGATCTGCACTGATGGAATTTCACAGGAGCACGGACATCCCCTCAGGGGGATGACTACAGCCCATCTGAAGAACCTTGGAGAGAAGCAGTTTAGGCTCAGGTGAGGCTTATCTCCATTCTCTCTCTCTCTTCACGGGAAGGAGCCACACAGCAGAGGGAGCAGAGAACACTTCCCACCAGCTCCTGCAGTCTCCTTTCTCAGCCTTTCTCTAACTTGCCCCATCAGCTTGTCATTAAAACACACATAAATAATGGGAGAACATCTAGTCAAGTTTCCTGGCACTTGAATTAACAGAGTTACCTTCACAACACCAAATCAGACAACATTTCCAGGGTGATATATTGAAAATCTTGTGAGAACACAGGCAGAAGCCCTAATAGTGTGTATATCATTAACTCCAAGCTGATAAAACATTAGCTGCTTAACTCCTGCCAAATGCACCAGGCACCTCTTCCGACACTGTGTTACTGTTTGAATGTTACCTGTCAGAAAGTGAGAGTACTTTAGCTTTGCTTGAATTACTTCAGAATTTGTGGAGTCATTAAATGACTTAAAATGAAGAAGGAATCCTTTCAAACAAAATGCAACCTTTAAGAAGTTGGGTTATTTTTTATCTTCCTAAATTATCAGAATTTGCTACTTTTTTTTTTTTTAAATCAAACATTTTTGGCCCTTCCAAACTGCTGAGTTTCAGAATGTCTGAGGAAGAGGAGCAAATGCCCAGAGGCATGGTCTGAAGTGCCTGGAAAGGAGTTTGGCAACAAAAGATGGGGTACAGCTAAGGAGATGTGCAATCCCACACAGAGTGCTTTTTCTTAAATCTCTCTCAGCTCTGTGCCACAGCAGCATTTCATCCTTGATCGTGCTACTGCTGCTGGTTTGATCACAGTATAATAAAAATTATTACATGCATATTTATATAGGTACTGCAAATATACTATGCACATAGATGGAACTGTGACTCTAAATGCATTCTCCCTGTGCATCTATGCCATCTCCCTCTGAATACACAAATCCCTTGGTTTTAGACTTAAAGAGGTTAAATTCCACCCAATGGACGTTGCAGGCACCTTGTCCCCTTTTGGATGCTCACACCTGATTCTTTGTATTAGGAACTTCAGCAGAAATATTTTAATTTTTAATTTCCTGAGGTTAAGCTTGTGTTTGGATTCAGTAAGAGAGTCTGATGAGCAGTCGTACTTGCCCCACAGATGAGTAACATACACAGTTCAACTCAAGCATGTAATTAATAGTCACTGCTTAAAGGCTATATTTAATTTGATTTATAGCACATAACCTTATTTTTCAGCCCCACTAGTAATTTAGCCCTATCAGTAACTCTTTCTTCCACTGTCTTGCATTTGCTACATTCAAGAGTGCCCTGATTCTGGGGCCAAATGGGTTATTCCATGCCTCCCCTGGCCTTCTCTGCTGCAGCTCCCTCAGTGTCTCCGTGGCACAATGGATATGTCCCAACTTCTTAAGTGGCTTCAAAAATACCTATTAGCTGCAAAAAAATAGATCAAGTTGGAGTGAAAACCAAAAATAAATAACTGGGAATGCACTCCTGAGTCAGACCTTTCCCTCCCCTTCTCTGGCCGGCATCAAAGGCTGGACTTCTGCCAACTGCTTCCTCCTCAAAACGCAACAAAAACAAGCCTTACGCTGGGTAATGCTCTAAAACCCTTTCTGCAGAATATTCTTGCCCTGCTTGCAAGTGGCTGGGCAAGGCTTGGAGGAGGCCTAATTGTCATGGATAGATCTGCAAACCCCTTTGAAAGCCATGTCAGCTCCATTTAATTATTTTGCTTCACACTTGGGTGCCTTTAACACAACAGTGCCTGCAAGGTGTTCTCCGTGCCGGCAGCTGCCTGGGAGAAGAGCAGCTGATTTAAAGGTTGGAGGGGAATAAAAAAAGCCATGACAAAGGTCCATTATGGTTTCCAAGGAAAGTAAAATGAAACGAAATGAGAACTAAAAACAATTGCCTTGGTAATCAGCATCATGATTAAGGAAATGGACCAAAGAGAGACCAAAAGATGCATCATAAATCTTGAGGATCAGCTCCCTGCATGCTGCTCTATTACAGCTGGCTGCTCAGCACCTCATTAATGCCATGCAGTTGGGATGCTGTGAAATGCCTGCTCATGATAACACTGATAAGCAATTATTCCTGTATAGAAGAGTCTCGCTCTTCATCTGGGCAGCATTTTGGAAAATCAGGTCCCTTTGAAATACTCCTCTAAGTCCAACATAAAGCCTCACTTTGCCAGGTCCTCCCAGGCCGTGTAAATGACTCTTAGAAAGGGTAAAACCAGAACACCTGAGAGGTCTTTCCTAAGGCCACATCCACCACTGCTCTTCCAAGAGAAGTGAGGCTGAGCAGTTTCCCAGAGAAGAGTGTCAATTCATATCCATTGGCCAGGCCTACTGGGATGGTGTTGGCTTCCCAGGAATGCACCTGAGGATTGTACAGTTTTTGGTCCTGAATTAAATTTTCTGATATGTAGACAAACATTAGAGGGTTTTTTTAAATATCTATGTAAGGAATTATATATAATACTATAATTATATTTATAATACATATAACTAATTATATAAAATACAGTCCACCTTAAGCAACCAATTATACTATTCTTCTCCCCTTCTTAGCCATTAATTTGTTGTCACATGACTTCTTCCTCCTTTTTAAGTACGTGTTTCAAATCATTATTTTAAGTGAAAACATGCTGGTGTTGCTGGTCTAGATTTTGGCACAGAAGTGTTGGTACACTGGTTTCTATTTTCATTTTCTCCACAGCTCTCCTGACTTCCTGTGCATACTATTCATCCCAGAGTTATGCTGATGAAGAAGTGACTTTTGTATATAACTACATAATGTGCTTTCTGTTTTTTTCCCCAAGATGGTAAAGAGCCAAAACACATAAAATAATATTAGCATTGATCAGCATTAATTCTGCCAGCAGTTACATTTTCTAAATTCTGTTCTCCACCTTATAATAACATTCTCAAATTATAAGGCACAAGACTCAAATTGCCACTTACACTGACATCAAAATGTAGCAATTATTCTTGTTATAAGGAAATAAGTGTGTGGGAAAAGAAGCAAGTTTGTGTCTCTTCTAGGGCTGTTTCCATATAAATCAGTCTTTCCACTATCAGAAATGTTTCTTCACAAGAGAAAGGAAAGAGAGTTTGGTCCCTTCATGATAAAATTGACTTAAACACCACAGCTGCCTGTCCTAGGCTATCTTGTGTATGAACAATGATTTTCTCTGGAAAATGGTCATGCATGAGGCATGATTAAAAAACAAACAAACAAAAAAAATCATGGTTGAAAAATATGAGAGGAAATGGAGGATTTTGAACTATTATTTTACTCTCTCTTTCACCTGACTGCATTGGCAATTTTTCTATCACATTTCAGCATTACAGTTGTGCAGAGTTAACATCTTATGGGATCCTTCTCTTCCTGTATGTGATTTTTGAAAAATCAGTTTCATCCTTAATATATGCTTTTTTAGCACTGAATGGTAGCTACTGTTTATCACTTAAGTTAATTTAATGGAATTATTATACACTATAATTATTACCTAGTTATTAAACTTCTTTCTTTTAGTTCCTAGCTCATGGAGAACATAAACGTTACTGTGGTTATAAACGAAATATAATGCTGCACTTTGAAGAGTGACCTTCCTCACTGGTGAATTCATTTCTCTGGTTAGTTTCTTGAAAGCGAAAAGAGGGCAAAAACAGGGGAAAAGAGCATCCAGAAGAGCTGATGGATATGAAATAGGGAGAGAATGATTTCAGGTGAGATAAAACCCAGACATAAACTCAGTGCAGAAATACTTTCATGGCAGAAATTTTGCTCCAGATCCTAGAAATAGGAAAAATATAGAAAGACTGGAGTATGTCTGGAAAACATGCTTCCCCCTCTTCCATCTGTCATCTCAGCCACCTCCACCAGAGAATCCTTAGCCTGACTCCACAACAACTGCTTCTTTGGATCCGGCTTCATCCTGCCTGCTCAACAGCAGTGGGGCGGCAGCAGAGCATGGCACATGCCTGGAATCCAATAGGCACTTGGCACGGCCTCCTCATCCCTCCTGGCAAAAGATCCGTGTGCTCCCAGGCATTTCTGGGTGTTCTGTGCCACTTGAGTCAGCAACGCATACGGTCAGCCCCAAGGAATTCTTGGCAGGAGCAAAGCCTGGATCGCAAGCTGTGAGATGTGCCTGTGTCCAAGAGCAGCTGGGCCTGGCTGGTGCCTGAGCTGGGGACTGGACTCTGTGTGTGTGGTGGGGGGAAGAGACAGCCCAGGGGAAAACCAAACAAAACTGCGTAAAAAAAGTCTTGTCTGGAGCATCACTCCATAGGCAGGGTTTTGTTGTTTGCATGTGAAAATCACTGGATTTCTTCTTTGCAGAGAAAACTGTCCTTGGTGCCAGCTCGTCACATGGCTCCATCTGTGAGTTCACATTAGACCATGGGAGTGGGTATGAGGGAAAAAAAGTGATGGGCTATTTTCATAGTGTGTCCCCCCAGCTCTTTCCCTGAGCATTTCTCTGCAGTTTCATATTCCCACTGCCTCTAGAGCCTTCTTGTGAATTGTCTCTTATTTTTGGTTTATTTACCCAAAGATGCCTTTACATTCCCACAGGCCTGAACTGCACTGACTGTAATTTTTGTTAGTTGTTACACAGTGCTAGAAAATCCATGGAAGAATCTTCAGCTTGGCAAGAAACAGATGAAAAATGACTTGTGTGAGAGAGAGGTGCAAAGGTCAAAGTGCTGGACATTATCCTGAAAAACATTGTTTTGTTAATAAATATGTTATTTGCCAAGGGTGGCAGACCCTGGAATATCCACGCTGTGGGAAATCTTTCTGCTGTCAAAAGCACTATGATGCTTTGCCACGTGGACAAAAAATACCCACCCAAGGATCACCTCAGGGCCAAATCCTTTCCCTCTAAGTCAATAAGCAGTGAGAGCTTTTAAGGATATTTTTCCAGGCTAAGAGCAGCTCTTGGATGGACTTGCAGGAATGCTGGTCACATTGTTATCCCTGTGTTCAGAGAAGAATGTCTGTCTTGTGGGAAAGTTATTTAAAGCAGGAGATAAAATGCTGCAGGAAGAGTTCCCTTGCAGTGAGAGAAGATCACGACACAGTAGATGGACATCATCCATTCCTGCTGGAGTGGCACCAGTACCACAAATAGGTGTGCAGTATCAC
Organism: Platysteira castanea; assembly: GCA_013397175.1. NCBI lineage: Eukaryota > Metazoa > Chordata > Aves > Passeriformes > Platysteira > Platysteira castanea. Next base: position 885,342 of record VYXC01000306.1, read on the forward strand.
AGGGAGAAAGAGATGACTGCACTGTTGATTACCTGGCAGACATTTCCTTTACAATAGAAACAATACTCCCAAAAAGTCATTGTAGTATGGTGATTATTCAATATGATGCTGACTGAAAATAAAAAGGGATTTTTCATTATAAACCCAGTTCTACATTCCCAGTTGTCACAGCCGCAGCACCAGAGCCTTTAATGATTTGTAGGTGCCAAGATTAAAAAAAGCTATTCACTGTGTGTCAGCACCTATGCAAAGTCTCTCCTTGCACAGTGGGAATTCTTTCCAAACTGTCAGGGAAGTGCCAAAAAGCCAAAACTAATAGGGCTCCATAAATACTAATACAATAAAGAGAGATGCAAATTGGCAGCTTTATCCCCCAAGTCACAAATCCATGGCCATTATAAAATTAGTGCTTTGGGAAACTCTGCATTTTAATGAAGGTCCATCTCATCATCTATGCAGAGAAGGGGTGCATTTTCCATTTCCACTGCTCCATCAAGCAAATACCAATGTCTTAATGTCAGGGATGAGGGAAATGCAGGACTCTGAGCTATGATGTGGCACTCACCGGGCACAGCAACCTTGCACATATGAAATGGGGTCATGGTGAGAGTAACACCAACATGTCAGCTTTGTAGTTTTACTCCCACCTCTGCTGAGGCACCAGAAGCAAGACGAGTCCTAGCTGGTGGCTTCAGAAAACAAGCAGTAATTGCTGTGCGTGAGAATGGTTGCTCAACTGCTTTAACATATGCACCAGACAGTACAAGCAGGCTTGGAAAGAGACTGAAAAATATAGCCTTTAGACTTTTGGGAAAAGATTCATTGAGTTTTGACAGCACAGAGAGATAATACAAACAGCCCAGAGGTCTGACTTATGGCCAAAATTAAATGAATGTGATGTTGTTTGTCTGGTCCGCACCTGAGAACCCGTCTGGCCTGATCCCAGGTGAGTCAGAGCCAGTGAGAACAGAGGATATTCCCCCAGGTCTCAGGCTGAGACGCTCCCTTGACCATCTGTGGCCAACTCTGCAGTGCCACGACGAGGGCTGCCTGGATGTCAGCAGGGCCACCCCGAGCCCTGGGCCATGCTGTGCCAGTCTGACCACACGTGACCCCAGGGAAAGCAAGGAGAACCTGGGGTTCCCCCTCATATCCACCCCATCCTTTTTCCATAGGATCACGTTTTGATTTTGATTTGCCATAGGGCTGGAACAGTGCAGGCAGTGTTTAGATGGGGAAATGCAGCCCTATTTCTGTCGTAGTTTGCAGGGCACAGATGACCTCTTCTGATATCAAAAGGATAATATTATTTCTTCCCATTAAAAGTTTCAACTGAGTGTTTTAATATTTTGTAGCAATTCTCCCGAAAGAAGATTTTCTGTGTGCTCTAGGCAAAGCTGCATATGTGACCCCTTTTAAGAAAACAGACAAGTAATATTGACACCTCATCACATGTCCCTCTTCCACCATGAACAAAGGGCCAACAAGTACAAGGTGTTCTCATCTCCTCTATATTGAGATGCCATTGAAGTAGAATATATCCAAAATAAATGTTAGGTCCAAAACTTACAAAGAAGGCACAATTGAGGGAGCTTGTGATTGCAAGCAGATTTTCTGAAGAATAAAAATGTGTCCTGGGGATGCTGCACCAGCCACCCGCACAGCATGAGACATATTCCTTCACTTCCCCTGTCCTGAGCTGGAAATGTCTCACCCAGGCTTCCACCAATTCTAATCCCTTGCAGCACTGAGCACTTAGAAAGGCTATCTACTACTTTTACTCCGTTTGCTCTTGGTGTCAGGATCCTTGTGGACCAGTCAGAAAGAGTCAGGGCAGCTTGTGTTGGTCTTAGGTAGCTCTTCTGCTGAAGAAATGGCATTTTAGGGGCCTTTAAGGGCTGGTTGGGTATGAGAATTCATATTTGATAAAGAAAAATCTCAGGAAAATATGGAAATATTGTCCGTATTTTAAAAGGTAAAATTAGGTGCATTATAACTGGAAAATTCACCAGGCCCACTGCTTCCATTTGAACGAGCAGCATTACAGAGACCAAAATGGCTCCTCTGCTCTCCAGTAGGAAGAAAAGTTCGTAAAAGCCTTTTTAAAATGCTGCTAAACCACTCAGTCATCAGTTCTATTTACCTCTAAAACCCAGCAATCATCTAATTCCTCTCAGCCTGTTCCCATATTACAGAAACAATGGTCCAGAACCAAATAATGGAGCAGTAATTCAAGCCCAGCTCTTGGACACTGCCCACGAGCAGCACGAAGAGCCACGATCGCTGCTGTGACTGAGCTGCATCTGGGCTGGGGCTCTGCCCTGCCCTGCACACACAGACACTGATCAGGCACTCAGGAACCCATCTGGCTTTTTTCAGCCTGCTTGTCCTTGTTCTTCACTGAATATTGCACATGAGAGAGTGGAAGGGTGGCCAAGCACTAGCACAGGCTGCCCAGGGAAGGGATCGAGTCACCATCCCTGGAGGCATTTGAAAGGTGTACAGATGTGGCTCTTGGGGATGTGGTTTTGTGGTGAGCTTGGCAGTGCTGTGTTAATGGTTGGAATCAATGATAGTGGTCTTTTCCAACCTAAAAGGTTCTGTGACTCATAGCTTTGGTGACAAGGAGAGTCCATGGGCTTAGGAGCAAAAGCACTTGGTCCATGAAAGAAGCAAACCCTGATCAGAGCATTTCCCCACCAGACACATCAAAGTTCCAAGAACTGAAGAGCCAGCATGTGTCATTAATGCTATTTTAATGCAATTTTAATGGCACTAAAATCCATTGGCTTAAAATAGAGCTTATATCCACAGATAAAATCAGCAGAACACAGGCACATGTTAAAAGTATGGGATTGCTTTTATAAGATATGGAGGAAATATCCTAATTAGCTGTGTGAGACTTAGGGCAGCAATAATTCAGGATGAATGGAGTTACAGGTGATGTTACAGAGGACAGAGGCAGGAGTTGATATTCTTAGAGGAGTCTGGTGCCAGAGCTTTAAATTTGGAGCAGTTGTGGGGAAATTATTCTGAACAGAAGTGGTGGAGACCAGCAGAGGCTGTGTCATTGATGTGAGAGAAAAACAGGCATGGAATGGGAGTATGGGGTAGCTACCAGCTTGGAACCAAGCTGGAGGATCCACATGTGATCAGAAAAGACATGCTCGAAAAAGACATGACACGAGGTTATACAGGTCAAAATGGCAGTGAGAAAATGGTAAATGAGGGGAAAACTGATGAAAAATGTTGCTGTATAAGACCAGCTTGGACACCAAAAAAAGGCAAAATTTCATAATTGAAAAAAAAAAAGAAAGAGCAACACTAAATGAGATACATGTACCCGCATGTTGTGAATAAACACATAAAACATATCGGCACTGCTTGTTATATACACTGCTTTCTTAGGGAAAGCTCCTTGGAGAACCATCTGTTGCCTCAACTCCAATGGTGATCAGGCTGAGATCTCATCAGCGGCAATAAATCCACCCTCCAACCTTGCCTCTGAGCAGAGGATTACGGTGACTAATGGCTCTCAGGTTAGCATCCAGCTCCAAGTGGACAGGTAGTTTGTATTCTGCGTTAGATCTGTGGCTCGCTAGAAAAACAGTTTTCAAGCACACATTTTCCATACAACAGAGATAATTCAACATCTTTTGTTCTGTAGTGTTCCAGAAAATTTCGCAGGTTTTATAAACTCTGTGCACTGAATGTGGTTAAAAGTTACACTGTAGAAATCCACAATTACTCCATGAATTTTGGTAAAATTAAACACATCGGCAGCATGTACACATACTCTGTACCTTTTATGCTTTTCACTGCAGAGTAATGTGAGGGTTTTGGACATAATTTCTTTAAGAGAATTCCTAAGCATGTCATAAATCTTTCTCATAAGCATGTGTATATGGTGGACCAACTCCACAGCTAATTGATATACATGCCAACATCCATGCTAAATTTTTCTGAGAAATATATATTTTTTTATAGGAGGTTTTATTAGTTGGAATTTACAGGAACAACTCGGCCCAGGTACTTGAGGAATTTATTAAAATCACATAAAATGTATTTTGTTTCCTTCAAGCACACAAGACTGGATCTGTAGCAAGTTATGTCTGTAGGATTTTTTGCCATGGGCTGTCCCTGGTACAGAAGCTGCACAAGACATTGATCTCAGCAGTAAAATTGGCTCAAGATCCTCTTCTCCCTCTGAATGTCTTTTTTATTTCTATTCATTCCCATCTTCACACTTCCACTCGTGACCCTGTCACATACGGGTAAATATCTGTGGCTTGGGATAAATTCCTTCTGAAGAGGTCTTGGCGGCTGGAACTGGCACTGGGAGGGAGCATGGCTGGAATTTCAGCCTTGTGGGGTGGTTATTGAAGCCTCTGAGCAGCCTGGTGCCTTTCCTCTGGTAGGAGCCAGGGAAAAGAGAGGCAGGGGGTGAATCCAAAGCCGGCAGGAAAAGAGGGGTCTGTCCGAAGGCAATTGCCGGTGGATGCCGGGTGGGGAAGGGAGCCTGCCGGTCACGGTCTCCTGGCTGAGGACACCAGATGCACGACTGCCAGGAGCCTATTAAATATTGAAGAGCCGGCATTCAGCAGGCAGGCGAAAAGCAACATATTGACTCATTTAGTCGCTCCAAGGCGAAAGGTTTTGTGACACCGCTCGCGAAAAACAATGCTCTTTTCCCTGCCCCCGTTTCCAGCAAGGGAGAACCACAGGAGGCGGCTGCGGCCTGAGCCCGGAGCCGGGCGAGCCCCGTGCGGGTGTCGATCCTGCCGAGCTGGGTGTCACTGAGGCTCCCAGCTCCTCGCAGGTGGCTTTGGGCAGCTCCGCTGGTGCCGAGTGCCCGCTGCATGCACACAGAGCTTTGATGTTCCCTCGGGGGCTGGAAGTGACCTGTTAACACCACGGCATCTGCACGGCAAACACGGCCCGTGGGTACCTCTCGGGTTTTCTCCCTCTCCGTGGGATGCTGGGGAGAACAAGGGTATTTCACAAGGAGAAACTGCATCCCACGATTATGCTTTATCCCCTTGGATTTCTCAGGAAATCTTTGCTGTGATTAGACCTTGGGAAGGTTCACGACCTACTGTATGAGGAATGTTTTCTTCCGAGCCCTTCCCTTCAATCAAGAAGCTTTTCATTTTGCTAGAAATAACGTATTTCATTGCTGGCTGGGCAGTAAGTGAATTCTAAAATATAATTATAATATGCTGGTAACATAGTTTGAAGCTGTTATTAAATTTCACCACTTAACAATAGTCAGTTTTACAGAGGTGCAATAAGTGCTGTTTTACTGGATATGTTTTGTTCTTAACACTAGCAGATCAATTTCTTTTTTAACACCAACTAGAATTTAATTGAAACCATACTCCAGCTTATACTTGTCCCACAGGTTAATGTGGTTTTCCCCCTTGTTCCAAACTTTAAATATACAAAATATTTCCTTCTTTTTCAGTACTTACGCTCTCACATTCACACATCGTGGGTTTTTGTGCACCTACATGATAGATTTTTTTTTTGGCACCAAACCTTTGTGTACTACCTTGTACCCTCCAAGTAAAAATCAATGTTTTGTATACTCTTGGGGTGTTTTTTTTGCTGTCCATGAGTAACAATAATCAACAACCTCTGTGCCTGGGTCAAGCCACTTTGAAACTGCAGTTCAAAAGCTCCCTGTTCTCCTTAAATGCCCTTTTTTCCTTTTTATATGACTCTCCAATTTTTTACCTTTTTTTCTTTCTGCAGAAAGGAAAAACCTGAACTTCTTCACTTAACTCTACCAAAAGTACTTCCAACATAAACAGATAACCTCTGTGGCAGTGAACTGTGATTACTTCCCATAACCATTTTCACTTCTGAGAAGGTCAGACCTAAGACCCAGCTAATCTAGCCACGATCCAGGGGAGCTCCTCACCAAGTACAAGGCCAGGCTGGATGGGGCTCTGAGCAAGTGGAAGGTGTTCATGCCCATGGCAGGCTGTAGGAACAAGATGCTCTTTGAGGTGCCTTCCAACCCAAACCTTTCTATGCTTCTGGCACCCTCACCTTTGTCTCCTGCTCTACTCCTCTTCCACCTGTCCAGGACTGGTGTGACACACACACACCAACCTTCAAAGAAAGGAGAAATCATTTTTGCACTGAATAGAGCAAACATCCTGCTGCAAAGACTACGTTTGCCAGCTGACCTGGCTCCCCTCCATTCCCTTTACGATGATCCTTTTACAGTGGGTCAGAAACCAATTCTCTCCAATTCCGGCTTTAAACAGCTGGCTTGTCTCTGTGCGGGAGACCCCCTGCAGGGACCCACCAGGGAGGAATTTCTGTGCACTGAAATTGCACAGAATTTCACACCAGCCAGCAGCAGGGACATCAACAACCAGCCCACAGCCCGCACGCTTGATTGAAAGCTGTGACCTGTTTGCTAAGGCCACAGCAATTACGATTTTAATTAACCTCTGCACTTTCTGCAGCCAACAGGTAACTTATTTCACTTATTGACAGAATTAACCAGTTCTCACTCCCATCATAAACCCCTACAACAACCCCCTTCCCACCAACTAATTTAGAGTCAGGACACACAAGGAGGGTAGGAAGTGGGTACCTCAATCGCTCCTCCTTCACAAGCTTGTAGCTCCTGGTTTTACAGGCTAACAACTTCCAGACTGGTCCCTTTCCATTACTGAGTGAAGACTGAGTGTTATAAATCCTTTGTCATCTCTTGAATCCATGCCACATTTATGCACTTTCAGCCATCAAAATACAAAAGGCTATCGGAGACATTTTGTGGGCACCCAGTCCAGCTCACACTAAAATAAATTAGAATTTTCCAGTCAGTTCTAATGGAGGTTGGATCAGACCTCCCGGAGTGTAAAAATTACAATTTTCACACTCAGATGGTTCCAAAGGAGAGGATTTGCTTCAGCTTTGGAAAACAATACGGCCATAGACTGGAAATATGAAATTATTATGTAGATAATCAGATATTGGACTATGTCAGTCGAATAAAAGTCGTTCTCAAATTTTTGCACACTTTTCAGTGAAAATAGCTAAATAAACCACTAATGTAATATCTGCTGGAGCATTTCAGGGAAAATAACTTTTTTGGTGGGTCACAGTTAATAAACAAACCAGAGGAGGTACCACCATTATTGCTCTTTTCTGTCATGATCTGGATTGCTTTTTGTCTTCCCTCTGAATGGATTTCAAAATTTCTGCCCTGATGGTTGCAAATCAGAGTTGTATCCCAGAGAGAGACAGTTCCTGGCTGTCCATCCCCCTCAGGAAAGGACAATTGCCAGAGAAAACACATTATCTTGTCTTCCACAGGTGGGAAAGGGACTCCAGTTTTGGGCTGGGCTTCCCCGTGCAAAGAGGGATGGAGGAGGTGCTGGGACCTCCAGAGCTGGTGCCCAGCACGCCAGGACCTTTCTTGGGTCTTCCTATTCTCTCTCTTCCTGAGGCCACCCAGTTATTCCTTCTTAGACCTGGTTCACTTTCACAAATATTTAAGCTGTCTGAGGGGCACTTGCACCAACAGAGAGCACACGTGGCCCGCGGAGCCAGCTGCACTCCAGCAAGGCCTGGAAGTAGCTGTGACCTAGGAAAGGATTAGGGAGATGGCGTGAAGAGGAGAACATCAAGCGTTCCATTACAAGGCTGATTAGAGTTTCCTAACAAAAGCAAAAGTTCCTTAATCATTCTTCAAGGTTAAGAGGTTCGCGCTGTATTCCCGTGTGCCCTGACCTTCTCTAGTTAGCATGCTCTTGGTATTCCACTTCTGAAATATGAATAAGCTATTCATTATCATCACAGCCATTATTCTTCTGCAAGCTACCACAAAGGAAAAAAGTTGCTTCTTTTCACAGGAGACAAGGTCAATCTACTCTATCAGTCGACTAAGCCTGAATAATGTATAAACTGTTTTTCACAGCAGGCTCTCGCAGCTGAGCAGGAGATAAGCAATGCATATCCATAAGGATGGACAGCCAGGAAAGATAATCTCCTGTTTGGAAATATTTTTACTGTGAGGTATTTGCTACATCTGCTACAGCATCATCTAAATGAGTGGGCCTTTGCAGATAAAAACCCGATTCTGTTATCTCTTTACTGCAATTCCCTCTCTTTAATAAGGTGGGAGTTGTGGTGCAGTTCATACCTGATGATGAAGACAGAGGAAGGGGGATTTCAGAGCAGGAGACATTTATTTTATTATTCTTGTGGTTGGTATCAGCAATATCTGCATTCAGTGCCCAGGTGTAGTCAGGTGAAGATTGTAGGGAGAGGTAAAAACTTTCATTAGGCCAGCTAAAACAGTTTTTTAAAAACCCCAGAACTTCTGGACACAGGAGCCCTTCTGGAGGTTAGAAAAAAGTGGCCCAATTTTGTTGGTGTTTCTCTTTAGTCCTGAGGAAAGGTTTGTGTGCGAAAAAGCTTCCCTGGTTTTTGCAGCTGTATCACCTCACTCAAAATACTCTCTCACCTCTCCTTTCAAACTGCCTCAATATATCCTTAGGGTATCATGACACAACAGCATTACTGTTAATTACATTAACTCATCTCACATAATGAGAATTAATGAGACTTCTGCCATTGTGAAAACAGTAAAGAGTGCAGCAGAGCACTAAAGACATTCTTAGCATTTTTCTACTTGTTTGATGCTATTTCTATTACATTTATTAACTTAATTGTGGGATGCACAGATGGAGCACACACACACACAGAGATATCACTTTTCTCTGCCTCTGGTGATGAAGTTACAACTTCATACAATATGAATATGTCATGTACAAGGACTGCAGTTTCAAGGGGTTCATTTTCTTCCTGTTTTGTCTGTTTCTCTGCCTAAGACCCTAATACAAACTTAAAACTTTTTTGATTTTGACAGAGATATATTGCCATAAAGCCCCAGTCCATTACAAATGGAAATCAACTGCAAGGCTGAGTCGACTGAATTACTTAATTCCTTAGCGATTAGCAATGAGTGTACTTATAAAAGTCTGATGCCACCAGAAATGCTGGTATCCCAATATCTCTGCAGTTCGGGATGATGAGTTTGAGGTCAGCAGAAGGTAAATTCCTCGAAGGCCATACAACTGTAAGCCCACTTGAAGGATTTGTTTAAATCTTGCCCGAAATTCCACTGTTATCCATATCCTTATCCTACAGCTTACACTCCATCTAAGTGCTACCCTAAAACCATTAGGAGTGATTTCACAGGCGCTTGTGTAAATGATGAAAAATTGTAATGACTGCCTGCATGGATGGCAATAACAAATCAAATTTTTTCTCTGAGTGCTTTAGGTCAGATTTGCTAACTCTCCATTTAACAACTTTCTCATGATAAGGCTGCACAGTCTCTAGGAGAGGGAGGGCTGTGGGATGCATGTCAAAACAAGAGCAGCCTCTTTCCACAGTCTTACTCATTTCAGGTTACTCCTGCACTAATAATGAAACTGCTGGGAAAAAGTGTAAAAGAAGCAAAGTGATTATGGAATATCTGTGGTGGCAGAGACAGGACAGCCAGTGGGAGATTGATGTGGTCAAAAATAGGGTAGAACCAGTTCTTTAAGGTTTGCCTGGAAAGTTGCTACAAAAGGGATGCTGCTTTCTGCAGTGCAGATATCTGAGATTACAAAGTCCTGGCTTACCTTGAGGGAGGAAATGAAGACTCTCTGCCTTCCTGATAAGTCAGTTGATGCTATTTAAGCAGCAAAATCAAGGGATTTAACCTTGACATTGGTTATATGAAGTAAAATGTTATTTTATATCCACCCATATATTACATCCATCACTTTTCGTACAGTTACATTTCTTACTAATTGTATTAGTAGAAACTTAAGACAATAACTTGATCTAATTTTTAGAAGTCGAGTAAAACAAATTACTTTTTTCAGGCCCACAGGAAACCTGAAAAATATTTTTTAGCTCAGCTGAACTATGTTTTTAAAACAGATTTTTAATTTTGTCCATAGAAGAACAAGTTCTTCTGACAGTTTTTATAAGGGTGTGCATAAGAACATTTATGGGAAATATGTTGTATTATATTATCAGCCATGTATATGTGGGCTGCAAAGGATAAGTCAATAGTTATGTTGGGTGCTTCCATGGTCTGGGTGTTCAAACATCCTGATCAAGGAACTTGCTAAATGACCTCATGCTGTTGTAATCCTGAAGGTCTTTTCCACAGAAAACAAATGCTCTCAGTTGGAAGAGAATAGAGCTGGGTGGTGAGTCGGGACAGAGTCAGAAGTCAGAGTCAGACACACTGCAGTTTTACTTAGGAACTTGGAAATAGTATTTTCTATTTTTCACTGGAAAAAATGCACCTTTTTTTTCCTCATCAACTTTGCCTGTTTGGATAATTATATTCTAAATGAAAGAGAGGATTAGTGCTTTGATCAGCTGTCATTTTATTCCTACCTACAGCATCTCAAGCACTGTTTTCTTCTAAATCTTGCAGGAGTTTTCAGTGACTTGAAATGACTCAATAAATTCTTGAGGAGGCATCAGGCCATGCAGGAGGTTTCAATACACTGATTTTTATTTATTATATGCTCGAGTGGTTTCTGAACAGAGAGAAAGCCATGCCTGGTTACATAAGAACTGAAGTACACGATAAGGAGAGCAGATGTTTCTGTGACCAGGGCTCAGAGCCCTAATTGCCAGCTGGCATGTTTTTCCTTAATCTGTTGGAGATATCGACTTGCCAGGCTCAAATATAGAGTTCCTCTGAACCCTGGGAATATTGGCTGTATAGCTCATCGCTTCCTATGGAGTGAAATGCTAATTATAAATGGCATTCCTCATTAACCGTGGAACACGGCTGGTTGAAATACTTGCTAATCTGAGACCCAAAATCCAGCCTCAGGAAGGACAATATCCAGGTTTTCCTCCACTACTACCACTTGGAGATAACTTCCAGAGGTTAAATCACCTAGAGATTGGTGGCAGCAGGGCTATTTCTTTACTGGGTAGGAAAGAGCTGGAAAGGATGTGGCAGTTCCTTGGCTGACCTGACACTGCTGTACAAACCAGATTTATATATGCCAGCATCCCCAGCAGTTTGCCATGGATGCAAAAATGGCATTACTGCTTTGGGTATAAATTCCTCTGGGTTTCAAAGTAACAGAAACCTCAGAATGGTATCTGTACAAAACTTAAGCACAGAAAACTCTGATGAAAATTTTAAAAGCACATTAGCTCGACTAGGACAAACAAAATATTATCCAGCAGCCAGCAGCTGAGATAGGAGCAGCAACAGTGCGAGCCACTGCTGAGGGTGAAATCCTGAACAAAATAACTAAGGCTTTTAGTGCTGGATTAGCCAGCCAGCTTCTTCCTAACATCTATTATAAATACATGGCTGGGTGTTTGTTGCTACAAATTATATGCTTGGAGACACTAGACAGCAGTCTGTAATCTGGAACAAAGCATAATGTGGAAAAGGACATGCAAAAATGCTGTAAGTAGCTGCATGCCAATTTATAGATGTTTGTAAGCCTGAAAAATTGCAGCTCAATGCATCATCCTATACACAGGTGTACTGGAATAATTTATTCCCCAAAAACTGACAGAAATCCAGTCATGTTGTTTCCTGTCCCCTCATATTTATATCATAACAAAATATTAGCAAAAAATTCACAAAGGTTAATTGAAGATGCCCAGTACATCTTCAGGGAAGGCGGCCAACAGCAATTTCAATTAATTTTGCAGAAACGGACATTTTATGACAGACTTCTCATGTCCAGCAGGGAATTTCTGTAGAAAGAGAACACCAAACCAGACCAGGTAGCTATCAGGACCTGCAGGCTGCCCTAAGTCAGGCAGAGAAGTGCCTTGGGCACTCACTTGATGAGCAGTGAAATGAGGGGATTTTATGGGGTGAGTCTCTCTTTTGCTTAGAGAATTCCAAGGAGGGCTGGAACCCAGTCAGCTGTCAAAATTTGTGTTTTTATAAAAAGACAGTAGAAAACCCACCCTCACTTCCTTACCCTTCTTGCCCTGATCCCTTCCCCAGCTCTTCCATGACCACCTTGCTGGTCAGGCTGTGGGCTGTCTCTTTTACACCTACTGAATATTTAACCATTTTAGCAAAGCTCCAGCAAGACTCAAAGATGGAAAGCCAGAGACTGGCCCCGAGGGCCAGCAATTAGAGCACTCGTCTGGTATGGCAGAAAGGAGATCGTTGTTTCTAGCCCGGGGAATAGCTAATAATAGTTTATAAAGCAGAGCATTGATCCCAGCTCGGACCGTGAGAGTCGATGAGCCAGATGTGAGAATTCATAATCCAATAGATACCACTTGGTTCTTGGTTCTGAAATGGAAGCCGTGCACAACCTCAGCTTTATTTCATATCAGTCTCTTTATCCTCTTGCACGACTGGTTCTGTGGGAGGTAATTGAACAGCCAGCCATGGCATCATATAAAAACCCATGGAAATCCATACTCCCACCAGCATGTATGGCTTCATAGAGCTCAGCCCTTCTCTAGAGCACATTCGTCACACTGGACTGGGAGGGATAAATTTTATTATTTCTGTCAGTTTTTCACAGAAACCAGGATGTTATTTAAACAGTAGTCTGGGTTTATAATCTTCAGGAAATGGCCAGCCAGGCTTTTATGGATGGTCATCCTGGCATACCACATTACTACCTGAAGTAGCCTGGTATCATTTATACCTCATACCACTCCATCCTTTCTTTGCTATATCTTTAACCCAATGAAAAGGAAATTTCTATTGATTGAGAAAACTTAGCTGATGCTCTAACATGAAATTCAACACCCTGTACAAACATTTCATTGATCCAAAAACTCATCTCTCATCATTTTTTATTTTATCTCTCGGTGCTATTATTCTTCTTTCACTGCTTGTCTGTTTCCTTCCTGAGTGTTGTGCCCTTTATTTCTATATAGCTTGTGTTATTCAAGCAATACAGGAAAGGGAATAACAATTAAAATTTACAGAAAGAAGTAATAGAAATGTATTGGTCCTAACAGAGAAATCCTGACAGTCCCAATAACTCTCAGGTTTCCTGCAGGGTACACTGCAGGAAAAGTGAAATGCTCAATGAAGGGGAATAAACGAGTTTGTCTTGGCACCTCACAACTCCGTGAGTCACCTTTTCGAAGAAAAAGAAGCGAAACTTAGCGCATTTAACAACGCAAGTGACTGATTCTTGTACTGTATATAGAAACGAATTGGGGGCATAAAAATAGCATTTCCTCTTTCATTTCCTCCACCTTCTGCTCCCTGTGAAGCCTCTTCAAGGCAGCCAGTGACTTTCTTCATTTCAAGGAACATATGACTCCAGTCTCTGAGTGTGTCTATGGAATACTTTCAATTTTGGAGCATCTTTTCTGAGAGCTGGAGCTCTTCTCTGGGCTGAATCTAAACTTTGGTCCTTCTGTGACTTTTCATTTCTGCAATCATAGAACAGAATAAGAGACTCACAGAACGATTTTGGTTGGGAAGGACCTTAAAGACCACCTTGTTCCAAGGCTCCTGCCATGAGCAGGGACACCTTCCACTAGAGCAGGTTGCTCCAAGCCTTGTCTAACCTGGCCTTGAACACTTCTGGAGATGGGACTCCTCAGTTTTCCTTGGCTACCTGTGCCAGGGCCTCACCACCCTCACAGGAAGTATTTTCTTCTACTCCTTGTCCTGTCACTATATGACCTTGTGAACAGCCCCTCCAGCCACTGTGCCCTTCACACCCACTGCAGAGGTCCTGAGTCTCACCCTTGGTTGCTTTATCCTCAAAAGCAGCTTTACTCTGGGTTTTGTGGACAGACTGTACATCTCCCTCACACTCATCTACCAGCCTGCCTTAGTTCTTTCACCTGTAATATCTCTGACTTCCCACTCTTCTGTATTCCAGTGATGAAATCACCCAGCTGGGTGAAAACAAAAGTGTCTGCAAGTCCTGGCCTGAGCTCTGTTTTGAGAGACTCCTCCTCAGCTCTTTAACCTGAGCTGGAAGTCTGGATTCTCCATAAATTTGGCAGGTCCTTGCCTTTTCACAAGGAGGTATTTCAAAAGTGGGAAGATTTGCCAGGCACAGACAGAAACTGAGGGTGTGATGGCACTGAGCGCGGGGCTAGAGCCACCCAAAGGAGATGTGGAAGGACTGGTCAGACCTCCTGAGCCCTGAAACACTGTCAGGAGGGATACAGGAATCAGTGGCTCACAAAGCTGGACATTGTCTAGAAAAAAGTTTAAAACAAGATAAGTTAGAAACAAATGTAAGGAAATAAAACAACATAAGTAACCTCTAATGAGACTATGTCCGACTTTTCTGACACTGTTGTTTCATTTCATTTCATTTCATTTCATTTCATTTCATTTCATGGAAAACTCCACAAAATTAAGCTCATCAGCAAAAGTAGAACTTTGCACTTCGTCTGGATGAGTATTTGAAATCATAAGCATTTTCAAAAAGGAGAGTTGAAGTCCACTTTCACTTCAGTTTGTCCTTGAAGAATATACTGGAGGTTCAAATCAGAGCTGGTCTTGCTCATCGGGCTTAAATCCTGCAATTTAGGTGAACCAAGCTGAATTTGGCATTCCTGGAATGACTGTAGTGTCAAACTAAATGCTTTCATGTTGTGTTTGCAGCGTAAATATTAAAAAAAAACCCCAGAAACAACAAACAACCCAAACCCAACAGTCTGAATGTTCCCAACCCCATTTTCTGAAGAAACACAAACACAGAAAGGGCACAGAAACATGCAGATCAAAGAAAATACATGTATTCATCTCTTTCCCATCAGCTGCAAGCTCTCATTCTTGAGTACTGGGCAGGAAACACGGTGTGGGTTTTTATTTTCTTAATTTCAGATTTTGTTTTCTTTTACTTCCAAAAGCATCCTGTGAAGCAATGAGAATGTCAAAAGGAGAGTTTGAAAGTCACTAAGGAAGTTCCTTGGTGATTAATGTAGGGATTTGCCTTAAGATACAGGAAGCCCAGTTTGAAGCCCACCTTCCAAATGAGGCAGAGCATGAAGCCCACCTTCCAAATGGGAAGCTATCTGGGGTGGGGGGACAGGTGCAATGCCCAGAGGTTGAATATCAGATTTTCTTCCCAGTGTGCTGGTCCTTTCTCTGTCTCTTCCACTGCTATCAAAACCTGTGTCTGGGAAGAC
>VYXC01000307.1:0-13062 GCA_013397175.1 Platysteira castanea
GGGTGGGCTCCCAGAAGGAGCGGCCCAGAAGGGGTCAGGGTCTCATAGGAGTGAAGGGAGGCAGCATCCATCTCAGCCACCAAAGCAGCCAACACTCACACACTCGCAGGCGGACAACAAAACAGCCAGGAAGGGTCCTGGCATGGTGTTCCATGGGAGGGTTTATTGCAGCCATCATGGAGGGTACCAGGGGCTAAGGACAAAATGGAGGACAGGGTTTGGGGTTTAAATATGGGGTCTGGGGGGCAGGCAGAGCATTGGGACCAATGGTATGAGGGCACAGGGTGGTACAGAGACTGGACTAGTGCAAGGGAACCAGTAGGGATACCGTGAGGAAAGGACTAAGGTGCGAGGGCTAGCGGGGAAGTGGGGAAGGGAAAACATGCATATAAGGGATAAAGGGGTAGGGAGAAAAAACAGTCAATCAAGGGAGCGGAACTGGGGTACATTAGCATAATGTGTCCTAGGAAAAGCCTGTCACTCAGGCCTGGGGGAGGATTTCTTGCCACAGCTCCTTAGTGGGCTGGGTCACTGCAACATCTCTCCCGTTTTTATTTGTTTAAAAAGGGAAAGGCTTCTCCTAAGAATTATAAAATTCAACGTTTAAAATGATCACAAACGCATTTACAGTAACTGAAAATACACACTACAACAAAATAATTAGAAAATAACACAAGACAATTTTTGAAAACAAAATAAGCCATCCCCAAAGTCCCCAATATTCCAACAGATCCTTTAGTTCTTGATTGCATAGTGCTTTGTCATTGGGATAGAATTCCACACACTGGGCCGGTGTGTCCTGTCCCAGCAGTCAGATCACACAGCTTTATTCNCGTAATCCCTTTCTCAGGGCTTGTTCGCCTTGGAGCTGCTGCGAGAGTGAAGTGCTGACCGTATCCAGCGACAAGCCTCCCTGCTGCTTTTTTTTCTTTCCCTTGACGGCTGCTGATAGCCACAGTGCTTGGGGCTTCTGCTCCTCTGGGTAGAGCAGAGGATCCAAAGGAGCAGCTTCAAAGCTTCGAGCCTCTGGCTGCTCCCCACACCTCCTGCACACCGCAGGTGCTAGCCGGGGCTGGGGTCAAGGCGGTCACTGCGACAGGTCTCCATAGAATGGGTGCTGGGTTTCATTGGGGTGTGTTGCTTAAGTAGATGGAAGGGTTGCCTTGGTAGGGGGACTTTTCCTTACTTCAAATAAAATCTACTAATACTCAAGAGGTTAGAACACAAAGGGAGCGCGGCCATGGGAAGGGTAGGATGGAAAGATTGAGGTAGGAGGGGTTGAAATAAAATGAAAAACAAACACATGACATCCTGCCAATGCAGGGCTCAAACTTAAATCTAAAATGGTTTTCATTATCAACTTAAATTGAATACAGAAAGGTAAAAGGTGCCCGTGTTCAAACGGAAATTTACAGATGGGCAACATAATTTAAGCACTCCTCAATGGAGTTGAGGATGATTGCACCAAGATGTTAAAATTAAAATGACAAAACCTCCCTTTTATATCACCTAGTTCGGCCCTCCACAGCCGGTGGTGGACTGGAGCTGCCCAGTGTTATGTGGCAGTGGACACCAAGATGGCATCCCTTGGGTCCCCCCATGCCCACCTCCGGTCCAGGCAGTGTGGGAACCAGCAGTGGGTTGGCTCCCAGGGGCGGTGCCACCGGTGGAAGGGGTGGTGACACCCAGAGGAGAGGTGGGGTTTACGGCAGGAAGGGGATTCCCGATGGAGGGGGAAGGGCCCGACACAGACACACTTCTCGATGGAGGGGAGGAGCCGGGAATGGGGGAGGAACCAATCACCGTGACATGAGCGGGAAGAGGCAGAGGAAGGTGGCCATTTTGTAGAGTTAGGTTTAGGGTGGGAAAACTTGGAGTAGAGGAGACGAATGGCAGGGTTGGCCATGTTGCCGGCTCCATCTTGGGCAGTAGCAGGGGATGACTGAACTGAGGATGAGGGTTTAGGCAGGAGAGTTAGGGAAAATCCCAGGACAGGGTGATCAGTCCTGTCCTGGAAGGGGGACAGAAGAGGCAGGGAAATGTCAGGGAGACAGTGCCCTCAGGCAGGATCTGCCTCCTGATCTCTTCTGACATGGAGAAAAGGGGCGAGGAATGTGCGGGGAGGAAAGAGGGGAAGAGGTTTTTAACTGGGGGTCTCCCAAACTTTGCCCGAGTTTAAAAGCCATCTGTATTTGTTAAAATAAAAGGTAAAACTCCCCAACTGAAATATCTCCCCGTGTAAAACTGATTCCCAAGGCACGTTAGTGGGGAGCACCAGCAAGGCAATTCTCTCTTGAAAAATGAAAAATTTCCCCAACAAGGGCATAGGAACTTGGAGTAAAACTTCCCAAAGAGGATGGGCTCCCCACATCCCCACACTCTCCCCAACTCCTGAGAGGAAAACGCTAAACTGAAAATAAAAGGGTGATCCCGCTGTTAAAACCGAAGTCTCACCCCTACTCCCATTCCTTCGGGGATGTCGACTCACAAAAAACCAATCCCCCCCACCACCACCATCCCCTGTGCTGTCTTGGGGGGGACGCAAAGCTCAGACAGGATCAGCAGAATCTCTCGGGGTGATCCATCCGCTTCGACCAATCCTCTTACCAAGAGGGTTGCCAGTTGCCCCTCAGCTCGCCCTAATGAAACTTAGGGCTCACCTCGGGGAAATGGCTCACCCAAATGCCCAGCCTTTCCCCTTGTTGAGCCTCCATAGAAGGGTGGGCTCCTGGAAGGAGCAGCCCAAAAGGGATCAGGCTCTCACAGGAGTGAAGGGAGGCAGCATCCATCTCAGCCACCAAAGCAACCCCCAGTCACCCTTTCTGTGACAAAATGCTTCCTAATGTCCAATCTAAACCTCCCCTGGTGCAGCTTAAAACTGTGTCTTCTGGTCCTGTTGCTGGTTGCCTGGGAGGAGAGGCCGACCCCCATCTTGCTACACCCTCCTTTCAGGCAGCTATAGAGAGTGGTAAGGTCTCCCCTGAGCCTGCTTTCATCCAGATTAAACAACCCCAGCTCCCTAAGATGTTCCTCGTAGGACTTGTGCTCCATAACCTTCACCCACTTCATTGCCCTTCTGTGGACCTGTTGCAGCACCTCAAAGTCCTTCCTGAGCTGGGTGGCTCAGAACTGAACACAGGATTTGAGGTGCAGGCTCAAGTACCAGAGGAAATCACTTCCCTAGCCCTGTTCACCACACTGATACAGGCCAAGATGCCATTGTCCTTTTTGGCCACCTGCGCACACTCTGGCTCATATTTAGCTGGCTGTCAATCAGCACCACCAGGTGCTGGGCCACTTTCCAGGAACTCTGTCCCCAGCCTGTAAGGCTGCATGGGATTGTTGTGACCAAAGTGTAGGACCTGGCACTTGGCCTTGTTGGACCTCATGCCATTGGTCTCAGCCTGTCCAGATCCCTCTGCAGGGCCTTCCGACCCTCCAGCAGAACACTTCGAATCATGCCAGTAGGTAATGTGGGAGCCTTAAGCCATTAAAGGCACTCTCCCACACAACATCCTTGTTGATGAATTAGAGAGATATCCTTCACTGATGGACTACTAGATGGATAAGACACTGGCTGGATGACTGCATCCAAGGATTTGGTATTAATGCCTCAGTATCCAAAGGAGATCCGTAACAAGTGGTGTCCCTCAGGGATGTGTGTTGGCACTGGTAAGGCTGTGTCTTTGTTAATGACATAACCAGTGGATTGAGTGCATTCTCAGCAAGCTTGCAGATGACACTGAGATGAGTGTTGCAGCTGATATGCTGAAGGGATGCGTTTCTGTTCAGAGGGACCTTGGCAGGCTTGAGGACTGAGACAACATGAACCTCATGAAGTTCAACAGCACCCAGTTGCACCTAGATTTGAGCAGTCACTAGCATCAGCAGAGGCTGTGAACTGAGAGTAGCCCTGCAGGACTTGGCCGTATTGGTGGATGAATAGTTAGATATGAATCTGCTGCATGCTCTCTCAGCCCTGAAAGCCAGTTGTATACTGGGCTGCATAAAAAGCAGCAAGGCCAGCAGCGTGACGGAGAGGATTCTGTCCCTCTGCTCTGCTCTTGCGAGACCTCACCTGCTGCGTCCAGCTCTTGGGTCCCCAGCACAGAAAAGACAAGGACTTGTTAAAGGAAGGCAGTGAAGATGATGAGAGGGCTGAAGGACCTCTCCTGTGAAGGTAGACAGAGAGTTGAAAGTGCTTAGCCTGGAGAAGAAAAGACTCCAGTTGAGCTTTTATTGTGGCTTTTCAATGTACATTTTTCTTACATCTATCTCATATAATTATTTTCTATAAGAAAGGCTTTTACCAAGGCCTTTAGTGATAGCACAAGAGGTAGCAATTTTAAACTGAAAGACAGTTGAGATTGGCCATAAGAAAGGAGTTCTGTACTGTAACGGCGGTGAAACACTGGAACAGATTCCCAGGGAAGCTACTGATGCTCCATCTCTGGAGGTGTTCAAGGCCAGTCTGGATGGGGTTTTGAGTAACCTGGATTAGTGGAAGGTGTCCTTACCCATGGTAGAGGGCTTGGTCTAGATGAGTTTAAGTGCCAAAAAACACCAAACCATTCTGTGATTCTAAGTATCTGCCTTCTTCTGGTTATCTAGCTTTTTTTTTTCCCCAAAAGGTAATAACAGTGTTCACAATTTTATATTGTGTACTTTGCCTCTTGAATCTCAAGATGACATGAGGAACACATACCCAGTCACATACCCAATGCTGTTGTTGACACCTCCAGAAGACAATCCTGACAGAATTCACAAAATCATCACTGTGCTTCTCACAGAGGCAATGCTGAGGCGAAATTATTCTGCTGGAAATGCATCCGCAAAAAGCTGTGGACAAACTTTATCAACTGGAGCATTATGAACACATACATACATACACATACTACCACAAAGCAGAACACCAAGACACAAAGACATGTTGCAGAGGCCATGAATGAGTGTTAAGAAGTATTGGATCACTTGTCCTTTTTAACCAAGTGTTGTCCAAGAACATTGTTTCATCATGCCTGGCGTTCTTTACTTCTTCACCTAAATTTACTGACTAGGCTGTAACTAACAGTGTTTTTTCAGTTCTATTTTTATGTGACTCCTGTTTATGCTGGAGCCTTTCTCCTGCATATCACACACAGAGAATCTTTCAGGCTGGAAAATCCCTCTAAGTTAATTGATTGCAACCTTTGACTGATCACCACCTCTCAACAAGACCACAGCACT
Organism: Platysteira castanea; assembly: GCA_013397175.1. Taxonomy (NCBI): domain Eukaryota; kingdom Metazoa; phylum Chordata; class Aves; order Passeriformes; genus Platysteira; species Platysteira castanea. The sequence continues at coordinate 5,227 of VYXC01000307.1, forward strand.
AGGTGCCACATCCAGTCGTTTCTTGAACATCTCCAGCTCCAGATGGTGACTCCACTGTCTCTCTGGGCAGTCTGTTCAATTGCTTAACAACCCTTTTCATGAAGAAATTCATCTTGATGTCCAACCTGGTGCAACTTGAGGCTCTGTCCTCTTGTCCTGTCGCTGGTTGCCTGGGAGAAGAACCCAGACCCACGCTGTTACACCCTCCTTTCAGGCAGTTGTAGAGAGAGAAGGTCTTCCCTGAGCCTCTCTAGACTAAGCACCCCCAGGTCCCTCAGCTACGGCTCATCACACTTGTGCTCCAGACCCTTCCCCAGCTCCATTGCCCTTCTCTGGACTTGATGCAACACCTCAATGTCCTTCTTGTAGTGAGGGGTCAGAACTGAATACAGAACTCGAGGTGTGGCCTCACCAGTGCTGAGCACAGGGGTTCAGTCACTGCCCTGGTCCTGCTGGCCACACTATTGCTGATTCAGGCCAGGATGCCACTGCCTTTCTGGCCAGCTGGGTGCGCACCGGCTCCTCTTCAGCCACTGTCAACCAGCACCCCCAGGTCCCTTTCTGCTGTCAATTTTCCAGCTACTGCCCCAGCCTGTAGCACTGTGGGGACTGCTGTGACCCAGGGGCAGGAGCCAGCACCTGGCCTTGTTGAACCTCATGCAGTTGACCTCAGCCCAAGTGAATGTATTAATACTGTCACCTTCAGGTTTGTTCTCAGACATGTTTTGTTGCCTTGCAGTATTCAAGGATTGCTATAGTTTACACAAAGTTTTCTTCAGACATCCTTAAAACTCCCAGTAAATTTTCCATTTTTTTTTTCAATGTGCTTTTCAATTTTTCACATTAGTGATATGAAGAGATGTCCTTTTCCTTTCAAGTTTTAAGCTGAGACACTAAATTCAAGGCTGTTAAACTGTGATGTGTTCCACAACTGTACTCTTCATTCATATATGCAACTAAATTTTACATAAACAAGAGACAACTGTGATCTTATACTCTGATGATCTATGTAATTTATGCCACTGGCAACACCTGAGGTTGTGTATGCTTACTCAAACATGTCTCAGAAGATCTGGATTAGTAATTTGCGAGTAGTAGAGAATTCATTATGGTCTTCAATAAGATACCCCATTCATTCATTAATAACCACCTTTCCTGAAAAAAACAAAAAAAGAAAGAAAAAGGAAAGACACTTTATTTATAATTTGAATTTGTTCACATTGGACTCTCAAACAAAAATATTTTTATATTGAGTAGGAAAATTCTTTATGCAAGTTGTGCTTTCACTGAGATCAAGCAGATCCCTTCACTCTCTGTTTGACAAGCTAAATGAATTGCGTTATTTGTCCTTCAAGGTACAGCTTATTTTCCCATCTTAAACCTTCCTTATGTCTTCTTCTGATTCTGTCTGTCATGGATAGTCTAGCCATATGCTAGAAACCATCACGGCAAAACCAAATGCAGAGGTTATGTAATGTCCCTATTTATACAGCTGAAACCAGCATATTTGTCATTTTGCTTGTACTGTTGCACTGACAAGTCAGATTGCTTTGATTACAGGTCACAGTCAATCCTATGACTCAGTTAACTGCAGAATAAATGCAACCTACATTAGTCAGTCATGAGCATATACCTTGTATTTGTTTTTATCTATATATGCACAATGTGCTTGAGACAGAGCAGTCAAGATGCCCAGACCACAGAAGTGGATTCTATGATTTGTTACTCTTCCTGTCTGTGTCTTTTGCAAAGTGTACCAATGACAATTTGTACTTTTTTTTCAAGTGGCTGGTAAGAAGAATGTAGAGCCAAGCATCAGTATGTTCGCAGTTCTAGTGGAAATACACCCTCATATACCTTCACATGGATAGTATGGCTAGAAGTCTGTCTGCATTCTCATATGAGTTAGTGGGGTGGTGACCACTAAACTCTATATGGTACCCAAACTTGTGTTAGTTCTGATAAAATAGATTGACTAAATATTCAGTGTGAAGCTTTTTAAAATTTTCAATATTGCTTTTTAAAATTTTATCACTTCACTATAGCAGAAAAATCTTATTTAAGAGAAAAAAGCATTCAAAATCATTGAGGCAAATACTTCCTGTGCTTTTTTCTTTAATCATTTCTTTCAATGCTTGTGGAAAAGAGCTGTTATATCTCTACTCCAAAACATCTATATGCATCAGCTGGCACACATAAGTAAATCTTTGCTCTGAAATTCTTTAAAAATCATTAAATTAAAAAATGTGAATCAACTTGTCAAGGTTTCCCAGATGAGGCATATTGAAGGACATGTCATCAAGGATCTGGGGATTGAGCCATGCACTTACACCCTGACTTGCCCCAGCATAGGCCCCCAATCTGTCAACCTCAGTCTGCAGCTGGGAGGTCACTGCTGACCCAGTGTTGTCAGGCAGAATGCCACACAGGCTCCTGTTCTGTCACCTCTGGCAGCTACCTCTCTTGTGTGTTGCTGGCTAAGGATGCTGGGTGTCCCCTGGCACTCATCTTCACCCAGCTCTCCAATCTCCAGAGTCTCCCTTCACTGCCAGGAAGCTATCTTTTTTTTTTTTTTAATTCATTCTTTTCCAGGCTCCAGCTTTCCCAGCCTGAGTAGTCTGTATGCAGAAGCAGAATATGTCATCAGTCTCTTAAGTGGTTTCTCACCTCCTTTCATGAATTGGAGAATGCAGGACATGTCATCTGTATTTAAACGAGGTATTATCAATATTTACAGGTCCACCTCATGACCCTTGCAACTATCAAGGAGCAGGCTTCTTCCTGGGAGCGTAGAAGCTCCCCTTTGGACATCTACTCACATGCACTCAGGTATTCAGTGGTCTGCTGCCTGCTAGCATTCACAGTGAAGCTATTTTTTCATCCATGGCACAAGCAAGACTTTTTGTGATTCAGAAGTTCTGCCGTGACTCACAGGCTCTTTTGATATGCAAGTATAATGCTTTAAATAGTACACCATGACAGAAAGACAGAGCAGGCAAAGTGGATTGTCTGCTTTGAGAATCTTGGTCCCTGGTAAGTCACACTCATTCACACACTTTCAGTGTTAAACCACTGTAATTTGGGGGATTTTTTTTCTGTTAGATACAACAGGGAGAAGGAAAAAAACCCCCACAACTAAGCCTTTGTAAAAGGCAGTTAATTTATGCAAATCAAATAGGCTCCTTTTTCTCAGTCCTCCACACAGAGTTGCAGAAAAACAGCTGAGGCACCTACCACAGATTCTCAGTGAGTGCTTCAGCATCTAGGGGAAGAGCAGTTTTATCCTATTGCCCTGTCAAGTGAGAGAGAAATGGATGTCTGGACAACCAGGTAAGTACCAGACGAAAGTACTCTTTCTGCTCTGGCAGTGTCATTTGAGAAAGAGAACTTCTACACTGTGACTCCATGGCCACACAAGTTTTGATGCGTCCCAACCCTACAGCTTCCAAGGCAGATACAGGCAGAAACACCTGCTGGGCTATGGGAAAGGAAAAGAAACTCCCATACATACCCAGGACAAGTTCTGTAACTCCCACAGTATCAGCACTGATTTCTGATTTTATTCTCAAAAATGGGTGTCATAGAAAATGCTTCACTCTATTTTTTGCTTTTAAAATGCTTTTTTCCCAAGAGATTCAGGTAAAACATTACCTCCTGAAGAGTGTAAGTGCTAGACAATGAGTTTATAACTGTACTTGCAGCAACTACAGATGTCTCAAGCCTGCAAGATTAGAGGTCACGTATGTGTGTCGTTCTTCAGTGGAGGCTCTGGGCAGATGGATTCCACAATAAAGCCAGATAGATTTTGAAACTCTAACATAATTGGTATCCAGTATTGCAGTAATGACTGTAGAGAGGGAAGGCCACCTTCACTGTGCAGGAAGGGATTGCCAATATCCAGGGAGAATCCCAAGTGGCTGTGACCAGTTAAGTGGCAGTCTGGGAACCAGAGATGCATGGCAGCTCCTGGTTTCTAGGAAACACAGGGTTGCTCCAGAGGAGTTTGCACAGCACAGCCCTAACTGGGAAACTAACGAAGCTGGATGTGTCTGGGCTGTTCCAGAGCCATGCGTTAGCAAAACCTGGAGCACTTTAAGCAATAATTAACTGTGTTCCAGTGACGCCAGGTCTGGTGTGTCACATAAGGAAAATTGTGCAGAAATGTAAAATAACCAAGTTTCTGAATGGAAAGTGTCATGGACCTCTCAGCTACCCCTGCTGATCTCATTCTATGAGTGGTGATGCTCCTATGTTCTGCTGTTGCAAAACTTAAGTCCCATGTATGTTTAGGAATCTTGAGTCACACTGGAACTGGCTGAACTGAAATAACGGGCAGTGATTTTGAAATAGTTGCCGTTAGACTTCCTGATTTTACTTCATCTATATAATCGCAAAATTGATTTTTTAAAAAGTGAATTATAAGGAAGGCTGTTCTGCAGAGGAAGCCTCATTTACATCTTTCACTCCTCAGCTGAACAGTTAAGTATTAACTGAAAAAGCCAGGCTATTTCGACACAGTCAAACCATAAAAGAAAAAGTGGGCAACTGTGTTTTACATAACAAAATGAAACTGGAGTTTACATTTGCCTATACTTTTGGCAGTAAAATACAGCAGAAATACAAGATTTTGTGTATATTAAAACTTTATTTTATTAATGATAGGGACCCGTTTCTTTCTCCAGGGAGAAGATTCATTAGGAATGTAATGTTGTAAAACAACTTTGTACAGTGAAGGAGTTGATCAGAAAAGCTAGATTGTAGTTCATTTTGTAGGCAACTTAATGGAACTAGTTTGGGAACTGAGAAGATACCTTTTCTAATGCCCTGTAATGGTTAAAGACTAAGCAATGATTAGCTGAAGGTTGTATTAATACTAACAGCAACTCAGTGTGCCTTAAACAAAAATAGCAGCACCCACCAGTATTCGTTAACTCCTCACTGCCGAATAATTTCATTCACTTCCCACATACAGCCACCCACTTTGTTGATAACTCATTCCTTCAAATCATGCTCAGATGCACTTGATTAAAGATAGTCTTGAGAGGTTTTTAAAGAGTGGTTACATATTATATACCTTTGCAGTGAAAGTGTGCCTGCTAAGACAGTATCTGTTTCACAAGGGGTGTAGATAACTAATCAGTGCTTCTGGGCCTGCTTTTTTCCCTTTTTTCTGATTTAAGCTTCTGAAATTATATGTCTCACTTAGCAGCAGTTCTTTTTGTTGTGACTGTCCAGTTTCCACTGGGTGCTTCCTTGCACAGCCAAAAAAGAGTTTTTTCATAGCTTTCTGCTTAACAGATCTCCAGCTGAGGTATAAAAAGTTTCAGAGAGGCGGTTTCAATGTGGAGGATGTGAAACAGCTTATTATACTAGCCCTGAAACTCCTGCCCCCAAAGTATTTTCTTAAAGGGCTTGTGAGATTTCTACTTGAAAATTCGGAAGTTTAATTTTACCTCAGGAAGAGATCTCAAGGACAATGTAAAGAGACAAAACTGAGGTCAACCTGTCTCTTTTAATGGAGTGGCCTCCACAAGTAGTTGTTCTGTCAGGTTGTTCTTTCAGCTAATGAGTTGTTCTTCCATAATCATAATGGCTGCAGCTATTTTTACCATGTCAAGATCTAGCTTCAGGTCATATACCTGTTCTCTAAGCCATTTCAAAGGCCCCAGTTACAACAGGTTGTGGCTGGACAGACTTTAGATGAAGAAACTGGGAATTCAGTAACTGGAGGACAAGAAAGGAAGGGAGAAAATAAAAAGACACTGACTTATTTCACATCTGTCCTGGTTCCAGCCAGGACAGGGTTAATTTTTGCAGTAGCCAAGGAGAGGCATGGCCAGAACCCAGAAGTTATTCTATATCATCTCAAGTCATTGCCAGGAGTGTTGGAAGGGAATCTCTTCCAGGGAGAAGGTCTCTCTTCTGGTCAGGGTTGTACATGAGCATTTTACATGTGAATCACTCTTTTGTACCTTCTGTCATTAATATTGTTGCTGTTTCTGTTCATTTCCTTATCTCGTTGCTGTTTCCAGTAAATTGTTCTCATCTCAACCTGTGGTCTTTGCCTTTTGTGCCCCCAGCTCCCCTCTCGAGCACACTACAGCGGGGAGGGGGAATGAGGACTGAGCAGTGCATGGGTTTTGTGGGGGCACTGGACTGGAGAATACCATTCCTAGACAATAACACATCAAAGGCCTTATTTCCCATAAGAGGGGGCTGCAATGAGACTTACATCTGCTACAAACTCAAATCATACCTCTCTGCAGGTGCAATAGTACGGACAGAGTAAGACTGCATTTGAAAGTTTTGTGATGCATACTGTGAACAGCATAATAAAGAAGGATCAAATAAACAAGTTGATGATTTTATTCTGAAAAAAATTAGTCCATTGTTCTTAATGAAACTGAATGGAATTTTTCCGTTGTATAGTTCCCTTCTGTCTGTCTTGGGACACTGGGCAAACTGTTTCTTCATTCATTCTAACATTACTTCTACAGATGCTTTGGCTGATACTCGAGAGGTTGATTGGTTTTATATTTGAAAGACAGGGCTTGAAAGATCACTTCTTGCTTTCTGCATTAAGGAAGTTCTGTAGAATTATTGAATGTACAATGTATGCTTCCATACTATTCTTCCGTTTCAGAGTAAGATCATTTTCAGTGTAGGGGTTTTTTATTTATTAGCTAACTACTTGGGAAGTGTGATTAAATTTTATTTCAGTTCTTAATAATGGGGAAGTCCTTCTCTCATGTCTTGTATCAGCTCATAAAAAGACATAAGTTTCATGGCTAGACTGAATTTCCCTTTCAAAGATTCTCAGTGTTGCATATATACTGAGCCTGGCACTCAGAGGCCACCTTGCCTCATAGATTGGTCCTTAATGGAGCTGAGCTGACTCCCACTGCTTGAAAATCAGATTTTGTATTTCCAGTCAGTCATCCTGAAGACTCAGTGAACACTTAAGGAGGAACACGTATTCAGGAATTTAAAGTGTTGCTACAGGTCTTTCCTTCTGGATCTTTCTCTACCTTAACAAACTAATGTGTTTTATTGAATCATATATTTTGAGCTCTCATGCAATAAGAGAAATAAGGGAAAGCACTTTGTATTTTATGTTCTGAAGCTATATAGAGATGAGAGTGGCTGGTGCAGCTACTAGGATGGTACATATTGACTATTCCATAGAATGATCATTCATTGAATTCAGGAAAACCTGATGGATAGAAAGCAGCAAAAGAGACTGGTTGTACAAGGACATCAGCCACCTCCCTCAGCACCCTGGGGTGCAGCAGGACAGGTCCCAGGACATGTGTGGGTGTTGAGTGCTCCTGCATGATCCCTGATGTGACTATTAAACTAAGCTGGTGGCTGGTCTCCTCCTTCACTAAGTGCAGAGGCCCGGCAGACATTTTTGGTGACAGCAAGCAGGGGTGAGGACCAGCCTTATCCATTTCTGCTGTCACTGAATTACCCATCCCATCTTGCAGTGGTCAGCCTTTTGTGACTAATGTAGTAGTGAAAGCATCCACTGCCCCTGACACTGCTGCAGTCCGGTGCAGCTTCTGAAAACAGCTTTGGCCCACGGAAGAACCAGGGACACAATATTTCATAGGTGTTCATTTGATCTTTATTTCTCCTCTAGCCAGCATGGCTGGTCACCAGGCACAGACTGAGCCTCCCCGGGGAAACCCCTGCCGTTTCCCGACCCAGGCAACACAAAATATCTGATAGCAAACAGAGCCTGAGAACGTGTGACCTGAGAGCAGGGGTCCAAGAGACCCCGTGCCCCGCCACGCGTCCCCCCAGGCTCCCCTCCCCCCAGGGGGAGCGGGGGGG
>VYXC01000307.1:13734-39777 GCA_013397175.1 Platysteira castanea
ACAGAGCCATAGCTGAGGTCCCCTGAGGTCCCGGATAATCTTATCCCACAATTCCTGCTCCTCTGCAGCGCGCGGCCTGCGGCACCACTGCACCGCCCGCGGACACGCGGGACGAGGCCCCGGAGCCACTCCCCTGCAGTCCTGCGACAGCAGCATGGCCTCACTGTCGCGGCGGCCGTGTGCTGCCACAAAGGCAGCAGGACCAAGCACGTGCTTCTGGAGGGCTTCATGAATTACACCAGAGGCACAGAGAGGTTCTATCACTAAAGTATGTTCTGCTTGAGCCATTATCTCCTCCAGAATTGTGGCCCAAAAGTCTCTCGTACTAACACCAGGGGGGTTCACATCAAAAAATATGTCCAGAGAAACATAAAAGAAGTTTTTAAACAACCATTCAAAGAATTTTTCCAGATATCCTGGAATAAGTTTAGCGTTTTGCTGTGCTAGGATTTCCTTAACTTCAAGATAAAGTTCTTTTTGTGGTTTCGATAGCCACATATCCCACTGTCCTTCCATGGTCCAAGACAGAGCAGCCGAACCAGGTAAGCAAGGAGAAAGATTAAAGGAACTTTTACTCACTGATTCCTTGTGGATCTTTTCGAAATCTTTGCGGGTCTTCTCAAGCTGTTTCCAGAGGTTCAGGGATCATTAAAATGCCCCTTTATTGGCCGCCATTATGTTGCAGTCTGGTGCAGCTTCTGAAAACAGCTTTGGCCCATGGAAGAACCAGGGACACAATATTTCATAGGTGTTCATTTGATCTTTATTTCTCCTCCAGCCAGCATGGCTGGCCACCAGGCACAGACTGAGCCTCCCCAGGGAAACCTCCACCATTTCCTGACCCAGGCAACACAAAATACCCAATAGCAAACAGAGCCTGAGAACGTGTGACCTGAGAGCAGGGGTCCAAGAGACCCTGTGCCCTGCCATGCATCCCCCCAGACCCCCTCCCCCCAGGGGGAGCAGGGGGGCGAGCCCCAACATGACACTTCTTGCAAACTAGTAGAATTTTGGCTTCCCTTACTCTGCCTCTACATGCCTTGGCAGTATTTATTTATTTCTTCTCTGTATCCTGCCCTGGTCCCCCACCTGTATTTGCATTTTTTTGTTGAAGATGTGTCGCGACTTGCTCGCTTCCCCAGGCTGGCCTCCTGATATGTCTCGTTGTTTTCATGAGGATGGACCATTCTCATCCTTGTAGAGTGCTGTCCCTAGAGGCCAACAAGCTTTGCTGGACTTCTTCGCCCTTCAGAGGTACCTCCTCTGAGATCCCACCCAAAAGCTCTCTGAAAAAGACAAAGTTCTTGTACCTGAAGTCCAAGGTTTGGTTTCTTCTCTGATGATGTTCTCCAATCACACCTCCCAAGTTCAAAACAGAAAATTCAGGAACTAGGAGAATGAAGATTCTAAGTCCACCATAGGAGACAATCAGGTTTGACACCACCTAAGGAACATGAATGTGCGTAAGTCCACGAGACCCGATGAGATTCATCCGTAAGTCCTGAGGGAGCTGGCGGCTGAAGTTGCTAAGCCACTATCCATAATTTTTGAAGAATCATGGCAGTCAGGTGAAGTCCTTGATGACTGGAAAAAAGGAAATATAACCATCATTTTTTAAAAGGGGAAAAAAGACCCAGAGAACTGAAGACCGGTCAGTCTCACTTCAGTGCCAGACAAGATCGTGGAACAGATTCTCCTGGAAACTATGCTAAGACATATGGAAAACAAAGAGGTGATTGGTAAAAACCAACATGCCTTTATAAAGGGGAAATCATGCCTGACAAATCTGGTGACCTTCTAGGATGAGGCTACAGCACCGGATAGGGACAGAGCAATCCCTTAATATTCTACGATCACCTTCCCTTACATGGAAAAACTGTGCTCTTCATGTGAGACAAGTTTGTCATCCTCAAAGGCTCCCTGGTCTTCCCCGCAGAGCTGCTCTCCCATAGGTCAGCCCCTGACCTGTGCTGGTGCTTGGGGTTATTCCTCCCCAGATGCAGCATCCTGCACTTGCCCTCGTTTAACCTGTTTGGGATTCTCTCCACCCAAATCTGCTGCCTATGAAGGTCCTGCTGAATGTCAGCTCAGCCTTCAGGTGGATCAGCCACTCCCCCAGTTTTGTCTCATCAGCAAACTTGCTGAGGCTACATTCTATCCCTTCATCCAGGTGACAGAATCACAGAATATGCTGCGTTGGAAGGGACCCACAAGGATCACTGAGTCCAGATCCTGGCCCTGCACAGCACCATCCCCAAGAGTCACACCATGCACCTCAGAGTATGTCCAAATGCTTCTTGAACCCTGACAGGTTTGGTGCTGTGACCACTTCCCTGGGTAGCTGTTCCAATGCCCAGCCACCCTCTGGATGAAGAATGTCCTGACACAGCTTCAGGACATTCCCTTGGGCCCTGTCACTGGTCTCCACAGAGAAGAGATCAGTGTCTGCTCCTCCTCCTCCCCTCATGAAGATATTGAAGACTGTGATGAAACCTCCCCTCAGTCTCCTCTTCTCCAGGCTGAACAGACCAAGGGATCTGAGCCACTCCTCACAAGGCTTCCCCTCATGGCCCTTCACCATCCATTTGGTCCTCCTTTGAACACTCTCTTCCAGCTCAATGTCATTTATATTGTGGCACCCAGACCTGCCCCCAGCACCCAAGGTGAGGCCGCCCCAGTGCAGAGCAGAGCGGGACAATCCCCTCCCTTGCCCAGCTGGTGATGCTGGGCCTGATGCTCCCCCAGACACGGATGTCCCTCCTGGCTGCCAGGGCACTGCTGGCTTATGTTCAACTTGCCATCAGTCAGGACCCCCAGGTCCTTTTCTCTGTCGCGGCTTTCCAGCCTCTCATTCCCCAGCCTGTCCATACATCCAGAGTTGCCCCATCCCAGGTGCAGAATCAGCACTTTACCCTGTTGAACTGCATAAGGTTGGTGGTTGCCTAGCCCTCTAATTTGCCAAGGTCTCTCTGCAGGGCCTCCCAAGGGAATCAACAGCTCTTTCCAATTTTGTATTGTCTGCAGACTTGCTTAGTATCCCTTCCAGTCCTGTGTCCAGTCCATTTATGAAGATGTTGAAGAGCACAAGGCCTAGGATGGAGCCCTGCAGAACCCCACTGGTGACAGGACCCCAGTCTGATGTCACCTCATTCAGTTTAACCCTTTCTGCCCCACCCAGAGCCAGTTGCTCACCCATCCCATGACGTGTTTATCCAGCTGTGTGCTGCACATTTTGTCCAGAAGGATACTATGAGAGACCATCTAAAGCTTCACTGAAATTCAAAAAGACTACATCAACTGGCTTCCCTTGATCAACTGGGAGGTTTACCTTGTCATGAAAGGAAATCAGGTTTGATAAGCAGAGGTCACTGATAAGCCAGTGGAATAAGACTGGACACAGTGTTGATCCTTGGGGAACACCACTGACTACAGGCCTCCAACTGGATTCTGTTCCGGTGGTTATGACCATCTGAGCTCTGCCATTTGGGTAGTTCTTGATCCACCTCACTGTCCAATCACCTAACCCATAATTCCTAAGCTTATTTATGAGAATATTTTAGGAAAGAGTGCCAAAAGCTTTGCTGAAGTTTCCTTCCTGGAAGGAAAGAGGAACACATTCTGTTTCTAGAGAGTGGGTTTTTGTTTGTTCTTTTTTTCCTATTTTCAATGAAAAGAATGAGAAAGTGGAGCAACAGTGCAGAACATTATATGCAATCACCACTTGAAAATTCAATATGAAAAGTATATATGCATGCATTTGACCCCACCAAGAAATTTCCAGGACACAAAGAACAACAGATTTCATGTTATTATCTCAGCTAAATTTGTCTAGGAAGTAAATCTGTGCTTCAGGTTTTCTGTGGGGTTTGAAGAGATACAGTAGTTGGTTAGATAATACTATTTTCCAGAATTTAGTAAAGACACACTGAATACACATAATTCATCAGCTTGACATTATTGACATTATTCTCCCTCATTTTATTTTAACACAAAAGACTTTTCTACTTCTCTACATTTTCTAACACAAAAGCACTTTGTACTTTATTTTTGAACATACAAATGAAAGTGTAGCCAGTAAGCCATTGGATATTTTAATTCGTTCATTTATAGGTACTTGATAGGAGTTGCCCTATCACTTGGCATGCATCAGACTTACAGAAGTTAGAAACTTAACTTTAAAAAGGTAAAAGTCATCTGAAAAAAGGTATTTTCCTAGAACTTTACTGAGTGTAACTTAAGGTGAAGGAGACAACTTCTCTTATTTAAGGAGCTTTATATAACTTCATTTGGAATCACACTGGAAGTTTATGGCTGAGAATTCAATTAATATAAATTTTAGATGTTAGATTTTGGTTTTATTAGGATTTAATAGGATGTGCTTCTTTGGGTTTTTTTTTTTTTGTTTTTTTGTTTTTTTGTTTTTTTTGTAAGGGACAGTGCTGTATGGCCATTCACAACAGGGGTTTTATACTTGTGATCATCCATCCCGCCATCACAGATTCTGTTTCTTTTCCTTCATCCAGACCTGGTGTGTCCAGACAGTCCTATTCTACTTCTGCTTCTTGGAAACCAAGCAAAAGGTCTCTTTTTTAAAATCCTGATTCCACCTTTGAGGACTGACACCTCCCTCTCCTTCCTGCCAAGAGTTTCAGGAGTAAGTATGCTCCTAAAGCTCTTGGTAGTTGGTTTTTTTAGGGCAGAAATGGCAGTAATGGTATCCTTCCCCTATTTCCATAGTGGCTCAGAGCAGCTAACAGGGGCTCAGACTTATCACACTTTCTCTTTGTATTGAATTTGCAAGACCTTGGGGCTGAAGCTTGTCAGTCTTGTTCTGCCTGAACTTTTTTTGACCTACAGCTTTCTTTTTCTTGTCTCAGCTGTGAAAGCAATTTCTCTAATTGAGCAGGTGCTGATGATCAATCTGTTTTACTTGTGTGTAGTACAACTACATTTTTTTACAGATAATAGTAACGAGCAGTCATTCATGCAGAATGGGATAATTACATCTCTGACACCATGACATAAGGCAGAGAAATCCAGGTCTGGTGCAACAGCAGAGGCCTTGGAAAGTGGAGATGCACAATATGGTGCAGTGGAGTACAGGCAAGGGGTGATAGGAAGTGGGGAACAGGATTGGCACTGGAGAGAGACTCTGCAGCTATGAACAACTCCCTTGAGATCAGTTAAAGAAATGCAGACCCAGACCTGGCCAGAACCAGGTTTTAAAGATAACAAAGAGAACAAATAAATGACAACTGCTATATGTAGAGAGCACCATATATAATATGTTTGGATGTAGCATGGTGCTACAGACAACTGAAGAAAAAGGAAGATGTAAAAAATGTCATGTTAGCAAATGTGTACAAGTGGCTTCAAGTGGCTCCTGGAGAGAGAAAGAAGAAACCAGTGACATCAGTATCTTTTTCCTCCTGAAGGATTCATGAAGCTGGCAGCTTCTGACACTGTCCTCCCTAGGGGCCCAAATCTGTTGACTTAAAGATGCAGGGGAGCAGTGGGAAGATGAGCACTAGGAAAAGGGGGATAAAAACTACAACGGAGATGTTTCAGTTTTAATTTTATTACTACCAAGACTTTTCCATATAGAAGTGATTTGACTGAAATATTGTTAATTCGTGTAATAATTAGATCTAGATCACAGAATCATAGAAACATTAAGATTAGAAAAGAGTTCTAAGATCATTGAGTCTAACCTTCGACTGAACACCACCATGTCAACTAGACCATAGCACTAAGTGCCATGTCCAGTCATTTCTTGAACACTTTCACTGGGCAGCCTGTTCAGTGCTTGACTGCCCTTTTAGTGAATAAATTCTTCCTGTTGTCCAGCCTGAACCTCCTCTGGCTCAGCTTGAGGCCATTTCCTCTTGTCCTGTCACTGGATGCCTGGAAGAAAAGACCACCCCGCCCAGGCTACAACCTCCTTTCATGTAGTTGTGGGGAGTGATAAGCTCCCTTTGAACCTACTTTTCTCCAGGCTAAGCAACTCCAGCTCCCTCAGCCACTTTTCATATGACTTGCTCTCTAGACCCTTCCCCAGCTTTGTTGCCCCAAGAAATTTATTTTTTTAAAAAAACCCCACTGGCAGAATGCTGCGTGGAGCTTCTCATTTGGATATGTCTTTAGTATTGGATGTTTGACTACCCTAGAGTCTTCTACAGATGGACCTTGAGCTTACTTAGAGCTTCCAGCAGGGGAGCACAGCTACCACACACCCTTGACCAGGGAACAATACCATGTCTGCTGGGGAGGCTGTCCTCATTAACCAAGCACACAGCTCCAGGAGGAACACACACGGAATGCTGAGGAAGAAAGGAGATACCCGTCTAAGTTAGCCAGACCAGTGAAATCAAACGGGGCAATCAATGGCATATCAGATCTCACAGCCAGATTGCCCTCACTTCCAACAAATGATGAAAGATTCATGAATTAGACATCTAAAATTTCCATCATCCTAACGATACATTTCTAACTTTACTTGTACGTAAGTTATGATTCCTCCTTCCCATAAACGGGATTTTGAGCATAATGCTGCAACAGCTTCCAGATCATAGGGAAGCATCTCAGAGGGACAAGGGCACAGCAGGGCCCAGAGTCTTTGTTGGAGGCTGTGCTATGATGATGGTGGTGGGGTCCACGCCACGGTGACTGACAGTGGAGAAAGTGAAAAGCCACCAGACATCAGTAGCCTCTTGTCAGTTGTAAAGTAAATTTTGATCTTTTCTAGTTTTTGAAAGCACAGTCAGAAAAAGCTAGTCGTAATAAATCAGGTGGTTTACCGTACAAGGCTGAGATACAGGTACATTCCAATTAATCAGAAAATGGTGCAGTTAGACCTCATGGCCAGGTTACCCGATCTGCTAAAACCAGAGCTTCTGAAAGCCATCTGCAAGGTTAAATTGTGATAATAATGTAACCACGGTTCTCACAATAATATTTACATTATCTCAGGTCAGTGAAGGATTTGAATATTACCATGCATAACACTGTAAAATAGATTTATAAGGGCAGCTAAGGCAAGCTTGTAAAAGATACTATTTGTGAGAGAAAGGTTTGTTCTTCAGCCATTCCCTGCAGTAGTGTTTGTCCTGTGTCCCTAGTGTATTAAAGCATAAGGACCACTGTAAGGACATAAACAGCAATGCCTTTTGGTGGTGTTGCAGATGTTTTTATTAGGCCTCTGTGGATTGTTGTGATGGGAGCAGGCAAATCTCAAAACTTTCAGGCTGTTTTTACTTATGTTCAAAGACTAGGCGAATGCTTAGCAACTAAAAATTAATCACCATTAGTCAGGCCCTGTGTATATCATACCACATGTCTGATACTCCTGTCTGGCCCTTGATATTCGCAGGGTTGACTGGCTTTAGGTCTCTGAGGTCAGGATGGCCTGGGTCAGAACCACAGTGATAAAAGAAAAGAGAAACAAATTTGGCAGATTTGGCCCAGAGTATTATTTCCTCCTTTTGTAGGCCAAAACCAGTCTATTGTGGTTCTTCCAGACATGTGTTATTGATTTTCTAGAAAGGTGTTACCTGTTAGGTGATTGCAGACTGATTCCTTCTAAGAATTGCACACTGGATGTCACTACCTTAGTTCTACTGTTTTATGCTACTGTACCAAACAAACAAACTTTACAATATCTGCAGCTTCTGACATCAGTCAGTCTTTTGATATGTGTGGCTGCCATGCACATAGAGAAAGTCACTAACAGGTCTGATGCCTGAGCTACGTAAGAGAGGGTAAGAGGTAAGAGAGGCAATAATTTTAATTTTATTTAATAAAACATGTTAAGCAATACACAGGTTTGGGCTGCAGCAAGGCTGTGACTCAAAAGGAAATCAAGCTAGTCTAGATCCAACCTCAGAAAAAATATAGTTCTGTCTGATTTGATGGTCAAGAGATTCCATAGAAAGAGAAAGAACGGAAGTCCTCTCTTTCTCCTAATACCTCCCCCCAGAAACTCTCACACCACAATTTCAGAAGAGTTTGGTGAAACCTTGGGAAGAACAGAAACATGAAACATGTCCTCAAAATCTAGCACAGGTGTTATGAGTTCATATATTTTGTTCTTTGACTCACCCCTTTAAATCTCTTCTCATTTATCAGCCATTCATCCATACGTGTTTCATACAGAAAACATGACATCATTAATTCAAAGACTAACATAATTATTTAAAATTTTTGGGGCACAGTTAAATATAATTTTTTAAATTGTAGATCAGGGTGTATGGCAAAAAAATAAGGTTTCTGCTTCTTAGAAAAAGGTCTTATTACACATCTCAAAAACTACTTCAGCTTTGTTCAAATAGAAGGGGAAGACATCACTCTTCGGTTTCCACACAAAATAAATGGAACACCTATAGGCTAGAGGATTTAAAATGCTGAGTACTTCCAAATTTTTTTTTTAATTCCAGGTATTGGTTGAGTTGTCTTTTGCCGGGTATCATACCACAGGTATGGTAAAGGGAATATGTGTCATATATTGCATTGTGTTTGTGAACTGCAAGGATTAAAACAACATTATAATCGCCAAAGAAGTTTGCGTTATAAACAAAAAACAAAATTGGATTTTCAGATGGATGACCTGTCTCACCTGGTAGCTTAACTCCTGGGAAAGATCTGGGATGACTGTGTCAGGGAACAGCTTAGCTATTGTCAAGAAGTGAACCACCAGGCAGCAGCAAGTATTTGTAGAGATTATCCTCTGCCTGGGGCTGGTAGGGTTTGACATATTCCCAAAAGAATGAGACTTCAGTTTATATCCCTTTTTTTAATCCAAGCTCATGCATGCCCAGATTTACTCCACACAAGTTTTGGGTGTAGACAAAGAGAGGTGATTATCAGCCTGTCCCCCCAAACCAGCACTCTGCTCACAACACATATAAGGAAGAAAGAAGTCTTCTTTATCTTGACTGGACCCCAAAAGCCTCCTTGAATCCCTCAAAATCACACTGAGCTCCCCACATTCTTTCCTACTTACTACTGCTTCTTACAGCTACAAAATTCAATTTACATTTGCTAGCAATGAAGGAAGGAAAATTTAATGTGTTTTTATTACTAGAACAACAGAATACAGTTTTTATCAACAGTCCAGGTAATCCCTGTAATACTGCAGGTGATTTACTGTGTCTTCAGGGAAAGATTTTATATCTAGTAGCAACATTCCTCTGTTTCTCACTCTCCACCAAAATGCACTAATCTGGCACTATGTCCAGCTCTGGTGTTGACACAGTCACAGCCCTACAGAGATGAAACTCTTTCCGTTTTAAAACTAAATCCGGATTACAGAAATAGGCAGCGTCAACTTCCATTTTGCAGTCACAGTCCAGCAGACACCTTAAATGCAAGTTTTTTCCTCAGCTGAGACTTCATTCCTTGAAGTAAAAGGGCTGTACTGAAACAGCTCAAAGAAATGTGTTGTATAGGTACACAAAAGAATAACTATGGGATCTTTGTTCCAACCTTGCCTCAAGTTTTTTTCTAATTTTCTCAGAATGGTTGTATACCAAAAGCAGTTAAAGACCTGGAGGCTTCTTTGCAAAGTGATTTTGGAAAATGATGTCCTGTCTGTCTTGATCCTTGAGTTTCTTCTTTTTGACAAGGCTTTATAAGACATACTTTCAGATTAGCCAATTGAAACTGAAGAACTAAGAGAATGTATGGTATTGAGTATAAACACAATTTTGTGCCAAAGCCAAATCTTTACACTTCCAAAAGGTACACGATTCATAGAAGCAAGACAAGAAAAAAGGAAGAAACTTTCCCAGTGGCTGATCTTAGCCATCATAATGATCCTAAAAAGGTGGAACTGTTGCTGCTCCAGTTTTGTCAGACAGAGCCCCATGAAGTGATATGTCTGAGTGTACATCCTGTAAACAGAGCATTTCACTAGCAAACATCCCTTTGTGATAAGAATCATTTATGGACATATGCATTTTAAGCTTATAAAAGTCATCTATTGATGACATATACCCATGTTTATGCATTTAATAATGGGACAAAAGATGTGATCAGTCAATGATTTTTTGTGGCATGACCGTGCGCAATCCAGGTTGATGTACGTACTGGGAATATCAGACCTACAGAAGAACAACTTTTGGGGCACTAGCTATCAGCGTTAGGTTGATACCTCACTGGTCAAGAAAGCCTGATATGCAGCCACAAATGAAGCGAGATGGTGCTCCTTGCTGGGGAGAGGCTGCTCAGCGTGGTTGGCGGTGCTGGCAGTGTCATGGCTTGACAGGGCTAGGGACAGGGGACTCCTTCCACCACCAGTGGCCCCCATTCTGTGTCCCTCTGGGCGCTGACTCCCTCCTGGCCTTTCCAAGCTGGACTTCCCAGCACAGTGGTGATCCTGGAGATGATTCTCAGGTTGGGTACAAACCTGCTGAATGCTGGCTGACCCCGTGCCAGCTGTGTGAGGTCACAACAGAAAGGTTCACCTGCCAAGGAGTCAGCACAGACCAGGCTCCGCAGGTGCAGGGGTGTTTTTGAAAGTCTTACCTTGCGTATGGAGAATGTCCTTAGGATTTGTTTGGTCAGCTGTTTTTTCCAGTTTGTCATCAGAACTGCCCTGTAGATACGAGATTACCTTTTGTGTGATAGCTTTGCTATTGGCATCACTTCATGGAGTAATGGAGTTATTTTGGCAAGGTAATTCTTTTTGGGGGGGCTTAAGGAAGGAACAAAGCTATGGGAGGTGACAATCTCAGAATCTGTGCAGAAGTTAAGCTTTTCCAGTCACCATGGTTACTTGCTTCTAAGCCAGAAACAGGGACGGAATGTATAATTTATATCTTTAAACTGGCCTGCCTTATTGAAATTATATTGTGTTCTGGGTTGGACCCCCTTCAGTAAAACTGTTCCAAGAAACAGGCGTGCATTTGATGCGAAACACCACAGACATTAATCAGAGTGATTAATTCCTGCACTCTGCAAACAGCAATTGTAAAAAATGAACTGACCAAGTGAGAGTCAAAGTGGGTTTGTTGGGGTGTTTTTAAGGTGGCACAAAAATAGATTTGATTTTTTTCAGAAGGTGAATTAAGACTCCAGTTTTTTGGCTACACGGAGGTCCCAAGGACTATTTAAGCTCTTAAAGCAAGTGTTTTGTGGTGCATGGAATATTTAGTAGGCCTTATGCCTTGATGTGTTTGTCCTTATAGCTGTTTTTGCATCAGGAAAAAGATTGCTAGTAAGGAAGGCAGTGTCTGAAAAATATGATTAGGAAAATGTTACTGAGAACAGTATTTCTGCTTTTTAGTTTCTGTCTACTGGCTAAAAGAAGGTGCATATCCATGCACTTTACTTTGTTCCATATACAATTTACTTACGTGACGGCCTGTAACTCTTACTGTAGAGCCATTCTCAATTCAGGAGACACTGTGGATCAAATTGAAATATTCTCCAGAATAAAACCTACTTTCAACTTCTAATACAGACCTAGTTACTACCTTACCCATTTCAAAAAGCACTAGGGATACACCTACTTGTATTAGGTGTCAAGAACCCTTAGATTTTTTCTGTGATAACAAATATTAATTTTACCTCATTTAATTCAATATTAGTACTATTACTAAATGTGAACAGTATTGTGAAAGCTGTAGCCTTCAAGTGTGTTTTCATTTCATGCTCTTGATTTGATCTTTAATTATAAGTGCTCACATTGTAATTCATGATCAAACCATGGTGAAGTCATCAGTTATGATTATGACCAGACATTTGATTTTGACACTTTTATGATTTGCATTATGTAAAGGAAGAGTTCTTGACACCTGAGCACTACTGGTGTAGCTAATCCAGTCACCACATTTACTGCAGCCAAGGCAAGTGATTCATGAGCTAAATTGTGAACAGAAATGAACTTTTTGACTGCTGTTTCTGCCCTAAAAAGTAAAACAATAAAGAATATATCATTTGTTTTAAGCAAATCTTAGACTTTACCTATAATTGTTCAATTGCAAATATCTTTCAGCAGAGAAGAGCACTGATGCCCACCCACAGTGTGATGTTACAAATTTAGAAACACTCTTCTTCTGTTACCATAGAAATCATTTAAGTTTGCAACAAAAAACGATGGGGGAATTTAGGGAAGATTTAACAGATGCTGTTAAATTTCATCTATTTTGTTTTCAATGCACAAAATATCCCTGGAGTCAAAAAACAGTCAAGTTAGCAGAGGAGGGATGTTTGAAATCTTCAGCTCTGCCTGAGAAAAGTCTAGAAAAATGGAAGAATTGCTGGTAGCTGTGTTACCCAACTCCTCTGCATCCACTTGTCTTACACCACTGGAAGATGAATCCTTCAGGTCCCAAGATTTGAGTCAGAGAATCCACTTTTGGGATGAACCTATTTGTTGGAACAGGAATACACCTATTTGTTGGGTTGGAAAGAGTTTTACCCCCAACCTGCCTTATTTGAGGCTTAAGATCTCCACAGGTACAATGGCCTTTCCATCAAGAAAAATTCACATCAGAAATATACACTGCTATAACAGCTTTTAAAAACAGTTTCTGTGCGACCAATTTGAATAAACAAGCATTTGTGGATATGTTTGTGAGTCATCTCATTATAGTGAGAGTCTGTGTGGACCACAAGGTCTTCTCAGCAAGAGCAAATTTTGATCTGAGTGCCTACAATGCAGAAGGTTTCATATTCAAAATCACCTTTAGCACAGTAGAGATTTGAAAATGTCAGACCCAGACACCATTAGAATTAGTACTGAGATTCCCACTGATTTCTACACAGTCTGGATTTGATGCAGTGCTTACACAGGACCAGGCTCTTTTCTGCTTCTCACCCCACTCCAGCAGAGGGGAGGCTGGGGAGGGGACACGGCCAGGACAGGCCACTGGCCCCAGCTGACCAAAGGGATATTCCATTCCATATGACATCATGCTAAGTACATGAAGTTGAGGGAGAAGGAGGAAGGGGGGCACATTTGGAGTGATGGGGTTTGTCTTCCCAAGTCACCAAAATGTGTAATGGGGCCCTGTTCTGCTGGAGAGGGATGAACACCTGTAAACAAATTCCTTGCTTTTCTTTGCGCGTGTGTGTGGGTTTTGCTTTACTTTTTATCTTTTGCTGTGCATTTTACACCTTGTCTATCTCAACCCATGAGTTTTGTTTTTAACTCTCTGCTCCCTTTTCCCACCAGAAGGAAAGGGGGAAGGAGGAGAAGCGGGAAGAGGAGAAGGAGCCAGTGGCTGTTGGGAGCTTAGTTGCAGCTGGTGTTAAATTGTGGCACTCTTTAAACTCCTTTTTCTTTCAAAAAGACAAATCCAAACCACTGCCGTGTACCAACTACTAGGAAGAAAACTAACATTAATCCAGCCAAAAAAACAGGACACCTGAGATAAATAGACAATTCCATATGTCTCACAAAGTCCTTTAGTACTTCAGAAAAAAACCTTGTGCAATGCTGCTCTATAGTAATACAGACCTTTAATACTAAATAAAACAACATGCTGGCATGGATTTGAATGCTCTCATGCACATGTGTATCTGCTAGAGATCACCAGCCAAAGTATGAAATTAATTGTGAAAGAAATAAGAAGGAATTCTGAAAAGCCAGATCCAGGAGGAGTGACCAATAAGCAGTTTTCAGGCCTCTATTCCTAAGCACTTATGATTGTACCATATTCCTCCTGTGACCTCTCTCAAACTCAAACTTCTCCAGGACACACACACACTTATTCATTAAGTGAAGGGATTGAGGAACCTCCAAAAGACAAAAAGACAAACCACAAACTCAAATGCTGCCGCTGTTCACAAACTCAAATTATTGCAAATAACTCAATCCTAAATATTCAGCACATTACAGGTATTTTTTGTTGACAGTCTTCAAATTGCTAACCAATGAAGAAGACATTAATTCTTTTTAAAACACAGGCTCAAATCTTTCTTTCAAGAAAAGAACTGCTTATCATGCATTTTACCCCTCAGTGAACACAGTGACCTTTAATGAGAGGCAGTCATTTCATTAGATTGGTACATATGGATCCCCAGGTGTGTGTTGACATAGTTTCTTACAAATTTGTTCAGTGTGTGTCAACAAAGGTCTCTACTGAAAGTTTTACAATAATTTATATTTTTGGCACTCGGAGATGAGTTTGCTGTGACACTGAAACAATTCAGGAAGCACATTCAGTACGTGAATGTATTGGGTCTGGCTGACATGGAGCTGGCTTTCTCCACAGCAGCCCACAAGTGTTACTCCTGGCAAAGCCCTACTCTTGTGGTAGCAACTAAACAGCTCCTGGAAGTGACAAGTGAATTTCTGTTTTTGATTTGCACAGCCACAACACTCATTTTTTTACTTTATTTTTTTAATTTTTAGGGCGAAGATTAGGGTTAGGGTTGGGTCTCTATTTGCTGTCTCTATTAAGCTGTAATTATCTCAGCAGTCTCCTTGCCTTTATTCTACCTTCTCTTATGTTGCAGGAGAAGGAAGCAAGCGGGCAGCTGTGTGAGTACTTGGCTCCCAGTTATTGCTGGCCCATCATGGTAAATGAGCAGGTGATTTTTGAGAAGGAGCTCATCACAGGAAGGCAGAGTAACTTTTTTCTATCAAGTCTTGTTTCCAGCTACCTAAACAGAAAAGTAAAAATTGTGTTGGTCCTGACACACACCTCCATGTTCTCTCAACTAGCAGCTCAGGGGTGCTCCACAGAAGTTGCTGTGGAAAATGAGAGTTCTGGATTAAATGTCATTTGGTGGCAATACTTCTTCATTTTCAGGCTTCTTTCTCTCTCAACAACTCTACGCCATATTTTCCAAGATTTCTGAGGAAATTAATGAGCTGAGCTTAATCTAACAATGTGTAATCCTTTGATTTGTGTAATTTATTGTGTTTGTGCAGTGTTCACTTGTTTGTTTTGTTTCAGTTTTACTTTTATTTGTGTGTGTGTGTACTAATTACATAAATATTCACATTACAGGAGGCCAACAAACCGTATGGGGTCGGTAGCTCTGACTTTTGGAAACTCAGCACTTGCCCACTTGTGCTACTGCAGCTGCAGGTGGGTTAGCCAGGCTGGGAAGTATGGCCTTTCGAGCTTTCCCTAAAAACAAATTTCTCATTAAAAGCAGAATTTCCAGCTCAGGCATCTGCCCTTGATCCCAGCCTCCTCCCCTCAGAAGCTTGCCAGAAGTGTAGATGGTCTGGGTGGCAGCTCAGTGCTCAGATCAAGGGGAGCTGCATGTCTGAGATAAAAGCTCTCCAGCCAGCTCTGGGGAACGAAAACCAAGCCCTTTCGAGGTAGCCAGCCTGGTGTGTATCACCGAGCAGTGTGAAGCTAACTTGCAAGCGGACTTTTTCACTTTGTTACAGTGACACCTGGTGTTGCCAGGTGGCTTTTTCAAGAGAGAAACGCGAGGACGTCGGTAAAAGCAGCAATAGAAAGGCTTGTACCTTGGCAATGACAAACAAATGTTCCGCTTTTCAAACAAAGGGCCTTTTCCAGCACTGCTTTCTTTTTTCCACACTTACTAAGTGAAAACAGGAGCTTCTGTGACTTCGTGCATCTACTTTAGGGGATTTATGTATGCTTTATACTCTGGAGCAACAACTGTCATGCAGATTTGGGGCCCCTGTCTACAGAGAGCAAAACACTCCTGTAAATATAAACACAAAGCAAAAAGCCCGAACCCAATTCTTCATTAAAATATGTCAAACATGAAGCCCACTGGACTTTCTTGGTGCCAAATCAATTAGAGAAAATGTATTTAACTATCAATATAGTTTACTCAAGATCAGTAAATTAAGCTCTTGTATAATACTGCATATCTTTAAGAAGGAGCTCAACATTCTGTCCTGGTTTCAGCTGGGGTAGAGTTAATTTTCTTCACAGTGGCCGGCATGGGGCTATTTTGGATTTGTGCTGAACAGAGGGTTCATAATACAGAGATGGTTGTTATTNGGAGCCACAACACGTTCCCAGTCGCAGACTAACAAAACTCAGAGCTATGGCTATTAAAGCAGCAGCTCTGTGAAGATCTACACTCAACAGGGTCACTAATGCTTTAATATTAAGAAAATCAAAACACACCCCTCCCCCGAAAAAAAACCCCAAACAAAAAAATCCAAACAAAATCTCATTTAAAAACTTACCAAATTACAAAGGTAAAGTAGTGATAACTATATTTTTTCACTGTGAAGGTCTAGCTTCAGTTCTAGGAGTGGGATTCTTAATCTGAGCCATTCTTTTTTAGATCATTTCCATTAAGGCCCCAGGAGAAGAAGTACTGAACAGTATCGTTACTGTCCGTTATAATGTCTCATTTAAATTGCTTTAATTTCAACTAAAATTAAGCTATCTCAAGCAGCAAAAAGGTATTTCATTCCTTGGAACCTACTGAAAACCTAGTTTGACATGCTGGGAGGTAAGAAACACCGGCTTGTTGTCAGGGTAATTACAGTAACACTCCAGGTTTATTATTTGGACTAATTTCCATGCACATTACAGTGGCAGCTGAAGACTACAGAGATGAAGACAGATGCAGGCTGTGCAAATTTCTGTACTTCAATGTTCACAAGTTGTTTCCTGCCACACCCTCTTCCCCCTCTTCCTACCTTCCCCCCACCCTCTGCCTTTAAATGGGATTTTGGACAAACCTGGCTGGACAGCCCTGCCTGACACCATCGGAGATTTGATGGAGGCCGTTCTCTCCATTTAAAGACTAAAGCATATACATTACCCTTCCTTCAGGACCACACACTCTGTTCTCACTAACGGCACACAGAATATCTCTGCTTAGCGAGTAAGTTGAACACACTTCTAATTTTGGCCTCTAGAGAGAGGCCTAAACTGCCACACACGTGGAGTGGCAAGGGACAAGAATGCCCAACGGGATTCACTCTTACAGTGTCCTGGGGTGAGTGCTACAGAGGGGTGTTGTTTGCTTTTGTTCTTTGGTTTTAGTTTTGTTTAGTTGGTTTTTTGAGCTTGTTTGTTTGTTTGTTTTGGGTTTGGTTTGGCTTCGTTTCATTTTTGGGGGTCTTTTCTCACAACCGGTCAGCTGCTAATGTGATTTTTTTAAATCAACAGCCACTTTTTTTGAATACGCATCTGCTGCCTGTGCTTGGTCTCCATAGACCTTAGGTGCAGTCATGAGGATGAGGAAGGAGCAACTGGTTAGATGCAGTGATCCAAAATACAATTCCATCTTGAAAGGAGAGTTCATAATGTCAGAACTACTAATACCCAAATGCAACCCAAGACAGTACAAAAACTGGAAACAAAGGAAAACTTTCTGCTGAAACACAGTAAAAACCATAGCTCTGAAGTTCTGTTCACATAGCTTTTGGATGGCTTAAACCTTATTGCAACAATTTCCTATAATGGGATTATGGCAATACAGCTTGAGTATTTCTAGACATTTTCTAGGCAAATTCCTTGTGATCTTTTTAAAGCATAAGATTAGAGTTTTATAACGTAAAGATTGCATTATGACTTTCGTCTAAGTAATGCAGGTACAAGCTTGGTCCATTCTGAAAAGTTCCATCACTAACTTATTGTCAGAAATACTAAGAAGTTACTGAAGAGTTATTTTCTTTTGAGAATGAGATCTTATCCATTTCCAGAGAAATACTTCTAAAATCTTTGTCATGTAGGCAATAGTAAATCGGCTGTTGCTAGAAAGAATAGACGTAGTCTGGTTTTATGGGGCTTATTATTCCTTGGAAATGGGAAGTTTGGGATTACTCTGTATTTCTTTAATACTATAAAAGATATTGTAAGGCCTTTTCATTTTCTCCCCCAAGACCCATGGCCTTCACATACATCTCACAAGCATTACCACTTTGTTTTGGGTTTGCACGGCAAGGTTTTGCTAGTGGGGGTGCCATGGGGTTGGTCTCTCTCAGCAGCTGGTAGAAGCTTCCCGTGTGTCTGACGAAGCCCACACTGTCCATCTCCAACATGGATTCACAAAGCAAAGCAGTTTGTTTTACAGTTCAGGCATCAATTCTGTTCCTCCTGCTGGGAATAACCCAGAGTAATACACTGTTGCTGACAGTCAGAGGCTGTTACCAGCTCTCATGCCAGCTAGCAACTTCCACAGTGCAGTGGCTGTGGAAAAAGAATACGAAACAACCCTAAAAGGAACATAATAGTCAGGAGATAGAGCCTATGAGAAAAAAAAAACCCAAAACAAACTGTTACTCGTGTAGCTTTGCTACTACTCATTCAATAATGCTACAAGTTTCACTGTTAATACATATAGTTATAAATACACTATGGATACTTTTCATAGATAGTTTTGACACATGGTGTCGTACTTGCTCACATAAGATTAGGGAAACCGCAAGTGCAAGAAGAAGAGATACTACAATCTCGAGGCTGAAAAATGCAGGTTGTCCTAAAGAGAGAGGTTTCAAGTGAGTGCTGCCATTTTATAACAGGCATAATCCTTTTTTTTTTTTTTTTTTTTGTTTCCAGATCCTTTCAATTTGGGTTTCTAAAGTTATGTCAGAGGCAAATGCAAGGAGAGATTCAGGTAAAATCTTAATGCCTTTGGCTCCTGTTCTCATATCCTCAAATTCAAGCTTCTTATCGATGACTGATTTATGAGTACTACCCCTATTATTACAAATAGGTGTTTTCTCATAGGCTTCAGGGAAAAAAAAAATAATTTCTATGTGATTTCATCTTAAATATTTTAGGGGCTCCAACAGAAAAGTCTGCTCTCTGAAATAAGCCAAATATTTCATTTCTAGTCTGTTACACATCATTTGTCTGTGAATGTGTTATTAATCCATTGAAAGAGCTCACTTCAACTCTTTCAAAGGTTAGGAATCCTACTTTACAAATTCATTATATGTTATTAGCATGTATGCAGAGTTCATACCTTCTTTTTCACAAAGAGTTTTGAATTGTATTAGCTTTCAGATAAAAGGTAAGCAGGAGAATTAAGTGTGATGCTGGCAGTCTGCAGGAGCAGCTCCCTTAACATCTGACAATGAAAAATGTCTCTCCATGTCACTTACAAAGCTTTCCTCATTAACTTTGCAAGTCAGGCTGATGCTTCCAATAAGCACTTAATTTCACATTTTCTACCAGCATACATTTACTTATGAGAACCCCTAAACAAGAAAACATACATAATTATAGGGTTAGAAGTTTACCAGGTGGCTCACATTTAATGACCTGCTATATTTTCTTCTATTTTCCTTGCTAATGCTATGATTTGCATCTCAACATCCAAGTACATGCCCATTATAGGGATTAAACAAGCTGTACTTTTCTTAATTAACCAGTAGTCCTATAAACCTTCAGAGGCTGGTATTATTTCAGTATTTTAGAGGAATACAGATTAGTCAGTAGCCAAGACAAGAATAGAAGAGCCCAGCCCACGCAAAACTGGAAGTAAATCATTGGGCAATGTTTTTTGCATCACCTGATCATTCAAAATGTTTGATGATAGGATATCTCAGAGATGCCTGTGAACTTTGACGGAGAAGAGTCTTAAGGAATTATGCTAAGAGGTAGCACCGTGTCCATACCAGACTCTCCTCATACTGCAGTGGATCCAGGTTAAGAAATCCTTACACGTGGGAATTTGATTTCCAGAAATGTGTACAAGTCAGCAATGACGAGTTCTGACAGCTCCAGCCAATGATGAGCATTTCCCCTAGTGGAGTAAGAATCACCTGGCATGCCTGCCTCACATACTGGCAGTCCACTACCTTGTTCATGACTTCAGTGTTGAGTCATGCCAAACGACACTCCTAAGGGAACCGAGTAACAGGAACTCAACTGTCAGCAACATCACTGCATCACTTGTGATGCATCAATTATTCTTCAGATGACTAATTATTAGCATCTATCATTTTCTTCTTCAGTAATGTATTTGGCGAGGCACCACAAGGTCCAGACAAATCCTGAAACCCTTGATCTGTCATACCGTTTAAACTGCAATATCCTGCAGGCAGTGGGGTATTTTTATTTCCTCTCTTTTAATGTTTATAAACACAAAATCATTATTTGTGAAAGGAGTAGAAAGCTTTCAAAATCTCAATTAAAAACTCTAAAAATCATTCCATTCCTATGACTACCCTGAAGATCTTCACAAAAATCTGTTTGATGACTTTCAATCTCCTTTCTTTTTAAAAAATACTCTTATTTGTATATGATTTTACTGAAGATCAGCATTTAAAGGGGTCCTACCACTGCATAATCCTCTGTTCAATAAGTTCGTCAAAAAGAAACAAAAACCCCCAAACCGTGACATTCAGAACTCTTACAGTCTGAGTCATAACAGCTTAATGTAGTTCCAAATATATCCTAACTTCAGTCAAAATTAAACAAGAAAACTACAGTTGTTCCTTTTATTCATGTTATAAGTGTCTTCAGTAAAATGCAAACTCCTTTTCCCTTGTAAAGCTGCTATTTTGAAAGCTGACTGACAACCACATGGTGTTAAACATGGTGTTGTAGAAATGTTTAGTGTTGTAGAAATGATTTCCAGCAGTATATCCTTCAGCCACAGTGACAACCAAAGACTGAAGGCTTGCCAGAACTAAAAACTTTCTTCATGTAGGCTGGGCTAACACCAGCCAGCCACCACTGCAGCTGTGCTCACCCACAGCAAAGTTTCATCAGCTCTAGTACCAACTCTGAACAAAGCATTAGGAGCGACACCAAGACTTCAGAGGACTTTCCCTCTGTACAAACATTTTGGTACTGTGTTGCAAGACATCTGTCACTCTGCCCACTCCTGGTACTGACAGGTTGTGTCATCACCATGAGAAGGGAATTCTTCATCTAATTTTCTCATTATACAGCTCCTGCTAGTTCCATGACATGTTTTCCTATCATTCCAGGATTTCCTCTCACCTTTTGACAAAGTACTAGGCCATTATAATTTTTTCCAAGGAGAACATTTCCCATACATATGTCACTTTCAAAAGCCAACTTCACTTTTGGTGACAGTCATGGTTTCCCCTTCAGAGAGACCCTTTCTGAAGCTAACTCCAGATTATTTATAAACTTCCCTCTACCCACTCTGCTACCTAGTCATCTGCAATGTGTTCACGGGATATTCCTTCTTACTCTGCCCTTGTTGACATCAACTGGCAGGACAACAGATGTGACACTAAGTCAGAAGCCACTGCTGTCCTGTTGGGAGGACTTATCTGTCAGTGAAACATGACCTTCTGAACACACCTGATAACCTCGTTTTCTGCCACCAAACACCTCCTGGTGTTTTCCAGCTTCACAGGACAAACATGGGGTGCCTATCTGCACCCAAAGGATTAAGTTTCAGTATTTCCTTCATTCCAGGGCAGGGATGGGTAACAATCCCAGAGCGGAATTTCCTCACAAAGTATTTTAAAAGCATCGTTTGAGAATCCAATTTTTCCATGCTCACTACTGCAATTGAAGCAAAGCACCAAAGCAGATGTGGCACAGCATATTGTCACAGGTTAATGTATATATATACTGTCAGTTAAATGTAGAGAGGAAGAAGATTCTACAGAAGAAATGAAACCATCTTGAATCCCATAAAGACAGTTACTGCAGCTTCAGTTAAGTTCTTTGTACAGCCTAATCAACACTGGAATAGAAACTGGGAAGGGAGTAACTCTGTAAGCATCACTCCACTATGTAAGTCTTTTCATATCAGAGAAAACTACATCAGATCCAGATGAATCTCTGAATGCTGAAAATGAAAGTAAAGCGTGAGACCAGTCATGAGAAATTGTTAACAGTCTGCACGGTTTTTTCTTTACAAAACATTGGTAGCAACAAGGTCACAAATCTGTAATGCATACTCATACATGGTAAATAAGCATTAACTCTTCATGAACTATACTGGTGATGTTTCTTTTTCATGGAAAAAAACCCAAACAACAAAAGCCCTCAAACATAAGGGTAAGACCCCATCTGGAAACTCACTGACAGAATGTTGCAAGGTCTTCCTTCAGAAAACCATTACAACTATTAGTTTAGCTATTCCTTTTTATGACAAGGCTGTGTTTATTCCAGACTTTCATGTAGATTTCCAAGTAGCAGCAATACTTCTGATGGTCACATAATATTGAATTTTGCACAATTACACAAAGAAGCTTTATTCCATAAAACAGGAAGTTGTTACATGTATGAAATAAATAACTATGCTTACAGATAGAATTTCTTTTCAAAGAAAATCTGTTCCTAATACACAAAAATGTTTATTAATACAAATCCCCACAAGCATCATCGTACACAGTGCCAACATTTCCATACAAGGACCTTAGATGTCAAATCAGGGTTTGGAGCAGTTTAAGGCAAACACCGGTTTACCATATTTGATTGCATATCATCTCTTGTATAAACACAAACTTTTAGATCTCTGTCGTTTCAAAATTCATACTTTTAAATCGTTCTTCAAGCACATCAGAATCTTCATCACTGTCTGCACTACAGAAATTTGTATCAAACTCCAGCTCATCATTCAATTTACTGCTCTCTTGGCAAGTTTTAGTAGTCTCACTCTCAGTTCTGTCTTGTCCTTTATCAAGCCTGTAGAAAGCAAGAGAGATGTTATCACCACCCACTTCTGGAATTTAAACAAGAATGGGATGGAGGATAGAATATTCTCCCGTCATTCCATCACAGTATAGGATGGAAGATGGCAGGAGGTGGGAAGAAGAAGGAGAGGGGCAATAAAAGTCCCTGAAGTTACTTCACACTGAATAGGAAGGACATAAAACACAGTAAAGTATGCGGTAGAGTATTTAATACAGACAAGACTGTAAAGAAAGAAAAATATTTGAACCTCTTGACCAAGTAAGCAATACAATTGTCACGAACTACTAAATTATTGTTTTATGTATCATGTTTAATGAAGAGAGAACTCTAATAAAAGAATAAAAAAAGCCAAAAGCTTGCTAAATATACTGCAGTAACTGTGCTCAATGTCAGTCCTTGTTCAGTTCTTCTGTTCACTAGTAACTGAATTGTCAAGTGGCAGACAAAATGCAAACAGTAAATTGCCGTATGTATATTTTATGATGCTCTACACCAAGGCCTGTTTTGAAGTGCTTTGTTCTTAAGGAAGATATACAGCTTACCCTTTGGTGTTAAAATGTCTTATCCAAGTAGGACTTTTTTCTGGCTCAGCCCCACTGACATCAATAATTTTACCCCTAGTTTCATAAAGTGAGGAAAATGACTCTCACTGAGTCCTGCTGGGATTATTGAGAATATGGCATAAAGCACAACACCTTCTCAGCAGTTTCCAAACAAGGTTTATTACAAAGGGAATAAACAGTGCAGGACTGAAACTATGCACCCTATGAGCTACTTACGGAATTACGATTTCTTCTTGTTTCCCACATTTAGCACAAATTTCTAGTTTACCAGCACATGGCCGACAAATAATATGATAAGGATCTTTTACAGTCTTCTGGAGGCACTTCACACTGTGAAAACATGATTAAAAAAATATCGTGAACACTTATTGAACATTCTATGTTCAAATACGATATAGACACACTCCACAAGAGAGGAACAACACGTTTTAAACCAGTTTCAAACGAAATACTTGGTGTTTTATCAACAAGTACTATCAAAATCATTGCCGTTCACCCCCCCCTTACCTTTTTCAGGAAGAATTATTAAAACAAGTACTGAAAAAGAAAACATTAAATCAAGATTTTTATATTTGACAAAAGAAACATTTCCATTCCATTCAGTAGGTAGCTTTTACTTTAAAAGTTGCATAGTTTCTGGTTTAGTGATAAAAGTAGCATATGGCTTAAAAAAGTACATGGATTTTACAAATAAAAAGCTTTCAGTTCAAACACTGCAATGACTTCCTCTTGAACTTCTCAGACTATAAACTGAGTCAGTGCTAGACTTTGTTTTCTATGAACACAAGCCTGCATGGAACAATATTCTCAACAAACCCAATCTAATAAGGTAGAGGGTTTGGGCTATTCCTTTTAAAAATATGATAAAACTCTGTAGATCTAGTAATTTACAAAATGCTGTGGCTTAACATTCAGCTGACATTCTAAAGCCTTGTACATCTGGAGAACATAACCCGGAACAATACATCCCATGTAATGCTGCTGTCTTGAAATCATTTTCTTGGTTCTCATGCCCTCAGAAGTTCTTCCCTGACATGTCATACTAAAAAGGGGCACTACCAGTGCAAGGCAGATTTATATATTTTTAAAAATAGTTAGACTTCTAATAATTAATTACTTGAAATAGAAGTAAAGTAGGGAAAACTTGTGGTTGTACTAACAGTCATAACTTTAAAGATGTTAAAAAACTAAAAATAAGTTGAAGTAGAGAGAAGTCCTCCATTCCCATCTCTTGCAATATAAAGAATTCATGTTTTTTTTTAAAGAGTCACATTTTTAGTATCTATTATGCTTTTACTTCACCCAGAAGTTTCATCCGTTGAAATTTTTCACAGTCTTGTCCTTTCAGAACAGTGGTTCACCCAGCCATTGCACTGCTGGTCTAGAAATCGTCACCTGTAAAGCTAGAATTCTCTGAAGCACAACTTCCTCATTCAAAAATATGAGGGAGAACATCACGTATTTGGTTATAAGCTGCTGTTGTTCAATGTCACTTTTTCTACTCCAATGCTTCCCTGATTTACATGGGGTTTTTGCCTGCTTTCTTCCCTTTGGGGAAAAAACAGGATGCCCATAGTTATTTGAGAAAGAGTCAGAAAACCAGAAAACCCAGCTTCATCTGCGATGCACAGAACCCAGAATGTTTATTTTTTATTCAGCAAGCCTTCAACCTAATAATTTATTTTTTACATGAAAGGGTGAAACTGATTACTAACACCAAATACTTGTTGCATATTAAAAAGTAAAACTTTACACAAGAGGGGGGTATACCACGAATAAACACTTCTTCCCTTTTGATCTACTGAAAATCAAAATAAAATGCACCATCAGCTCAGGGAACTGCACACACACATTCGCAGAACCTCTTCAAGTATTTCAGAAGCTTGTAACTGACAGCAACTGAGATGCTGAGCAAGCTACTGTGACAAACCTGGCTGTATTGTGCACCACAGCTCAGCTGTGGTTTCTCTGAGTTCAGTGTTTTGTTGCTGAAACACTGGCTATGTCTGCTACCACAGGAGGTAAGGACCGCTGCAACTGAGCAAGTAAGAAGAAAGCAGGGAGCATCTGCCTCAGAAAACTAAAATAATTTATATGTTTGTGATAGGTCAAAATACTTATCATCTTCATTATACAGTTATACAAAACCAAGTAATACAGAACTGTATGCAAACAATGCCAATATTTACTACTTAGGATTATAGTTTCTTACCGAAAAGGAGCAAACATGCTAAGAGGTAATGAAATGCATATATTGCCAACATTAGTGAAGTACAGAAGTGAAGAGATGTGCAGATCCCTCTAATAGAGACTTGAAACAAGACTTAGAAAATCATGTTGCAACAGGTTCAGGTTTGACTTTTTGTTCAGGACACACTGACGGACTTGGAAACTTACAGGTCCACAGTTCAACCAGTTTTAATAGCAAAGAGGGAAGCAATTGCTTTTCCTCTGTGTCTTCTCTTCAAAAGTTTAAGATAAAAGACATATGAATTAGAAAATTAACATTGCCTATATAGTCATTGCAGACTCCTAATTTGACAAATGTTGCATAATAGCAGCTTCTTTTGTGAGTTTTCCTAGGCCAGAATATTTTCTAAAAGCTCACAAACTACATGATCAACAATTATCAAAAAGTATCTTCACTCACCATTTTTTGGGTTTTGTCAGCAGTTTGTACTTTCTGAATTTTACTCGCCACTCCAAGATACCTTTGCAATGCTGACACACTCCATCATGAAGCTTAGCATTTATTTTCTGAATGAATAAATAAAAATAAAAATACATTGACTACTTACTCCTGTAAAGAGTATAATCTTGCTTAGAAAACATTTTTGCCCATCATATGATTAATACAGTATTATATTGCTTGATACAGTATTATATAATGCTTGATATTAACATTAAGCATTTCATATACATTTATGTCTAGCAATTTTCTTCAATGG